>CM056562.1:22885621-23388121 GCA_029721515.1 Synanceia verrucosa
CACATTTTGCCATGTTCTCCTATCAATTTGAACAATAAATGACAAAAGAAAACAACATTTCATTACATTTCTGTTGCAAATATTACATCTCCTCTGCAAATACAAGTTAAGTTTTATGCTTTTCTCGTTACATCTTTATATCTCTAATTTCTTATTTCTGTGTGCCTTTAAGCCGAGAGACTCTACAAAATTTCCTAATGCATGTATAATGACAATAAAGACTCTTGAATCTTCAATCTTAAAACAAGAGAGCATCACTTAAAGATGCAGCACGCAAGATTTGACAGCGATGTTCCAGACTGACAACCAAGAGTAGAACGATGATGGCCGACACAAAAACCCCATCTAGAACCAGAGTTTGGTTTGTCCGTTCTGGGCTACTGTAGAAACATGGCAGCCTGATGGACAGGTAGACAAAAATTCTATATTTGTTATTTGTTACTTGACACTTCATGCTTATTTTGCTTAGACTCTTTTTATTTGGAAGGTTGGTTGTCTTCGTTTTGGTTTTTGGGTGTTTTTGTCACTTTGTCGCTGCTGTAACAAGGCAATTTCCCGGAAGAGATCAATAAAGTATCTATCTATCTAGACATAAACAGTCTAAAAAGCTCTTTCTATGTTCACAAAAACACATTTCAGGTGATTAAACACTAAAGAAAGCATTTATTAATATTATATTTCTGCCAATTGATGCTCCAAAATTCTACTCATTGGTCCTTTAACTCTTTGAGTTCCACTGACGTATTTCAACGGCATTTAAAAGCCAACTCTTGAGTGCCATCAACGTCATAATACGTCAAAGCGGTTTTTCGGCAGTGGGTCGCCGATCGCGGTCTCCAGCAGCCTTCAAGTAATGTTGGGGCTTCTGGGAGATGTAGTCAGAGCAGAACGAGATGGTATACACCACAGAGATTAGAGAGCAAAACAAACAGAATCTGGACAAAAAGTGGTAATTTTGGTGAAAGTGTCCTCTACTCTACCTCTGATAAAACAAGAATGGAACAAGGTAAAAACAAACATTTTTTTCATGATGAAATAGAGAGTCTCTTCTTTCATTTGAGTTATTCAGTGTTTTTAGAGTCATAGTACAAAATATTCTGTGGGTCTTGAAATATGACTGAAAATTGACAAAATCGCTGGCACAAGACACTTCCTGTTTTATTAAACAGCTGGCACTCAAAGAGTTAAGGATACTTACGGTGTAACAGCAGCCACAGACATATCACCCATATCACCTTTAATTTAAAAAAATATTATATAAACTTCCAAATCTAAACCAAGTGACTAGAATTTCTTTATTTGAATGATATAGGAAGCAGCCATTCGTTCCAGTTATTCTTTGGTGTCACGGTGGCCACCAATAGGCGCCATACATGCAGCATGGTTACTGTATAATAATATCAAGTATGTCTAGCAAGAACAAACACACACTTAATAGTCAGACATGCAAAATCGGTGCGGCGCCAGCGTTTTAATTTTTTTCCATTACAGTTTTTTCAGTGCATAATGAACAGGACTGTGTTTAATGCTGGGACGAGCCAGCAAAGAGAGAGACGGCGTTTTTTTTCCCTTGTCCATGTGATTGGTTGGGGTGGGGGGGGTGACACAAGGAGGCTAATTTCATGCGCTAAGTTATAATTGCATTGTCGCCTGTGGCCAAATTTCTGTCCACTTCTTTGCTACAACTGTTTGTGTTTGTGTGTGTGTGTGTGTGTGTCTATAAATGCATGGTAACAGTCTGTTCATTCATATACTGTGTGTATGTGAATCTTCCTGATCAGATATCAGAATTAAAATAACTGCAGATCCGAGGCGCCACTCGAGAAAACATTATTCTTTAGGGCTTGTGTCATCTGATGTTTTGACGCATCGAGTGCTTCACATATACACACACACACACACACGCTCAGTCACTGCGGACATCCTGACGCTAATCATGTGAATAATGTGTCTTTCTCCTCGACAAACAAAGCTGATTGAACTTGAAAAGATCAGTGTGTCCGTCCCACGTGTCGCAGATCAGTGAGAGCAGGAGTGTCTGCCTCGTGATACCGGGGTGTCGCGGCCACGCCAGGGGACACGGTTACAACACAAGCGCACCCTGTTTTCAGCGCTTCGCTCCCTCTAGCGACCCAGCCGAACAGACCGACGGATAGACACAAGTAGTCACACACAGTCAGACATGCACGCAATCTGGAGAGAAAAGCATGAGTGTGCTCTGACATTCTGCTGGATAGAAGCGAGGATTTTCCACTCAATTTAAGTTCACTTTAAGGTTCTTGGATTAATGGTCGCTCCACCTGATCAGCCCGGTAGCATGAAGGAGCACACCATGCAGTTCATACTGTATCTACATATAATACATACAATAGAAAGCGAGAAAGACAGATGGTCCAACAAACGCAGAACTTTCAACCTGTTATGTTTTGTGAGTTGGTGACGTTCTTATGCTCCGTTGTTTTTGCACGTTGTGTTTATGTTACGTATTTATTTCAAGGTCACTAAGTTGACCTGCATCAGCTGCTATGTTGTTTAACTCATTGAGTACCAGCTGTATTATAAAAGATGAAAGAAGTGTCTTGTTTCAGCGTTTTTTGCCCTTTTTGAGTCATATTTCAAGACCCACAGAATATTTTATACTATGTCTCTAAAAACACTGAATAGCTCAAATGAAAGAAGAGAGTCTCTATTTCATCATGAAAAAAAATGTTTGTTTTTATCTTGTTCCATTCTTGTTTTATCAGAGGTAGAGTCGAGGACACTTTCACCAAAATCACCACTTGTTGTCCAGATTCTGTTTTGCGCTCTAATCTCGATCGTCTCCACTTCCTGTTTTGATCTCTGTGGTGTATACCGTCTCTTCATGCTCCGACTACATCTCCCAGAAGCCCCGGCATTACTCACAGTCTGCGGGAGATCAGCGACCCGCTGCCGAAAAACCATTTTGATGTTGAAATACGTCAATGGCACTCAAAGAGTTATACATTAATACCAGTACATTATTCAGAAGACAACTTCTAAAGTTGGGCTTTTATTTGCAACTATTTCCACTTTTTTTTTACCAAAGCATGTAAATAACACACACTTAATGGAAGCGATGGCCTCAAAACTGTTTTTGTCCTCCTAACCCTCCAAATTAGCACCTCTCTGTCAAAACAAAGTGATTTAGTTTCTGGCTCAGAAACAGGTCGTCCAGCTTTAATATTGGATCCTGGTGTCTGAAAGGCCTTTGGCAGCGACTCAGCGGGTTGAGAAAGACCTTTTGCAAGCGAAGCAATGCAATAACATGTTCTTTAAACGAGCAGATGGAAAGTTTCTGCGCATCCTTCCCTCCCTTCCCTCTTCCCTCCGCCTATCTTAATGATACGTCTTCTCCAAATATACAACTCCTTTCATGAGAGTTTCCACCCTGCTCGCCGCTCTGAGCATGTGGGTGCCAGGAGGAGTGCTTTCCCTTCTCCTTTCTGTCTTATCAATTCCAGTGTGTGTGCGTCTCGCTCAAAGATTTCTCTTGTGTTTTCTCGTGTTCGTGAGCGTGTGTTAATGCGTTTGTTCTCGTTCGAAAGCTACAGGGCTCACCAGTTCAGCTGGGCCTGCTCATACACTGTATGTGTGTGTTTGCGTGGGTGAGTAGCAGAGCATCAGTAACATCCCCTCCCTGTCTGACCGTCTTCCTCTCTGACCCCCATCACACAAGAACAAGAGAGGGATAGATAGAGAGGGGGAAGAAGGAGACAGGGGAGGAGACATGGAAATGGATATCTGGAGCCCTGGGGGTTTAAAAAAGAGATAAGAGCAGAAATATTCTGCAAGACCCCTTTTTACTCCCCCTGTCCCACGTCTAACCCAGGACAAGACTATTCTGAGCAGGCTGGGAGAAGAACACAGTTAGCAGCTACAAATCACAAGACTGGATATAGTTGATAAATTACTAGAAATAAAGCTCTGAACTTGAAGAAGACAAATCTTACTTAGGAAGTTATCTGACCCCGCCGTTATAATTCTGATTTCCAGTCCCGCTTTTTCATGTTGTTTGAGAAACCTGCAGCTATAAGGGTTTTTCGCTCTGCTATTGTTTTGACTGAATCTCCGCTCCTGCAGGAGCAAGACCTCACCAAAACCATTACAGACATGAAAAAGTAACTTCCGAAAAGGTCACAGCTCACTAACTCTTATTTTTTATGACTTTTAAACTGTGTAACGCCTCAGCTGAGTCTGAGAAGAAGGGGAAGGAAAATACAGAGAGTCTGAGTCACCCGTTCATCAGGGATGCTCCACTTCTCCAAGAAGGGAGGGCTACTTCAGAAATGTCTTTTATCTTACAGCTGTTCTCCTTTCTCTTCATCTCACTTGTTGCCTTGTGTTTTGAATCAAAAAGTAAGATATCCACCTTTTAAAACTGACATAACACGCTGACGAGTTACACATTTAACCAGTTCACTTCAACCACAGTCCCCTCCTGCTCCCTCTTTAGCCATCAACGTTATCGCTGCACATATTTCTATTTAAAGCCGCGCTTCCCGAGCCTCTGTGCATCCCATTAAAAAGGCTCGACACGCCACATTAGCTTTATAAAACTGCGACCATGAAACGGGATGGAGACAGGAATAAGAGAGAGAGGAAATCATATGTTGCTACAGTCATGTGACGCTCCTCAAAAGGAGGCCATGACACTGCACAATCTGTGGATAACAGATGTGGGTCAGTGGTATGTTGGGGTAAAGCTTACGTTACCGCCAAATGGGAAGAGTTTGCCACGAGGCACAAGAACGCCAAAAGATGCGATGAATCATGGTAAACAACACTTCACTTCAGTGTACTTTTTTTTTTTGGAAGCAAAAGAAGCTCGTCTGTCCTGACAGGGTGAACCTGGACAACCTGAAACACCATCAGCTTTATGCAGGTTATTGACTTGCATCAGCTGAGGTTCCCTCACCGTTCCCAGGTCAAATCTCTGTGGAAACCGAGCTGCCCATCAGGAATGCCTGACGGCTAATCCAGGGGCCTTTTTGGCTAGAAGGGCATCAGAGTATCACACCAAACTGTTTCACACACAAACACACACAGTTTACTGGATGTGTATGAGATTACCTCAAATATTTTGCACATTTTTAAGCTCCAAACCTGCACAATACTTTCAAACAAGCGCTCCAAACTGTGAACCGAATGAATCTCATTCAACAAGCTTCTCGTTTCCAAATTTCCTCCTCATTCGGTGGAAGTTTTGTGCTCACGCTACCCCATTTCAAATTCCTCTCTGTGTAGGTGGCATCGACTGACATCCCTTTGACTTCATTAGGGAGCAGGGACCCTGCAACAAAGCTGGCTCTGGGAGAAAAGGGGGGATTAAAGGAAAAAAGAACAGGGAGTGAGAGCGAACAAAACAACAACAGAGAAAAAACAAAGCACCCCTAACCTAATTTCCTCTGATTTGAGCTGCTCCGATGCAAAATAACAAAACAGAGCAAAAACAGACTCAAATTTAACCAAGTGCAGGATGGGAGTTTGCAGAACTCCCCCGATATTAGTGTGAAAAACAGGCTCTTTACGGCGCCGGACTGCACGGTAAACCAACTCAAAGCTTGTAACCATGAATAATTCATCACTGCTTTTTTTGTTTTGTTAGAAACCCCCATACATGCACCAAAGATGGCGAGGAAACCCCCTTTCAAACTGTTTTTGTCATCAAATCTCTCCATCTCCTCTGAAGATAAAGAAAGTGGAGAGGAAAAAAAAACAGATGTTCTTGGGCTTTTCATTCATTAATGAGCATTTTCCCCCCTCTCAAAAAACAGCTTTTGTTTATTTAGGGAAATCTCTCAGTGCTCTTGCCTATGGGAATGAGATAAATCTAGTTAGCTGGTGAGGCAAAGGGTGAAAAGTATGTCATTAAAGCTCTGGTACAAAGTGGATTAGACAATGTACAGCAGCAGCGGCTTTTTCACTGATAATTGATGATTAGCTTTCTGAAACAACACAGCAACCAGCGCTGGAGCTGTTCCTGCAGGGCGTGAGCGACGTTCCGTGTGTTTTACAGCTGGGTGGGTCTCCAAGCCAAAATGTACACTGAAGCTTATAGCGTGTATGCACATGACCAAGTTACAGGTCTTAACAAAGTGCAGTATTGTTGTGTCAGACAGAATGTAAAGGGCGAGGTCTGCTGGTGCTGAGCATCTCGTACAGCCTGCTGGATGTGTCTGTTTTCACTGAGAGCGAGGGCGTGCTTCATTAGTCCTCCCCATTCCAGCTCAGGGGAGGCTAAATTTATTAAGGGGGCCGGATGTTGCACAACACCTGCTGCTGTGCTTCCCTCTGTGCAATAAAGGCAACATGCTAGCTGGTGCTAGTGGTAAACGCTGCTCGTTGGACTGAGGCTGATGAGCTGGGGCTAATTCAGGGGGTGATTATGTAGTTTGCTGGACCACTAAACCTATTTAAGCCCGTAATTACTGCCTATTTGAGCGAGGGGAGGCACTCCAAAGCAATCGGTACTTGCACCAAGCGGCGCGGTGAACGGCAGCCACAGCTGGAGGTGGGCTGCCTCAGGGCTGCCTGAGATGGAGGGGGTGTGCAAAAGGGGAGTAGGAGGGGATCCACAAAAGCCTCGTCCCAGTCAGGTAAAGCAGAAAGCTGAAAACAGCAGGAAGCCCCTGGAAGCAACGGCCTGCTAGCTGCGAGCTAGCAGTGATCTGTGAGCTTCAACACAAATGTTCTCTTGTTGCACACGGCTAAGAAACACAGAGCTCGTTATGACAGGAGAGTTCAGGGCAACAAGACTATTAAACAAACAAGCAGACTTCCCAACCACAGAGGCTCGTCTGGATGGACAGAAGTGAGAAGGAGCTACTACTGTGATGAGAAACTAAAGAGCTTTTTTTAGTCCCACATACAAGAGGGAATAAGGTTGTCAGATTGTGTCTCGAACCGTGGGGGAATCCATTTCATTTCACCTGACTTTCAAGGAAATTTGACTTTACGTAATGCCACTGAAATCTGATTTCTCCGAGGAAGTAATTTGGGGACCACAGAGCGTTTTAATAACCCTGGCCGATATTATTATGTTATTATCATAATTACCCTTTTGCCCCCGACGTTTTAATTAGAAACTCACCGTTGGCCCCGAGGGGGGTGAAAGGATCCTGGGTTGGGGGAACGCTGAAACTAGGTAAAGGTGCTTCACAATTGCTCCCTTATGCTCTTCGGAGCGGGGAGGAGGACGACGCTTCCTACCTTCCTACCTCCTCTGACATCTCTGTCATTCAAAGCGCAACCGTCCTTCCTCCCTCTCATTCCTGTAGCTTCCTCACCCGTCTCCACCCCCTCCATCCCTCTGTTCTATATTTAGTATTTCACTTCACTATCTCATGCTGCCTCTTTTCTCCCACCTCCACTTAACTCCTCTCTTCACCTCTTTTTCTCCCACTTTTCCATTTTAACATCCTCCTATCTGCCTCTTCTGTTCTCTCTCTCCCACCTTCTCCATCAGTGCACCACTTTTTACAAATCAATGACTTAATCTGTCGTAACAAACAAGTAAGCAGCGCCCTCAGCCCTGTTCGCTTCCCCCAGAGAGAAAGCTGGTAAATATATATTAGAGAGGATAAGCGCATATGTTTGTAAAAAGGAAGACAGGATGGTGAAAAAGTAAGGAACAATATAAGTGTGTGTGTTGGCATTGGCGTGGGTTTTCCCACTACATCTCATCTCCAAGCCTTCCGCTCGGCCCGACTCCTCCACCATGAGTTACTGCCTGTCTGCATCCACCACCTGGTTCACTAGCTATGATTTCTCTCACTCTGCTGGACACACACACACACACACACACACACAGTGCGTCACAAACACACACCTGACCCCCCTGCTCCACGGGGGCACCTTGGGTCAGCTGATCGGGTGTAAACACACCACCAGCCTGTGGGCATGCCCTCCATGCCACCAGCGTTTTAAACCTCCATCATAACATCACGAGACGTAAAACGACGAGTTATGGATAAATATCACAAGATACCTCATCTATAAATCACAGCTCTCTCCCAGTGCCTTTGAAACACCAATATTACGAAGATATCACAGTTCGAAGCCATTAAAATGTAAGGCAGCTGTACATTATAGGAAAATTGAGTGAGAGGAGAGCGAGCGAGACGTAAGGGAGGCAGAAAGCATGCATAAAAGATAGGAAACCCTTATGGTTTTGCAGAGAGGGGTGTTTTGGAGACAGAGCGACGAGGGTTCACGCTCGGGAGAGAATACAAGTGGAAGGAACTGAATTGATAAATTAGTTCAGCCAAGGCGCAAACTGATTACCACGACGGCAACGCCACAGGATCCGCCGAGCGCACGAGTGGAATGAGACACAAAGACGACACACACAAAAGAGACGTGAAGCTGACACATACAAATAACAGCACAACTGCACATTGCATGTATGTAGGGCAGGCTGCTGCAGCTGCTGCTGGGAGTAAAAGGTATCGAGCTGCTGACTGCAGCCAGAAAAGATCCAACAATCCTCTGGATCACCAAACACAGCCTAATGGATAATGGCTAACAGCTAGCGCTAATGTGATTTCACACTTTAGCAGATTTAATATATCGCCGACTGAACAAATTCATGCTATGCACAGGAGCTATACTAAACTTGTTCTTGAAAGGTGGTGAACATTTTACTGCCAAAGGAGTTTGAAACAGGAAAAAGGGGAACTGTCTGTGCTAGCACTGCTAATCTCCAAGTGTTAGAGAGAATCATTCCAAGCCGACCGCGGACTCATGACAATATTTTTCCCCCCGACTCTTCTCCACATCAACTTGCCACTCACTCTCCAATAAATACCACAGAGATGGTGGGGAACTCCACACCCCACCCAAGAGCTGACATCACCGCTGTGTGTGCACAGAGCGAGCCTCTTCTTTGGGTTTGCAAATCATCGTAAAATGATTAGTGGCTTCCAAACCAGGGACAATTTCACACATCCAAGTCGTTGGGCCTTTGTCCACGACGAGGACACACACATCCACACCCACACTTATTACACACAGCTGATAATGAAAAGTAGAACGAGTGTGAAACACAGCTCCATCAATCACTCAGACATACAACAATGAAAGCACACACTCAAGTGTTTCATACTTTCCCAACTATGAAATTATATGAGGATGAGGAGGTGGAGGGGAGAAGATGGTGATGATGGTGATAAAGTCATTTAGAAATTAAAGATTGGGATTAAATGTTCTCTCACCTTGATGTTTAACTCATTGAGTGCCAGTCGTTTTATAAAACAAAGTGTCTTGTTCCAGCGTATTTTGCCCATTTTGAGTCATATTTCAAGATCCACAGAATATTTTGTACTATGACTCTGAAAACACTGAATAGCTCAAATGAAAGAAGAGACTCTCTATTTCATCATGAAAAAAAATGTTTGTTTTTACCTTGTTCCATTCTTGTTTTATCAGAAGTAGAGTAGAGGACACTTTCACCAAAATCACCACTTTTTGTACAGAATCTTCCGTTTTGCTCTCTAATCTCGATCGTCTCCACTTCCTGTTTTGATCTCTGTACTGTATACCATCTCTTTATGCTCTGACTACATCTCCCAGAAGCCCCAAAATTACTCACAGACTGCAGGATCGGCAACCTGCTGGCGAAAAAACACTCTGACATATTATAATGTTGATGGCACTCAATTTTAAATGACGTTGAAATACGTCAATGGCACTCAAAGAGTTAACATTTAAAAAAACAACCACTGAGCTGTTAAAACTAAAATAAGCTCCTACAGATTAAACATGAACATGTGTGTGTGTGTGTGTGTGTGTGTGTGTGTGTGTGTGTCGTCTGTTAGATCTCTCCAGTGATCTCCTCCAGTGCTACCGACAGACCTTGAGGGTCTGTAAAGTTCTCACGTTCTCAAGGAAACACACCGACCTGCCTTTTGACTAAGGTCAGATCCAAACACACACATACAGGCTTGCTTTTGGTCTGGATCTATGGCAGACATGTTGGGAAAGTTCAAAGGTGGCATGAATTAAAAGTTAACTGCCCTTGAGGGCTTTTAAATGGAGGGGTAAAATGATACAAGAAACAGAGGAGAGCAGGGGCTGAAATAAAGGCTTGACTGACATTTTTCTGAATTTGAAAAGAAAAAAAAAATCACCAACTAAGGAGCTTACAGTGTCTGGAAGGACTGTTTCCTTCTTTGGCAGAAAATATTTATACGACCTACAAACCAGGCAACATTTCAGTGTGTTCAAACTGTGAACTGACATGATGTGATAAAAGCAGACCAGCTGATAAGTCAAACAAGTTCCACAAGACTTATTTCCATGTGACCGGCAGAGCTTTGGATGGAAACCCTTCTCAAACTCAATACATTACAATTTGATATTTATACAAAAGTTAACTGCACAGTATGCAGTGACTTTTTTTTCCCAGAACCAGACTCTTGGCAGGATGGAAAACTCTCCCTTAAAAACCCAAACTTATGAAATGCATTAAGGTGGGCGGAAAAGTCAAGTAACTATCTGTACAAGGTAAAGGAAACTCCAGCGTACTGACTTTGGGTCTGGAAGTTTCTTATTTTAATTTACTTAATTTATTTTTTATCTAAATTAGCTTTTTTTTTCTTCACTCACTTCGGCCAACATCTGTTGTTTCTTTTCTGCCGTTTTACAAAAACGGTGATCAAATTTAGATATTTCTTAACGAATACATATCCTCCAAACTGCCAACATCTGCCATGCGTCAGTACTTCTACCCGTCTACTGTATCCCTTTCTCATCTCCTCGTCCATCCATCACTCCATCCATCCATCATGAAACAGATGGCCTTTCAGGAGTTGGTGTCAGGGCCGATGGCTTCCCTCTGACCATAACCCCCTCTCCACCCCCAGAACTACTCATAGCACACCTTCTGCCTCCTCCTCCTCCTCCTCCACCTCCACCACATGGACCAGTCTTACTATTGACCATCCACTCCCCTGGACCGCGATCTACCCTCCTACTGATATATAAGAATATGTTTCATCAGCTTTTAATAAACACACTTCTTCAACAAAATGCTCATGTGATGTTCTGTGTATGTGAGGGTCAGTCCACAAAGAGAAGCCCCCAAAGAGAGCTGTCTGCCTCGGGTCCCTGGGGCCTGTCAAGAGGGATAATTGATGATGTTTTCATTACAAGGTGTGGGGTAATGTGGGGGTTGGTGCACAGTACCGGTGGGTGTCTTGTAGTGGAGGGGGGGTGGTGGGCAGGTTGACTCAGCTGGCTCCTCTTTGACACCAACCGACCTGAGCGATCGGTCGTCTTTGCTTCCAAAAATGCCGTCGTACAAACGCACACAAACACTCCTGGAACTCCAAAGATAAATGAACACACACACACACACACACAGAAAAACACACAGCCCAAAGCCATTTCCATTCCCAGAGATTTGGATAAAAATGCTGAGAATAAGACTCTTGTTAACTCTTGTTTTCCTTCACCGCTGTGTCTCATCGCAGCGTCACGCCAGGCCTTTGGCAGATCTGTCCGTCTGTCTGTCGTTTCTCAGAACCTCTTTGAAATCTTTAATGCCGAGTGGCGCCCGAGATTCTGACTGCCACTCAGATTGAATTAAGACCTAATTGGAGACACCAGGCCACATAGGCCACGATTACTTTACAGTATCGAGATGGACATTGTGCCTTTATTTTAAAATGAATAAAAACATACAGTCAGCTGATTTCCCGCTTCGAGCTTGCTTCCTGAGAGCTATTAACAAGGAAATTGAAATAATTTTTACAGAAATTTTTGCAAGGGATAACGAAGACAAGTGCAACAAAAATACAGGAAGTCATGAACTAAATGTCGTTCTCATAACCATAACCAACAACATATCCTCATACTTGTCTTATATCTTGTATGATAGCTTACATTACATTATATTTTCATGCATTCTTCTACAGATATTCAGCAACATGAGCAATCAGTGCAGCTGCGGTGTTTAGGCAACAAAACTACTTGGATAGGTTTAGGAAAGCATTGCAATTTAGTAGAATTATGTAACAAAGCCTTTTTTTTTGACTTTTTCATGCTAGCTCACCTGTCCTGGCTCATGATCACACGGGTTGCATTAGAACTGATTGCAGCCTATCTTCACGGTTTAATAATAATTGGCAAAAAAGTGAACTTTAGCATTAAGAATAAAGATTAGAGATGACTTTGGGTGTAAATTGATTGGATCGGAGGGATAACGCCCCTCAGACCTTGGGTTGCCATGGCAGGTCAGGGTTGCCGCGGGTGACCAGGGTGCTGACACATCCAGGCTCCAGCAATAAACATGCAGACTAATGGCATCTGAGACGATGGTGAACTCTGACCTTGAAAGTTTTTTTCTCTCTCTCTCCCCCCCTTCTGGTGTTTAGATGAGGCTCTGCATACCTGGTTTGTGTTCTCTTAGCTGAGAAGTTCAGGAAGTGACACCACACTTCACCTGCTGGACTTTCACAGTGATGATATATTCTGCAAAAAACATCCACAGTGACGCCTGATTTAACCAATTCCTGACACTAAAATCAATAAAAAAGTTGTCTTGTCCATCTCATCCTTCAGTTTTCCACCTGTAAAGTCTCTCTGTTGTTCCATATTCTTTTCAATGCCAAACAAAACCATTAAAATATAACAATATTGCCTTTAAAGACCAGCGCATGCATCCATCTATCACCCCCACCCGGCCTGGATTCCTCCACCACCCAGCGCCTACAACAGCTCCTGCCCTCCTCTGCCAGCGCAGAAATGAATTATATTGCTTTTCACACCTGTTTCTGATCAAACGCCTGCTGCATGCTGCTGTGTAGAGAAAAAAAAAAACATTTCCAAAGGGGGGGTTACGGTGCTCCCCCAGCTCGGCTACATCTGCGTACACGAGTGGTTAAATTAGACTTTAATTGTATTAACGGGGGATTACGCCTTCCAGTTGGATTTTGATTTTTTTACGCTCTCTGTGAGCATTTTACACATTTTAAGAGGAGAAAGCAGGAGGAGAGAGGAAAAAAAGCAGCTCATTGAGGGTTTGCGGGTTTGGCTTCTTTTACGAGCTGCGATCACGGCTGCCCCTCGTTACACCGAGTCTGTGTACAAATAGGAGGGGAGGAGAGCCAGAACGAGAGAGTGTTAGTGATAATGTGTATGAGAGTGTGTGTCCCAGGCTGCCAGGCTAATATACCGATGCTAACACTCTGAATGCCAAACCCCCCTGCCCTACACACACACACACACCTACTGCAGTTTAGCAACAGTCTAAAGGGGGATTGGTGGTGTGTGTGTGCAGTGGGGAGGCGGGGGTGAATTCCATCTAATTACTCTATCACATAATTTCACAAATTGCCTTTTCATAGGGGAGTGGAGAGCAGAGCACAGGGCGCGTTGGGGATTGAGGCCTGAGCTTTCATTTACTACTCATTTCTTGTTAAATTAAACAAGAAAATACCATTTGAGAGGAGGGAAAGATGGAGGGGGGGTGGATTCCAGGAACACAAAGATTGTGGACGAGCTTACGATGCTCATCTCTTTGGCTGTGACACAAAGCAAGCAGGTAGCTTAGCCAGTTATGCAATCGCAATCAATGCAATTATTGAATAAATCGTTTTTGGAAAATTTTCTGGAGTTTGAACTCATCCTCACTGACGTTCAGTAGATATAACAGTGTGTTTTTGCAGACTAATCTCCATGCAACGTGCCACTGACAGCTAAAAACAAATGTTTAATTAAGGACAGTAGAGATGAAGAAGTGGAAAAGCCATTCACATTCCCTTTACTTTGGTTCCCCAGCTGCACGCCGGGCCGTCGATGACAGGCGGGTTAACGCTAACGTTTTGTAGTCGCTCCAAGTCGCAGCAGCCAAATTCCTCGTCCCACGAGCGCTGTCGACAACACATGAGCTCATTGGGCGTGTTGGAGAGAGCTCAGCGAGCTGCGACTGTCGTCATCATCACAAATTCAATACCACGGCTCGATCTGTCGCTCTACCCATCACTCAGCAGAGAGAAGCACATTCCCGGTGCGTCCCCTGTGGTTTCTTGATTTTACATTATTATTATTTGATTAATTTACACCCAAAGCGCTGCAGCTTTAACCCTGGCACTGATAATACCAGCAACTGTTGTTATTTTTCTCCTAGAACAGGGATATTAACATTCTTGATGGATGAGTGAAAAAAAGCAGCCATATGAATGCCACCTACCACCCTGCTGGTGCACTCACAGCCTCACTTTGCCACCCACCTTCCCCTTCCTGCTTCGGTAACAAGACTCCCCTGAGGGTCCAAGTGTGAGGGCGAATAAGAAAAAACACATCAAGGTGGGTATCCAAACTTCTTCTGTTCAGCTCTGCGTGTATTTTATACTTGGGAAACAGCAGCTCCTGACTCCTGGATGCAGGTTTAGGACGTGGCGCTCTGCTATGAATGGGTGTTTATGTGTCTGTGCTTAATTGGCATTGTGTCTATCTCTAAGAGGCCAGACCCACATCCTCTGTCCCTCTGTGAAACAAAGGCAGGCCGGCTGATGATGCTAAGGATGAGCCTGGATCAGATGTCTATGTTTACGAGAGACTCGCTGCCAGCGAAAGATAAATGTTTTTGCATTAGAGGTGCAATGTGTAGCGTTTCCAAACACAGACGTTTGGTGATTGAATTAATGGTGACACCGAGGACAGATTAGCGTAAACAAATCAGCCCGCTGCGAGCATTTATTTGACACCGGTGGTATTGTTAATGCCAGTGTTTCTCAAAATTAAGACCACATTTCCCATAAACAAAGACGACGCTGCTCCACTCCGCCTGGGTTTCATTTCTGCTCGGCTTCGCCGGAGAGGTCGGACATGTTGGAAGCGATTTTCCCATCCGACCTTTGGGTTTACCGAACAGCTCAGAGAACGGCAGCTTCTTCCTGTTGTGTGCCATTGTTGTGCCTGTTTTAGTTCCTCTATATTCCTGGGAGAAGGGAGAAGGTTGATGGATCCTCTTTATCCCCCTCATCACCTCCTAGCCTTCTCCTCCTCTCCTCCCTCGCTCCCTCGACACTCACTTATATCCTTCCCACTGTTTGAGATCTAACAGTGCAGAAGCCTCCCATAAGCCCGACTCATGGTGTAATATGACACAGTAGTGTGTGCGCTGAACTGTATTTCCACAGACAGGATGTGTGTTTCAAACACCTTTCCTCTGCAGCCCTGAAGGTTTCAGGGGTTGAGGTCGGGGAGTTGGAGGAGAGGTTAGTGTGTGATGGAGAGCTGGTGGTTTGAGAAGGAGGTGGCTGAGGGTCAGATGGAAAAGAGAGAGCTCAAAAAGAAACAAAAAGTATAAGAAGCCTTGTGAGATGTGTGTGTGCAGATATACACTATATATCTCTGCCACACTGCAGCAATTTGCCAGTGGCGCTGCTGGAAACAGAGGAAGACGACTGTATGATGCGTCAACGTTAACGCAGCTACAAGTAAATAAATGAAAAAAGCGTGGAGCCCATGCAATATCCATACTAATCCAACAACAAAACCGGCGTCCACCAGCATCCTCCCTACTGGTTTGAGCAATCCAAACCAACACCCACTCAACCAAACTCCATGGTGCGTTCTCCACAAACTCCTGATACAGGCAGAAAAAGTGAGTGTATGACGCAAAGCTGGCTGGAGTTAAGTTTCCAGACATATTTCCATGACGAGTTGACTAGATTCAAATTGTGATCAGGAATTTCACAAAATATCACAACATATAATCACGATATATCATCATAAATCGTGATATATATCACAATATCACGCCTGAATTGCCTGGTGATTCAGAGGTTTGAAATCTACTGTAGTTTGAAACGTGTCAGGTAAAATAACGGCCAATTATTAAGAGTCTGGGATTTATTTTTCATGTAATTCAAAGCCAATTTCATCAGCATCAATAAAATGTAACAGCGTTGTTCAATGTTATAGATGTTTGCACAGAACGTACTGTAAAAGTTTAAAAGGTTTTCTCTGACCCAGATTACAAAGTTAAGGAGAACATCCAGACTCGAGTCAGCATTACGAGCAAAAACAAGACACAAGTGACTCTTTAATAGCAAATCCTCCATTCAATAATACTGAGGAGTTTGCAACTTATAATGCATATAACACAATAAACCACTTGTTATTTAATTAAATTTGGAAACAAGTTTCTCCTAGTATTTAGTCCAGTGACTGATTGATCACCTACAAACTGAGCTGATCATAATTGAAAAGACAAAAACTCCTTGTTAAATGAGACAGCATCCTATTCACTTCTGGCTCCGCGTTCAAAGTCACATTGCCATATTTCAACATCAAAACCCACTTATTCCCACGCCATCTCTCCACAAACAATTTGTGATGCTGTCAGCTGCTAACGGCATCACTATTCTGAGCCATAACTGACTAAAAATAAATCCAAACCACCAGCCTTTGCATCCCAGGCATCTGTTAAATAATGACAGATTTGTTCTTAATAAGGTTCATCTATGTATCTGCAGTCATGGCCGGGGGCGTTTCTACTCGGCTTCAACCTTATTCGGTTTCAGATGAAGAGCGAGAGAGCGTGGGCTGCCGAGATCGCCGGCAGATTACACAGGCCTGTGTCTTTGAAGTGTTCACCGTAAGCACCGGCGTTGTGGAGAAAAGGGGTGTGTATGTTAGCGTCAATGAGTGTGTCAGTGTTTCTTTGTGAGCGAGTGTATTTGTGTCAGAGCAGAGCTGGAAAGACTTGAAAAAGTGTGTGTGATAGTCAGAAAGCCCGTGGTCATGAAGTGGAGGTCAAGCGCACACATGACATGAAACTGAGAGCAACTGAGAACAAATGGTGTTTCATTCAACTCACTGTTAGATGCTGAAAGAGCCATGCTCTCATAATGTTGGTGGCCACCTTAGGGAAGATCCCTCTCTTCTTGTTGCGCTTCTTTTCTTTATCCGGGTCATCGTCATCCCCCGTGCTCGGCGAAGCCACGCTGTTGTCCAGGCCGTCACCTGTCACATGACGAGAAACAGGAAGAGACGGCGGAGATCAGACGCACGGTTTGTTTACTTCCTGCATTTGCCGCGCCTCTGCGTTCAAAGGGAATAAATACGATTTGGAGAGGAATTCTGGAGGGCTTTGTATGCACAGACGGAGGGGTATAGAGACACAACAATGGCTGGAAAACAGCACCTCATAAATGCATTCATTTTTAATACATTTATAAATAACCCTGCCTTTCATTTTTCTCCCCCCGCCACTTGAAAACACAGAGAGCGCTCGCATCTTTCTGCGAGAAAGAGAGGGGGAGAAGGGGAGCACAAAGGACTTGTAAGGTCGCATTTCCCCACTCTCCCATCCAAGCCTGCGCAGAATTGAAAATGACAGAGAGATTTAGTCTTTATTATCCTGAGGGGAAAATAGTTATTGAAGCGTCGCCGCGGTGCATTCTGCCATTTTACCTGAGGTGGAAAGAGTAACACGGCACTACAAAAGGGGAGGTTGTGACGAGGGGGAAGGTGGGAAATAAAAGGAAAATAGGTGGAAAAAGGGAAGTCAGAGGCACAAACAGCACTAACAAAGCTAGCTGTTTTTCATAACAATGGCGTCACGGCTGCTTACAGCAACCTGTAGGGCTTCGATAAGGCTCTATTAAGGCCAGCTAACCTCACCTAAGGGGAACACTGAGACAGCTTAGAGTGAAAGGAAGGCCTTTTCTGCAGCACATATCCCAAACTACCCAATTACTGTATGCATACTACACAGCTCTTCCCATCGGTGGCTGTGAAAATCCTAATTGTTATTATCATTATTCAAAAATACGAGCCGCCGTCATTGACGACGATAATCATACAAGAAACATGAGGCGAGGTAAACAAGTGGCACACTCACTGCTGGAAATTTCAGCAGCTGATAACTGACTTTTGTCCCGTTTCGACTGGAAGTGGGGAAAAAAAAACACTGAAGCAGTGCACAGAATTGGATCCAGTTATTTATTGATTACTCACAAAGCACTTCTAAAGCTTCTAGGTCTATTCACTGCGACGGGAGTAGATAACTGCATTTGAGCGAGCCCGCGCTCCGCTAACTTGCAGAGGGCGACACCCAGCACCTAGCTAAACCCTAAAGCCCCAGATTCATCGATAATTAATGGGGATGTTGCAGCTAATCCGGTTGGAGATGACTTTTTTCCAGCCTGCCACATCAATGGAATAATCAAGGGCCTAAAACCCAGGCCTTTGCTCCCCATTACCTCGGGCAAAAGAATTCCTGAAAGCATGCCTGGAGGGCACCTGAATTATACACACCATTAGGAGAGAGAGGCTCTCAGCGATCCATACGAAACAACACTATTGGCTAGCGCTCGCTCTCTCTCTCGTCAACTGTTCTGGCAGAAGGCGATACATATGCACGCACATATTGAAGGCTTTTTAATGAACCTCCTGTGGAAGCGGAGGTGATGCCATGGAGGGTGGGGGAGGGATGAAACAAGACAGATACCAGCACATCATTAATGCACATGTGCATGTGAAGCTGGTTGAGCTACTGTAACGCCACCAGAGGGTCAAAAGTTGGATTCAGCAGGCAAGATGATCAGTTTATCTGCTGATTAATCATTTCGCTTATTTAGCCTTGTGACTAAACAAATTACGCTATAAAAGAAAAAAGAGCGAGGAGGTGGTGAATCCTTAACATCTTTTCATAAACAATCGATTTCAGTGGCATCATTAAGCCCATTTTAGGGGGGTTGAAGCCCCCCTGAGATATTCTTAAACTCCCCCTAGATAATTTGGTGTTGATTTATTTATCTATTTACAAAAAAGGCCTAAAAATTCAACATAAAGTTTAAGTAAATAATCATATTACCTTGCATCATTCATAATCACTTAAATACCTCCCCCATTGTTGAAATGTACCCCCCCGGCCTTAAAACCAAGTGACACCCCTGATCAATTAAGTGTTGTCGTCTTACTAATCCATGAATCAATGGATCCACTAACCATTCCAGCTCCTAGACCGGCCTCTGTCTGAAAACACACTTTCATTGCAAGCTTCAGTTACATCATTAGCCCGGAAGAAACGCAGCCTGAGCTTACAAGTGTTTTTTTTTTCTGCCTACTGTTTCAGGACTTCACTACACCCACCCTCCTCTCCCTGTCTGTCTTCCTCTTGGCATCTCTCCGGCTAGTGGAAAAGAGGGGTGAGCCGAGCCGAGGCCCTGTAATCTAAGAGCAGATTTTCATTGGAAGCAAATGCTTTCAATCCGTTGTAAAGACCGGCTCATGTTCAGCAAAGCCTACAATAACAAACCTGGGAGCCTGTCCCATGTGAGTTGGGAAAACAGAAGCAAAACGGCCGGAGTACCAGCTGAGTGAGCGAGTGAATAAGGGAGCGAGGGAGTGAGGGAATGAGGAAGCATGCAAGCAAGGAAGTAGGAGAAAGTGGGCGAGCAGGAAGAGGTGAGAAATGATGAGAGGCATGGAGAGAAGGGGAAACAAGGGAGAATAAGTCACAAAGAGTGGACGCATGAGTGTGATTTTACTTTGTGTTTGTTATTTTCAAGCTTTATTCTTCCACTACATAAAACACTTTCTGAATAAAGTCAACGCCTGCTCTCTCTCCACCCTTTACGCCACCAGTGCCCCATTTAGTACAACATCATGCTGTATATCTCCCATGCTACATCATATCTATTGACAGATGGTCGTAAAATACCAAAATAATGCATAACATGATGTTGCAACACAAATTGCAAATCCGTCCCATACCACTAAACCGTGTGGACTTCCTCAAAACATTTTACGCAAAATGAGTGATGAGGAAACAGATTTCAGCATAACCCATGACCCCGGGGTCATAGAGGGAAACCTGCTAACCCCAATACTTCTACGTCTGACCTGTAGACACTGACTTTCCCTCGGAGGGGAAGAGGAAGCACCGTCAGTTTTATGGCCATTTCCATTTTCACCGCAATTTGATCCCAATCACATCTGCAAGGTCTGGGGCTAATTTCTGCTTTGCTTTAAGGGGAAAGAGGTGGGAGGAGAGAAAAGAGAAGAAGGACTGTGGGAGCGAAAGGAGGGTGCAGGAAAGGTGTTGGAGCAGCGTCTGGCTGCCATGTTGGGGAAATGTCAATGGCGTTACCTCAGTGTGAGAGAGAGCGAGGGAGAGGGAAAGAAAGAAAATGAGAGAAATATTCAGGGAGGCAGTGAAGGAGGAGGAAATAATGGATAGGAGAGGGAAGCCATGCTGTGTGGTACTGGAGTTAATCAACCGGAAAAATCAGATGAAGGACAGTCAGTCAGGCCATGTTCACTGACATAGTGATAATTTCTTTCTTTATATTAGCCTGACATTTTCTAACACAGAAAACAAAACAATCTAGATATGAAAACATGTCACTCTTGGTGACAATCCTGGAGATGACTACTGTTTAAAAAACTCATCAGACAAGATAACAACACATATGTCCACTTCTGTAGTTTCGGTGTGGCTCATTAGCAGAAAACTTCTGACGTGGATTGGTGACGTCACAGTCGTTCATCGTTCGGCCAATTCGCCCTCTAGTTGCTCTGTTAGTCAGTCAGTTGTCCACTCTGTCAGCCAGTAAGCTACTCAGTCTATAGAGCCACTGAGTGAGTCAGAGAGCTAGCCAGGCAGCTAGCAAGCCATGAAGCAGTCCGTCACTCTCCCTGCACGGGCTGCCAGGCTCATTAAGAGCGTCAGCAGGCTGTAACCACGGCTCGGCTACGCTAGCAAGCTGCAGTCTGCCTACGAGGAAAAGCCACGGGCACAACTCTGGGCCCGGCCCACTGATCAGCCATGACAACATCTTTGCAACTAGTTAGAGGAGGAGTGAATCAATGCATAACGGTGAGGGGGGGGCGGCTTCGTGTTCGTGTGTGAAGAATGCATGCATGCATGAATGTGCATTCAGCTGTATGTGTGTGTCTACTCCTGTCTGTCTTTATGCATGTGTGTTTCTAGCCACAGAAGCTCTGAATGTCGTGTGTGTGCGTGTGTGTGTGCGTGTGTGTGTGTGTGTATGTGTGTGTGTGTGTGTGCGTGTGTGTGTGTGTGTGTGTGGGGCAATTAGAGAGCAGGCCAGTGACTGGAAGGAGCCAGGGGCAGTTGAAATGCCCCGGGGCCAACCGAGGGAAGGAATATTTTATAAGTCCCCTTGCACGCTGTATACACAAATACACACACACACACACACACACACAGTGAGGAAACAGATAATGACGTAAAAACTAAGCTAGCTTTCTTCACGCGTCCTCGCTGTAGCTTCGTTAGCATTAGCTAAACAGACACTCGCTTTTCGAGCTCATTCAGCTTATTTAAGCCACTTCATGTTTCATTCCTGCCTTCCTCTGCTTCCCACTTCATTACTTTCCTCTCTGGCTGCTGGAGTGTGGGGTTGGGATGGGATGTAAGATGAAGCATTGTTATGGCCACTGCAGGTTTGAAGTTCCTGTCTTTGAAATCAGACAGTAAATTATATTTCACTGACTAAATATGGTTAATAAATTGGGGTTTCTCTCTGTTTTCAGCTAGTGAGTGCTAACGACGCTTCCTCTCTTCCTCCTCCTCCTCTCCAATGTCTTCGTCACTTCTCTACATCTCTCTGTCTCAAGGCGTACCCTGACATTATCAAGCAGTATCTAGGCTAATCTGTTATGATCTGATTATGAACCATCTCTCAGCGTAAGGCGAGCGATTGGCGCTACCTGCCCCCTTCTGCAAGAGCACACGTGCCATTCGGAGGTGTCAGCCATTTTTCTGCTGCCTGGCAAATTAACAGCCACTGCTTCATCAGTCAGTCATCTGCGAATCTTGTCAGACACGTCGCTTCTAGCGCGGCGCCAGAGAATGATGACATTTAGCTTTCTAACAATTTCATAGCAGCACTGCTGCAGAGTTGAGGAGTAAGGGTTATGAATATTAGCTTTGCCAGATGTCATGAGTGGGATCACACACAGATCGTTTTTGGAGGATACTGTGAGATGTTTTTGCAGGGTTTTATAGCCCGTGGATGGAGTCGGGAGGGGGGAAGGAATGGAGACAGCTCTTTTGGCTTTATGACGGTGCATTTATTCTATGGGATAGAGAGGGAGAGTGTGACCTGGAGCTGATCTCTCATGGGCCACTCCTAGAGTTTCACACCCCAGAAAGCTCACATGACCCTGGGTTGGCTGCCCAGGCAAGACCCAGGCCTCAGGGACCGGCTATCTTCTTCCACATGGGACACACTCACATCAAAACACGATACATAAAATGCATGCTCAGATGCTGATGTACACTCACTAAAGTGCTCTCCTTCTCACTCGTTTTCTCTCAAAAACACACACACACACACACACACACACACACGCATTACATTCCCAGAAATCCTCAGAGAGGTAAAGAAGGGAGGGAGAGGGAGAAGAAAAAAGTGCCGTTTATTGTATTCAGGCCATTCATAAGCTCTAGACTTGGGGAGGGGGTTCGCAGGCGGTGGGGGGTTCCCTTTGCATGGCTCTGGATGCCCCTCCCACCCCCCCAAATATTCTGAACATGCAGGAATTCCTTGCAACACAATTCCCAAGTAGGGGCACATTTTCAAAAGCGTCTTCACCGAAAACAGGCATACTTGAACGCAGCCCTCAGTTCTTAGGAGGAAACTTTCCAATAAAGACGATCCAAAGTATTCTAAACCAACACACACATTCACTTAGTTCAACACAAAACACCCTCTGTGACCAATGCTGTTTCGCCTCCCTTTCATTCCCGCAGAGGAGGAGAGACGGAGAGAAATCCCCTCGACTGCTCTGCGGATAATGACATGCGCTGTCGACAAAACAATATGGCCAGTCTAGACTTCCCTTCCTGCCTTCGCCAGATCTGCTATTTTCAGATCTTTGCTCAAAACTTCAGCCGATGTGTTTAGATCACATCCCTCTGAAGCCAAGATGACCCTCCACAGAACACACACAGACTACCATAAAGTCGATAAATTGATTAGGTAAAGAGAAAAAAAGTTGTCAGTATTAAAAGGGGAAGAAAGAACAAGGGCTTGCCAGGTAAACAAACAGGGGAGAGCTAAGTAATTGCTTCCTGTAATCAAAGACAATTCCATTGACGTAATTACAGTAAATAACGGGTGCTTTGCAATAACAAAGCCGGTTACTTTGCATGATGACAGTTTTGTGGATCAGCGCTGACAGATTCAATAATGGCAGTAACTGGTGAGTCATTTGCGAAGGGTTATTTGTAATTAAAGCACACTGGAGACTTCTTGTTGTGAGAATCCGAGCCAAGTTTGGAGCAATTATTTCATTTGTGGTGATCTGATGAGGAAAAGATCAGGAAGCCAGAAACAGGGAATGTGTTTGACTCACGACAAAAGGAAGAAAAAAAATCATATTCATGAGTTAATTAAAAGCTTCAGGTCTGCGGGATGGCTTGTTTGTTGTCAGTATTGATATTGACTGTAAGTGGACATTGTGTTCAACACTCAACAACCTGCTTATTTCATCCTCATTGTCACCATTTTAAGACATTTTATCAGACTCAGAATCAAGTTTATTGAAGTAAGTAGGTGTGGGTATTGGTAAGAACTTCACGATACGTATCGCGATACTTGAGTCGTTGCGATTTTCTACATAGATCACTGAGAAATTTAATATTCAGCTTAAAAAAGTTGTACATATGTACAGTAGCCTATATCTTTTTATATATTTACATGTATATACATATATTTTTATATTAGGGCTGTTGAAGTTAATGTGAAAGTCATTCTGGATTCACAATCAGCCCAAAACATTACTTTTTTTTGGAGGGAAAGAAATGATATTAAGAAATTAAAAAACAATTTTATATCACAAGAAAAAGTATCGCCATACATTGCCATATCAATATTTTTCCCACCCCTTGTAATAAGTATGTTTTTTACTATATTTAAGAATATAAAAGTATGATAGGAAAAAGTGAGAGTAAAACACAGACAAAGAAATCAGAGTACAATGTGTCTGTTATTAGACGTGTGTTAATTATCTCAGTATAAATGTTCGTCTGTGTGTTACAGCTGAGGCTTATCTGCTGCTGGCTGTGTGGGAGAGGCAGAGGGGGAGTCAGGCCTGTTGACATAGCCATAGGTGATGGCAAAAATGTCAGTGTAAATGTGACTGCTCTCTCTGTGCCATTTCCCCGTAAAGGGTCATCACCACGGGCCGCCTGACACGCCGGAAAGCGCCTCGAGCGCTGGACGCCGACACGACATTAAACTACAGTACGCCTCCACGCACAGAAACACACGGCGAGCGACTGCCTTTTATTCAGAGAGAGAAAGAATACGAGCTGAAATGAAAGTGCAGGGCCAAGAATTCACCCTTTCATGTTGAGCACTTTTGCTGTGTAACTATTGATTTTTCCCCTCCTCTTGCCTTTGTGTTGCTGTTTTCTTTTTTTTCTGACCAGAAGATAGAAGGCCAGACTCGGTTCAAACGGGAGCACTTGTGAGGGGGGCCCTCGGATTCTTCACCTCAGTGAAGGGAAGTCCTCGTGGTAGGATTCCCAAAATTGTGTCTCTTTGCTGTTTTCTCACTCTCTCAATTGTTTTCGCTGCCTCTCGGATGGCTTTTGACACCTCCGACTCACTGAGCTTCAGTCTATCTCAGCACATAAGAAACAGAAAGAGAGAGAGAGAGTCAAATGGGCTGTGGATGGAGAGGGGAAGGGGGGAAGGGATGGCAGAGAGGACAAGGACTATAACAAAAGCTAAGAGCACTTAGCAGCACAATGGCACAGCGGCCCTTTCCAAAAGTCAGCTGATGTGCTGAAGGGCGTTCAAAAGTCCTTCAGTGTAGACAAAGAGAGGGAACCTTCTGCTGAACTAAAAGAAAAACAGCCTATTTAAACTTCTAACAACTGACATCCACTGAAAAAATCAGCATTTTACCACCAGAAAACTAAAGGAACTCCATTAATAAACCATCAAAAACTGCATCATTTGCAACAAGCTAAATACAGCGCTAACTTGTTTAACTTCCACCACTCCCAACAAAGCAGGTTAATGAAGTAAAATGAAGTGGGAATGTGTCATTTCAGCACCAACAATCAGTCTGCTCTGTCTGTAATCAAGCCTTTCTGTTTGTGGTGTACGGCTCCATTAACCAAACTCCACTCTCCCTGTTTATTTGTCAGAGCTAGCGTCTATCTGGATTACACAGGCTCTGATAAACGCCTTTATGCACGAGGATTTTCCCACTCATGCTAACCTATCAGCAGCAGCCAAAGTGCAGTAGTTAGATAATGCAGGCACGCTAACCCTGCGGTGGCAGGGGCTAATAATAGCGCATTAGCTTCCAGTGAGTGTTTTTTTGGAAAAACAGAAGGTTTTAGTGTAATATGGTCTGCACCCACAAGCTCTACTTACTGAAGGGGTGGCTAGGAAAACAGGATAAGTCCCTATCAGAGCAACAACCTACTCGCTTTAAACATGCTGGGTTGTTGAGTTGTTGTATTTACATTTTAGGGTCTTAGCTGATTATTAATAAGTAAACAGGTAAGTGGTTATCGTGGAGCTTGAGAGCGTAACAGACTTCTTCTTTAAGCTTCAGATATCACCACAACCCACGGCCCTCACCTACGAAGCGTTACTCAAAGAGACACGTCAACTGGGAGGGGACCAGTCAAAAGAGACACAAAATGACCACAAAGAGACGTAAAATGACTACAAAGACACATGAAACAACCACAAAGAAACAAAAAGCAACTACAAATGTTCGAAGTGTCCATAAAGAGATGCAAAACAACGACAAAGAGACAAAAAATGACCTCAAAGAGCTGTAAAATGACTACAAAGACACATGACACGACCACAAAGAAACAAAAAGCAACTATAAATACTCTAAGTGCCCATAAAAAGATGCAAAACAATTGAAAAACACAGAGAATGACTGAAAAAATGCATAAAGAACTTAAAAATGGCCATAAAGAAACTGAAACTGACTACAAAGTGATGCAAAACAACTACTAAGAGAACAAAATGACCACAAAGCGACATTAAATGACTACAAAGACACATGAAACAACCAACAAAAATTAAGTACAAATGCTCTAAGTGCCCATAAAATGAGAGGCAAAACAATGACAAAGACAAACAAAATGATGAAAAAATGCATCATATTACTATAAAGAGGCTACATGGCCACTAGGAAACTAAAACTGACTTCACAAAGAGACAAAACAACAACAGAAACAAAACAAGTATAAAGTCGACGTGTTCTGCTCTTTGTGGACACGTCACAGATTCTCCATCCAAAGTAACGCAGCATCTCCACATGGTGTCCTCAACAGGCACAGGAAGCAGCGTTGTGGGGATGTGGGGGATTTGTAGTCCTATCTGCCTCCCCATACGCAGCCCCGATAAGGCTTGCGAGACAGGAGCAGAGGAAGAGGAAGTGAGCGGCTTTTACAGCGGGCCCATTTCCTGTGGAGCCTGGGCCCCATGTGGACGGCAGTGATATGCCCCCCGTGGACGCCACACAGCCCCACTGAGTCACTTCCTGAAGGAGGCAGCCCTCTCTGGGGGTGACTTCCTGTAAGAGTATGACCTCTCTGCCTGAAGAGGATCCCAGCGGGACAAAGACCTGGACAGCCCATGGGACCTGGTGTGTGTGCTTTTAACACCGCCTTCAGATTAAAGGTTATCACTGGTGAGAATCTCAGCCCCCTGGTCGCTGCTCATCTCTTTGAGTCTCGCTGGCTCGGAGCACGAAGGGACGATCGGGTTACATCCAGTGTGTGTGTGTGTGTGTGTTCATGAGTGTGTACGGCAAGTGGCATGCCTTGTGTTGCTCTGCAAACACACAAAGTAAACGTGGCCGCTGCCCTCCGGCCCACCCTGCTGCTCTGGTGTTTACCTACAGGTATTTGTTATCTCGGGCTTCTCTTTCCTCTCCCTCTAAACTCTTAGAAAAGCTTGCTGAGGTCTTTATCTCTCAGTCAAATCCCTATAGCAGGTATCCATGTCAAAAGGACCAAGTGAGGAGGGGGGGCAGCATGTTTGGTCTGGGTTAGCCCAGGGTCAAGCTTGACACACATTAAATCAACCGCCTCTGGTTCAAAACCACCATCTTCTAACTCATTATCACCTCAGCTGAAGCTGAATATTTCAGTATTACACTCTGAAACACCTGTATAAAGGCCAGTTTGACTGCCAGCAGCAAAGGAGAGTCGCATGTGTCATAGTGAGGTTATAAAATAAGCCCTAACAGAAATTAAAGTAGCATCGACCCATATTCAAAGATTTAAAAAAAAAAAAAAAAAAAAAGAAGAAATCCACAGGGATGTCGGTTTTGACCAAGAATGGCGCTTCGGCTGGTGTTTTCCTGGCATGAAATTGGCTTTGTGTGGGTGTCGTTTGGAGAGCCGGCTGGTAAATTCTCCCGTTCTTTTGTTAGGGAAGGGGGGGCTCCATGCATAATGGTCTTAGCCGGGGAGGTCTGGAACTGTGTCCATAAATTGAATTATTTCAATTTGAGGGAGAGAGAGGGAGAGAATAATGGAGAGTGGCTGTGTGAGTGTGTGTTGCATTTACATGTGAACATATGCATGTGAGCTGATGGAGGGAGAGAGAGGCTCATTTTTATTCCTCTACCGGCCTCACATTTACAAGTGAGAATATAAACCAAGTTGCAGGAGATTACAGAGGAGGCCAAATGCTACCTCGTAGCCAGAAGCTATGGTGGGATAGAATGAGGACGACGGCAACAACTTCCTGTCTGCAAATTACAGTTTCACTATTAACTGCACAAAATGAACACTTTTCTTTCCACAGGCTTCCGTGCGTCACTAATGAAATTTTAGAGGCGTCATTTCTAAATTTCTACCACCATCGTGTGGACGTACATGTTGGGATAAAGCCACCCCCTGAGCGTTATGGATTCTGAAACAACACATGCGTTTGTGTGTATATGCGTATGTTTGGGTGGGGGTGGGGCGGAAATATTCCTGACACAATATAACCGGCAGGGGACCATATGGCAAACTGGCGGCAAGCTATTTATCCTTATCCTCTTTGGAGGCTAAAATTAGCACTCCGCTGTTTGTCGCTTTAAGCTGGACTCCAACCACTCTGATAGGCCTAATAATAAAGAAAAAAAGAGGCCCAGCTGGCTCAAATCCTCCACCCTCCTTTTCTTTCTCACCAACTTTCTGTCCCTTCACCCTCGTCACCATCTGACCAAATCACCCTCCACTGTAAGGCCAGCGTCATGTTAATCTGGCCACATGGAACTGTATTAATATCATATGAGCGTTGCTTAAACCAGGTTCTCCTTATAAGCCCGTGTGTCAGGAAAGCCAGGATTTCCTGAACACGGACCCCCTCGGCTAGCTTAAGAGCGTAGGATGATGGGGCTAATCTCTTTATCAAAAGCTTAAATAAACGTTAGCGTGCTAGTGTGTGTGTGAGATGCTTATTTGTGTGTGTGCCAAGGGCCCAAACAATGCTTCTCCACTGAACAAAGTGCTAACACCCTGTGTGTTTGCTCTCCTCCATCCTCTTTCCTCTCGTCCTCTACAGTACGTCTCTTTCATATCCACCTAAAATGAATACAGGCTCTGTCGCTTCCTGCGTTAACAGTAGCGAAACTCATCTGGTGCTTGAATTCTCCAGCCTGCTATCAGGGTTTTCCCTGAAAAGTTAACATCTATCTGATCAGAGGCCTCCTGGGAGGAGGAGGAAGAGGAGAAGAAGGAGGAGAGGGAGCATTTGAGGTTGTTTTATCGGCCAGATGTAATGCGTTGTGACACATTGCTGTGATTCCCCATGAACCTGTACATGGCCACGATTAAGAACCAGGGCATTTCCTGTCTGTGGGAGCTCCTGTGAGTGTGGATTCAGGCGATTCAGAGTCAGAAACAGACGTAATAAGCAGCAGAACGGTGACTAAAGACCCCCGACACAAACGCACAAATCACTGCATGAAGTCACGCTTTACCACAGTTTTTAACTCCTTTGCATTTACAAATCAAAGCTGAAGAATTCCCCAAAGAAGACATCCAGTAATTTAGTGGCATCTCCTTTTAGGACAAGATTACATGAGAATGATGTAAATTATGGTGCTTCATACAGAACATACAGAAATAAACCTGAGTGGAGTCCTCAGTTGACACTCTTCAGATGTGATCTTGCATTGAAAGAAGTTTTCCCGCACACAGACAAAATAAAAATAACACACACACACACACACACATATATTTGTTACTATTGTTCAACACGTTTGCACATTTAACTTTTTCCTGTCAACCTCCCAGCACACCAAAGACCTCTACAAGTCAAAAACTGTGTGTAAATAGTATCTTTTAGCAAACACCAGTAATTAGATACAGGCTTTTGGCATTCACGCCAGTCGCAAATTAAAGAAGAGCACTTCCTGTAAACAGATAGTGAGAATGTGTCTACATCATTAGCGTGCCACAATTATAACATAGGAGCTAAAGATACATTTCCCTCCCGCTTGAAGCAAATGAAGCAGAACCTCTTTGTTTTTTAAAAAATGAACGGCGATAACAACTAGATAGAGCGATCCAGGTGCATTAAAATAAGAAAGACAAAATGATTAGTCAGAAATAAGAGACATGAGTGACTCTGGAGTGAAGGCATGACAGAAACGGAGGCTATTTCATGTGCCTGCATGTCAGGAATGAATATGTATTTCATGTAAATTGTGCACATGAGCCATATTGTAATGGTCTGGGCTAGACTTTGCATTTCTTTGGTCATGCAAACATGCTCACATGTAACCAGCAGACGGGGAGAGGCAGACGGAGCAAATGCAGGGGAGATTTAATGCAACAGAGAGACGGGGGGAAAACATTTTATTCACCTCTGAATGTCATTACAGAAAAGTCAGAAACAAGGACGGAGCTGTGAGAAAAAAATCAAGAGGATACGTGTAAATATGAGGCTGAAATGACCATAAATCCCCAAGTCAAACACTCAAATAGCCGCTGACACCTTATCAAACACTTTTATGACTATTATCTTCTCACGGGCGAGACGTTCGCTCGAGCCAATAAAACACAAAGTTAGCGAGGCTGAGTGACGAAGCGGAAGATGTTTCATGTGTGAAAGGAGGCAGAGGAGAGGAAGCAGCTTTGTTTACCGGCATCTCTGATTCTTTCTTGCACACGACCCCGGCGGCCTTTAATCCCAACAGCAAACTGGCCCCTCGCTGTGGGAACCTGATACAATTTCCTCTTTTTGGAGCAGGGCAGAGTCAGGCCACTGGGAGTTCGCTTATCGCCCACGAGGCAATAAAAAGCCATCAAGGACTCTAACTTCATGGTACCTGACGAGTCGGCCGCGGCGCGACGCAGCAGAGTCGTAAAGATCTCAGTAAATCTGGTCGTGATTGGACACTGAAAGGACAAACACCTCTTTTCCCAGGTAACCACGGATAATAATGTTTGAGATGCAGTAAACCCAGCTGAGGCTGAATAAACATTCCTACCGGCGACGCACAGTTGTTGAGGGATGTTTCCTCAAGTTGTTTTGAGATGCAAGCGCCTTTTAGAAAAGGACAGAAAATGTTTCGTCACGCAAAAGGAAGAAATTTATGCAAAAGCTGCTCTTAAAAAAAGGTACATTATGATGCAATATTAAGTGGAGTTCAGAGAAAACACATTAGAAGGAGGTTAAGTTCTGCTCTTGTGACCCTGCAGGTGTTTTTTAATCCTACTATGGGACACACAGTGAGCTTCAGGTGTCCCGGCCACAACTTTCCCACCTCTGAACTGGTGCAGAAGATGTTACTCTTTGCTCGACATACTCCCAAACAACACTCTGCAGCACTTAACGCACTCATCAGGGATATTACTATAGGATTTTTTCACACACAATGCTCCAGTCAGTGTCTAAATGCTTCCTCATCATTACGCTGTTTCTTTCCGTCTTTCACTTTTGTCGTCGTTCACGCTGCGAGGAAATCAAACAGAGATTTGTGTGTTTGTGTCTGCCAGCTACTGTGCTTAAACACACACCCCTACAGTAATACAGGCTGCAGACTAATCAAGGGAACCACAGAGCTTTCATCTACTGGCAGAACCTTGCATTTAAACAGATTACCAGGAAATCTGGACACCAGTGAGACAATTACCGGACCCTAGATCTTCCTCGACAACGAGCACACAAAAACACACGTTCTCTTATGTTCTATATTTCCACTTCTGACACATATTTTGATATGTTCACAAGAATAATAAAGCTGCAAGCTGTTCAAATGACACTGTATTATATAATGTATGAGTGCCGATACACTGATACACACTTCTATTATTAACAGAGCATTTTAAAGAGCAGCTACAGGGACAGGAAAGCTATCCAGAGAGGGCAACACACACTGCACAGTTTCCAGTCTACTGGACAATCGGACCAATTAATCTGTGACTTTGAGGGTGTGTGTGTGTGGGGGGGGGGGGGACAGCGACGTGAAGCACAGTGATTGGACGAGCCGGATCTGGCCGCTGATTGCCTGGCACCCCTGTCCATGTCCCCGTTTGCCCGGCCAATGACGAGGCAGGAAGCAACAGCTCCTCTGTGGCCTGACCTTGTTGGAGTGCTCAGAGGTCGGAGTGGATGGACGGATGACGACGTCAGGAATATTCCAGCCTGATCGATGATCAGTGGAAGTTCAGTATAAAGTGATTCAGAGAGAGGACATGATACTGAGCAGAGAAAGCTGACTATCCAAATGTTTTTAAGGCCACATCCTAGATTATGGGATTCAAACTGGCACCTCTTTTCATCAAAGAAATACTTAACATTACGTTCCTGAGTTCATTCATACATCAAAAACTCACATATTTACAGGGTTCCCGCTGTTCCTTAAACTGTCTTAAATTGAAATCTGTGAATTTAAGGTCTTATATTGTCTTAAATTTATTGTAAATTTGCTGTAGGTATTAAATTTTCAGATGGTGTGTTTAAAGCCAATAGGAAAACACAGAATTCAGAGATTTACTGCAATTTTGTATAATATTTTGTTCACAAAATATTGAAGAAAAAAGTTAAATATATCATATATCATTGCTGCAAAAAAATCATAAAAAATATTTTTCCTGCTAAATATCAACACCAGCCTCAAAAACTCCACATTGGTTGGGTCCTACAATAAACTGACCATTTTTTGGTCTTAAATTATATTTGTTGAGGTATTAAATTTGACTTAAAAATGGTGCAAGAACCATGATTAAACTCACAGTTTATCAAATATCAGTGTACATTTCGAGCATTCGTCCAACTACACCAGTCAAAGAAGAAACCCTGAAGCTAGATATCAGGCAGAAATCTCAGGCCACTACTAAAATGTACGCAGACACTCTCACATTGCCTTACAGGGAGTTATTTGCCTTGGCGCGGCACGCTCTACTCTCTACAAACGGTCGGGTAATTGGCGATACATATCTAATATCGCCAGTCATCGCCTCGCTCCCTGGATGTTTCTGACAAGCGGAGAGGGGAACTTTCAAAAAAACACAGCAAACCCTCCTCGGCTCGGCGTCCAGCTGCCCGATTCGCTGCCTGAATGTTATTCTGTTTCCCTCGCACGCCAGGCCCTTGGAGAAGCCGAGGGGTGTCCTTAAAAATTCACACAGGCAAAGAGGAGTACTTTATTCTGGGTGAAATAGAGAGGGCCCGCTCACGTCCGTAAGGGACCCCCCACCCCTCCTCCATCGCAGGCATATATGATCTGTTGGCTTTTCCTCTGCCCTTCGAGCATTACTCTTCACAGAGAGGCGTGATCCAAGGCAACGCCAGCTACAATGAGGCTTCTCCAGAGGGCTTCTGGGTATTAAACAAAGGGCCCTGTTGGTAGGAGCTAGCTAGCAAACAGCTGGGTTAATAGAGTGGGACTAATTAAGTACAGGGCCATCGAAGCTCGCCGTGTGTTTACAAGGACCTCCCAGAGAAAGGGAGGAGAAAAAAAAATAAGACGATTTCTTCTTTGTCTGCTCTTTTAGGGAGAAAAGAGACTGATTTTAATGACACGTGTGAAGCAAATGTGATCCTCCAGTGAAATCTGATGCTAAACGATACCACTGACGCTGTGGTCAACGCATAAACAGCCATAACTAGGAGCTCAGCATGTGAGCGTCGTCACCACAATAAACGGAAATGCTGACATTCTCACTGACACCTTTAAAGAATTAAAGATTTGTCCTGTCTAAAAATCTAAAAAAAAAAGTTTATTATTAAAGATTAATGCTGAGACATCCTCACAGTTCCTGCAGCTCTCGGGGTTCACAGTGTGAACGGTAAGTTTCCGGGTAGAAATGTGGATTTTTTTTTTATACTAGTGGGCAACGAACCATTGAGAGAGGAGGGCAGAGTGGAGCATGTGTTCGTCTCAGGAATAGCCTCAGAAAAAAAGGCTGATAGAAGAGACTGGAGTTCTCCAGTTAAAGGCCCTCGACCAGCCAGCATCCTTCCTTTGAGCTGTTTCGCTCTGCTGGAGGATGAGGATGGGAGGAGGAAGAGGGCAAAAGATGGAGAGACAAAACAAAAAGGATCTAGGATCTACAGGAAGGAGAGGAAAAAGGTGGATTGATAGACTGAGGAGGAGTAGTAAAGGATGGATTGAAGGATGGATGAGGGGGGGAAGGAGAGAACGAGTAAAGGGAGAAAGATGGCCATTAGCTGTACAGAGGAAGAAAATGAAGAAAGTGGAAGAGAGAGACAGAGAGGAAAAGGTCAGAGAGAAAGCAATCTGCGAAAGGAAGAAGAGAGACAGAGGAGGGGGAAACAGGAGGGAAACAGTAAGGAAAGGAGGAAACGAGAGAAGGGGAAGAGGAGTGAAAGAAGAAACAAAAAGAAAAGACAGAGCGCGAAGGGAACAAAGAGAGGGAAAGATGAAGGATAAACAAAAGGTAGTGTTTTCAAGTGAGTGGGAGGCAGGGAAGCAAAAAGAGGGAGGAGAGAGAGAAAAGCACGGGGGTTCAGACGGAGAGAGAGAAACCGACTGAGAGCAAAATGAAAGAGGGAGAGTAGGTGGGAGACAAGGGAAAACTGGAGAAGAGAGGGAGGAAGCCAAGATGAAAGAGCGAGAAAGAGGGAGGAGAGAGAGAGAGAAACTGAGGAAGGGAGAGCGAGCAAAGTGGCAAACAGATAAATAACCAGCTTACTGGGATTAACAAGTGACTGACACACAATTTACCAGAGCCAGTGTGACGTGGCAGCGAGCGCTCTTAACCCATATAAACCTGAAACTGGTCCAAGATGTCCTCCGGTGTTTACTGTTGTCCTCATGCTCTGAGCTCAGAAACAAAGCGTGACCAAAAGTATGTGGACACCAGTATGACTCGCCACATGGTGGGAGTGGAAATACTACGTTATTAATAGTTGAAAATAGATGTGCAACTGCAAAGAAAAATAATAACAATAGCAACGTGGTGATAATCTGTGTTTTCAGAATTTTAATGCTTAATAAAATATGTGCATTTCATATAATTTCTCTACTTTTTACTGTCTTAAATGTAACAAATATTCAGTTTTCCACTAAAGACAAATCAAAGCACCTCATTCATTGCTCCAACACACAAGTACACACACACACATACATATTTTACCCTCTAATGAACTTCAACAACAAACAAAAACCCAACAATAAGGGTGGGAGGGGGAAATATGAGGGAGGTAGAGAGAGAGAGATGATGAGAGAGAGTGAGAGGAGGCGGGCTGACATAAGGAGTGAGCCTATAATTGGAAAGATGTGAAAAATGAAGTGTCAGTTTGGTCAATAGAGGTCAAAGGTCACAGGAGCAGGAGCCCAAACTCGGCACAGAGCACGCTCATTAGAGCGACCAATCAGATGCCTGGCTGCCCCAGACCATTAGTCATCACACACACACACACACACACACACACACAAATATAGCCTTGTCTCCCTGTTTCACTGTAACTTCACTCTTTTTTTCATCACTATTCTTCCACATCTTCGTTCTATTTTGATCTCACCTATCCGTCCCTCAGCGCCTCCGTCCAGCATTAATGATGAGCGAGGAAGACGGACAAAACGGCATGTGAGGGAGAAAGAGACAGGAAGAGACAGACAGAGAGACAAAGAGAGACAGAGCCAGTGTTGTGTGTTGACTATATAAATGGCTGCTCATCGGAGTGGAAGGCATGGCGGCGCTCTCTGCTCCCACCCAGGCTCTGCCTCCTGGCACTGGCAACCCTGCAAACTGCTCGCCTTGACATCGCCTTCAATAATATATGAAGTTGCCTTTTTGCCTACAGTTTGTTTGCAACGCCGCCACCGCCGCCCCACCACCACCAACCCATCCTCCCACTGCTGCCTCTCTTTCTCTCTCACATGCATTCAAACGTCTTCGACCTCTTAAAGTCAAGGCTAAACAAAAATCAAGTCCATCATAATTAGTGTGTATACTGTGCATATTGGTTGCCATATAACAATTCATACCCAGAGCGTTTTAGTGAACAAAATGTCGTAACTAGCTTTAATTTCCTCAAAACTGGTGCAGGCAATCCTTCAAAAAACACTCATAATCGCCATCATGAAACAATACCTATGAACTGTGTCGTCTGGGATGGATGAAAAGCGACATGATGAGATGTAAAGCCGACTAAACAACTGTAACACGAAACAAACAACTGCTGGCGTGGCAGCGTCAGGAAAACAGAAGCTGCTCGCTAGACTTGGGTGGAAGCCATCGACCAGAGGCCGGCAGGTCCAGAAGTGCTCTCATAGAGCTAACCGTGACCTCTGACCTCTCCCTGAGTGAAGAAAGCCTCACCTCATAATTAATTTACTTGTGTATTTGAAGTAATGCAACAGTCCTTCTCGTCCACCTGATTAACGCCTCTTACCCTGTTCGCTGCTGTTGTCGCCGCTGTGCGACGTGTGTCCGCCACTGGACGGTCCCGGCGTTCCTCCGGAGCGTGTGGACGCCGTGTCATCGTGATCCCTGTTCCAGGACGTCTGTCGCAGAAGGAGAGAGAGACATTTCATGTCAAAACACATGTTATTTACGCATAAATGTTTTGTTCGTTTGGGTATATTTTACCGTCGTCTTTTTGAAAACACAAATGTCCAGTCACGCAGATGAGAACGAGGATTACAGGAGGGGGGCTGAACACAGAGAAAAGACCCGGACGAATGGCGAGCGAACATGTTGTATTCGTTCCCAGCTTTCTGAGGCATGCAATCCACGGCTGCCTCCATTTGGCTCAAACCACTAGCAGATGAAAATACAAAACAGCTACAACTTAAGATAGGCCGTGGAGAGCGCCAGGGAGTGATGTCATCCAGGCAGAGCAGACCAGAGAGAGAGAGGTAAGTAACTCAAAACTATTTCTACATATGAACAAATCCTCAGTTTTGGACGACCAGACCCGTTAATGTAGATTTAAAATTTGGGAGGCAGAGCCAAGACAGAGACATAACCAAATAAGCAGAAGTTTTCCCACAATCTTTTCTCAAAACACACAGAAAAAAAGAAAGAAAATACGGAACGACTAACTTCAAACTTTATATAGAAGTTCACTCTTTTCTCAGTGACTTCAGTGTGTGAGGGTTAAAGGACAGCAGGAGGGCAAATAGTAAAGCTAAAGGGAAGACACACACACTCACAGGTAAGCAGACATCACGTGCATACACACACATATTAACCTCCCTCACACACACTCCGATCACGCTCGGCCCCATGCGAAGCTGCAGCATATTATTGAAACGTAACCAGATGTTCCCTCTTATCTCTCTGTGCCTCTGAAAGGCAACATCAGCACTGAGGACAGGAGAGAAAAGAGACGGTGGGACTCTAACGTCTCAGCCTATGAGCCTATCTGTGCTCCACCAAATCCAATGAAGCAGATATCGAGGGGTGATGTGGCGTTGGCATCACGCTTTTAGAGCTATGTGATGAAATGAGTGATAGAAACCCAGATGGAGGAAGAGAGGACTGGGGAGCAACTGGTTTCAATTGGGATTCTTCTTCTGCAAGGAGGATTTGGAGCAAAAAAAAAAAAAGGAGCAGACATTAATTCATGACACGGGGTTTGTTTTAAACAAAATGTAGAGGGAATAAAATAACAGAAAAGAATATAGAAGTCAGCAAATTCAACACATTTGGGGTCTATTAGAGCGTGTTTGATGTTCCTGGGCTATGAAATTATAATCCAGTGCTTACATGGACGATATAATCGTTGTTTTCCAAATTAGGCTTTGAGGTTTTGCAATAAAAGAGGGAAAGTCGCTGCGCGGAGACGTGACTGGGGCTGGTAGATAAACGTTGATTTTAACAGGGATAAGATACAAAGAGGGGCTCTTTTTCCACTTCTTACAAATTCTTTATTGCCGAGCGCAGAGCGCTGAAAAATGAAACACCCGTGCATGACCGAGTTACTCCAGAGAACATCAGAAGTGAGGTAATCCAGACCACATGCTCAGCACGCAAACAGTTAACTCCGGCTTCTGCCAGCGCCTCCAAAAAGTGCAGCTTTTTTTTAAAAAAAGGAGAACTTGTTTATTCAGAGCTCTGTGGAAAAAAAAAAATAAAAGAATAGCACAGTACCCCGGGGACGTCGAGCGAAAAGTTAAAAAAAAAAAAGGACGTATTTTCTTTTTGTCTTAATTCTGTAACAAATTCCACTTGAACATATAATTAGAAAGTGGAGAGGAGGGGGAAATGGCGAACTATAGTGCATTAGATGTAATTGAACAAAAGAGCGCTTTGCCTGCTGGGAGGTGGCCGCTGAGGCCCCATGGGAAAGGGGGTGGAGCTGAGACGGGGCCTGGTGGCATCTCCGCGGGGACGGGGAGTTTATTTATAATCACAGGCCGCCCTCGGACCGAACAGGCCCAGCGCTGATCTAACACTCAATTAATACACACACGGCTGACATAACACAACACATACCAGTACACAGCCTGCACACACACACACACACACACACACACACATCTTTTATCTACCTTATGCAAACACATCACAGCGCCTGTTCAACAAAGCACACACCTTGACCGCAACAAAATACACATAGCAACAAAAACCTGCACACACACACCCTGCACCAACATGCACACAGCGTAGAGGTCCACCTCCAACGTATGGCAAGTGTTAATCCACCCGATGAATAGATGCATCAACAGAAAGCTGCAGAGACTTAATAAGCCGCCATGGTCTCTCGCCCTCTCTCTCTTTAACTCTTTCCCTCCTGTGCACCGTGCAGATTAATTCAATGCATAATTGTTTAGTAAATTCAGTTTCTATTCTGGCTAGCTTTAGCTAAACTTCTTAAATCAGAGGGAACCCTGTTTGTGAGACGTGCATACCTTTTTCCTCCCTCTTTTTTTCTTCATTACCATTTCTCTTCTTTCCAACGCCCTAATTCGCCATGAAAAGATTTTCCTTGCTGGAAATTCTGATTCCGCTATGATCGGTGATGCATTCCAATCCAATGCATTCTCATTGTGCAGCGCCTAAGATGTGAGAGGGGTGGATGGAGGTTGGGTGGTGGGTGGCTTCCCATCCTCGCTGTGCCAGGCCTCGTATCGTACAAGCACTCATGCAAGAAATGTTGCTTTGCCAATTCATTTGCAATAATAAAGGAAACGGTTAAGGTTGTTGTGCTTTGCCCCCCCCACCCACACACACACACACACACACAGAAATATCCTTGGTGATGATATGGATATTTACTTTTCACTCTGTGCCAGCGAGCGTTCAGGGAATAATCATATGTGCATACTTAGCGGCAAAAACATAAACATCCGAATAACCCCACACACGTACACGTCTTGGGCGGCGGTACGTCTGAATCAAAGATGACAGTCGGGCTACTCCATCCCCCAGAATGCTTTGCTGCTTATGGTTGTTTTCTTTAACACCATTTTTGACCTTTGCAGCAGCACTGCTTTCTGGCGAGAGCGTCCGGACACATTCTGCCACTCGGCTGAACGCTGGTGAGGCAGTTCGAGGCAGAGGCTATTGTAAAGTCTTGTTTACACTGTGACTAGATAAAGCAGGATCTGCCTCTCTGATAACCGGCCAGACAAGTGCTCGCTCAACCGCCGCCGCCGCTTTTCTCTGCTCTCTCCTCCCCTCGCTGCAATATTAGCGCTTCCAAAAGGAAAAGAGGAGCTGATAATGGTATGCGTGGTGCAAAAAAAAAAAAAAGTAGGAGTGAGAGAGCAAAAAGACCCTCCTCCCTCCCATTCTGTTCTGCATTCCCCTTCCTCCCTGACTCTCCACAATAGACAAAGAAAGAAGAAATAACCTTATAATTGCTGAAGGGGGTGAGGGAGAAAACTGGATTTGGTCTCTTGAGTGAGTAAAGTATGCTACGTCGAATAGCCGTCAGGTACTCTTCAATCGGCTTCTTGAAACTGGCGGGTTAACCTCATCGAGGCGACCAAAGATAATTACATGTTTGAGATAATTAGCAGAGCTTTTAAAGTCACTCGTGGAAAGTGACAGAGTGATTGTGTCTCTGTGGCCTCTTCCACTTCAGCAGGCGCCTTGTTTACCCTCAAATCCAAACAACAACATTAACTCGAGTGCTCTCAACCTCCAGCAAAGCATATTTCCTTTTATTCAGCTGTGAATGAGAAGACAAGGCGTAATTTCTTAATGACATGTTTTTATGCTGCGGTTTGTTCGTTAGCCTAGCCTAGCCTAGCCTAGCTGGGATGTTCTCGGTGGATCCCTTGGAGACGGGCTGTTTGTGACGGCGGCCATTGTCACAGCTCACAGGGGGTTAAGGGGGAGAGGAACTTTCCATTAGCTAAGTACACATGTGTTAAGCCACGTTATTGTTTACTTAGCCAAAGAAACCACAGCAGGCCTCGGGGACAGACGTGGCCGCCCATCATAAGTAACACGAGACACAAGCCAAGAACTTTATTTGCAGTGGGGATTTGGTGGCGATTCACAGGAGAGCGGCTACGACGCTCTCAACTCTGCATGATTTAAAAACAACTAATAAATCAAGTGAAACGTTAAAAAAAAAGGTGTGAAAGTACACGCTCTTGTTCTTTGAAGTCACCCTGAGCTTGATTCACATAATCACAATCACCCCTACTTGCTATTCCACCACAATAATGAAGAGGCTAAGAAACACACGAGTCACGTGGTCGCCTCTTTGTATCACTTGTTGAATCCTTAACAGCCACCCTGCATTCACTCCACGGTGGAAAAAAGGGGAGGAGGGGGTGCAGAGGAGGGAGGAGGCGAGTGGGGGTCAACCCTCTTCTCTATTCAACGACAAAAGCTGCTATTACCCACAATCACTGCGATGATTCAAAAGTCTATGTGACGATCAGCGGCGTGCCACTGTAGGAAAGAGGCCCGGTGAAAAAGAGGGAGCTGGTTAAGTCGGTGAAACTCGAGACGTACTTGAACGAGAAGCAGATAGATTAGCGATAACTGTGTACTGATTAGGAAAATAGTGGCTGACCTCAGCGGTCAGGGGGGCCCCCGGGGGTCACTCTTTGACCGCCCAGAGTTACCTAAACCAACACTGCTGGGTCTCACTGACCTGGAAGCCAGCACTTGTATAGCATAACAGTGCCAATTGTTGGGAAAAGATACGGTGATAGCGCTATCAAGAGTAAATTCTTACAGGGTGACCACAAGCTCACACAAACAGGGTTTGTTTAGGAAAGATTGTGCAGCAGAAGAAAAAACAGTGATGGATCCAGAATGTATAGATGTTACTTCAGATTACGGGGCTCGTTCACATTTTTTATATAAAAGGAAACACGAAATATCACTAAATTAAGTCAACAGCTCAACTGCTGAGCATTTGTTCTCAAAAAAAAAAGGCAGACGGGAATATTTTTAAGAGAAAATTTCAATTATTTCCAGCCCCACTTCAGCCTGCATGGCTCAATCAAGTTGAGGAGCTCTTGAGACTTGGAGTGAGTCCTCAGCACTATTACTGGTGTTCTGCTACAGCGGAGAGCCCGGGCCCTCCGAGTTCATTAGCAAATTGCTGCGCCCCTCCTTGCACTAATAAAGGCCACCGTGCAAATGACATACAGCGGCGTGGAAATACCTCCCTGCGTCTTTAGGCCATATTTCCACAACAACAATCAAGACGTTCAGTGTGGCCTTTCCACGTTAAAGTTGCAAAATCCACTCGGAATGACGGGATTTTATCGCGTCCTCAAAGCAGGACGTGGATGTCTAATGGGGCGACTGGAAACGTGCTGCTCAGGTGGAGAAATGAGGCGAACGTGGTGGGAAGCTCTCCAGGGACAGGCAGGGAAAGGGTTAACAAAGTCCAACTGGTGCTAACCAGTCGCTCCACTCACATAGCACCTGAGGGGGGTGCTGCATTTATCAGGCCAGCCTGAAAACACACACACACACACATATATATATATATGCATGCATGTGTAGACAGATGCATGCACACAGCACACACCTACACACAGAGAGACACACAAACACAGGAGGGTGAGCCCAAACTGGCTGGGCTGCATTCACAAGCCAGCACAGAGCCTCAGTGACTTTTTCACCTCTCAGCTATGCTCTGCTTTCTTTTGAAAGGGGCGCTCAGTCAGTCAGCCTCCCTCCATACTCGCCTGCACAGGCCGCCTAACAAAGCAACATGTAAAGAATATTCTTAAAATTAACCGTCCTGACGCAAAGGGAGGCGGCGAGAAAAAGGCCTCGCTGTTGGATTGTTGAGTTTAATAAATTCAAAGTATTTTTTTTTCTTTCCCTCTGACCATTTTTTTTCTCTCCTCCTCTGCTACAGTCGCCTCACTGGAATAAATTGGTTTATGAATAAATGAGCCTGCTTTCTCCGTCTTGTTAACATTGTTCTTTTGTGCAAATTCTCAGCATTTTTTTTTCCAGTCCACTTCAACTTTATGCCCGAGGGCATATATTAAAAATACATATGGAAAGAGATAATGCACACACAACGCAAATTCGTTAAGGATGTCACTGCCTAACAACTGCAGATAAGATGTCACGCAAAAATAGCCCACAAAACTCCAGAAATATATATATAAATATATACTCAGCTGTGCAGTGCAGAGCCGTTAATATGAGCATTCAGCTCCCTCTCTGTTTGGATATGCCCATTTCTACACAGCCTGCTGCTGTGGACAGTCTGCACATTATCCCTCATGTTGCACATCTGTCAAAAAGTTTCTCCAAACTATGCCTGTAGGTCATTTCTGTGATTCTGTCACATCAGCGTAAACATAAGCTTATGTGGTTTTTGCCCTGAATTTGGCTATATGTTACAGTAGGGAGCATCATTATATTAAAATAGGCCATGTCTTCATCAGTCAATTAAAGATCTGCATCAGTGCCTCAAGCACAACATCATTTCCTTCATATACCTAGAAACCCAAGGGTTTTAACACACTATTTCCATATACCATAAGGCTTCATTCCATGCGCTGACCTATCTATTAAAAAAAAAACTTTGACAACTGAATCCCCAGAGAATACAACAAAGAGACACTTAAATGCACAAGTGGCGTCTGTGTTATTTAATTCTGCTCCTGGATTAAATGAAGTATAATCTTCCGGGTGATCTTTCTCATTTCCATAATCAGACACAAGGGCTGGGGATGGAGGAGTGCATGCGCAAAGGGCTGGGGGTGGAGAGGGGAGGTGGGGTCCGCTCCCAGTCCTGCCATTCAGCCCAGAACATAAAAGCCGGTGGCTGCCTCTGTCTGCGCTCAGACCAGCCACTCAACCATATGGAAGTCCGCGGATTTAAATTATTTAGCCTAATCGCTTCATTACTTTTTATGTCGGACGATCCAACTAATCCCTTTAATTTGGCCACTTGATTTTTCCTCCCTCATGTGTCCACGGAGGCTGCTGCAAACTCCGGGATAGTTTCAGCCTCTCAGTCTGGAGCCTGCTGCCTCAGATGATCACTCCAGCTATTAATGGCCGAAAAGGCAGATTTGCATAATTCTAATCATCGCTTGCTGTTATCATTATTTAACGGCAGTGTATGGCCCATTAGGGTCATGCCTGTGCGCACACTACAATGTCCCCGGAGTCCCAACAGCCAGTGGAGCACATAATGAAGGCTGTGGTTATCTCTGATATCTGCACAAAAGGAAACACTCCCTAATCTACCTTTAATACGCGCTGCTCCTATAGGAGGACCCTTCCTACTGCTGCTGGATCTGTGCGCTCTGAGCCAAAGAGAGAAAGGAGGGAGGGAAGAGGGCTCTCGATAAGCAATGTGCACTCATGTCTAAGGAAAAATACTGACAAGACGCGTAATGAACCGTGAACTCCACAGTGCAGGAGCCGAGGAAGGCACCTCAGCCCCGGCCTGCATGGGCCCTTCCTCCTGGTCTCCTCCAGAGGAGCTGGGGACGCTTTGAATCCAAAAAGACGCAGAAAAAAATCAGAGAGGCACTAAATTAAAATGGACATGAAACAGGTCAAGTTTGTGGCGATGCTGTTTTCGAGCTAATCTCCCCAGGTCGGTTCCGGGTTCAAATCTTAATGGGCCAATAATAGCAACGTTATTCAGAAGATTTTTCTCATTCCGATGGCTGAATGTAAAACGGCCTTAATCATATGCAAATAAGAGCGCAGCGGAGTAGTGACCCAGAATAGCTGAATAGCCAGCAGGGAACACACACACACACACACACACACGTACCTGATCAAGGGCCACAGATGATCTTGTGATTTCCTCGCTGTCTGACTTGGACCCCCCCTCTCTGTCGTCTATGACCAAGTCGATGGGCATCTTGCCTTTCAAGCAGCTGATGTACCGATGACAGAAATTATCACACAGCTCGTGGACCTTCATAGAGAGAGCGGAGGCATCCATCATTACAACAGTGACACACAAACTGTCAAGTCTCTGACATGCAAAAGAGCCCCGAAGAGCTTTTTTAGGCGATTTGGCAAAACATCAGCTCAACACAGTAATACCAGTATTATTAAACATTACGTGGCGCACGATTGAGCACTGATAGAATATACTATAGGCTAAAAGTTATTTATTAATTATATTAAATTGATTTAAGTACACTTTTGACTCATTCAGGTTGAGGTTTCCGAGCAGTGCCATGCCACCAGCAACTTTATTATTTTTTTCTTCCCCCTCTCAAAATAGAGATATCGTCGAAAATTGACAGTGACAAGAGAGGCTCAGGGGCTACAACGCACTCAACACCCGTGTTAAATTCATCACCAGTGCCCCGGGTAGTGGCCATTAGAGGAGGGTGACCCGCTTGACTGACATTTAAGGTAAACTGTTTAATTCCATCCACTTATTACATTATCACTGCCAATGTGGCGCATCGTGTCTCCAAGAAAAAAAAATATTCACACTGAAATCAAACTTTTGATAATGTTTCATGAAGGTCCATCTGATAGGAGACAAATCAGAGTTTTACACCCACTGCTGCCTCCATCCACAGATGGCTGCCTGAGGCCTTTGCCCTCCATAAAGAATCCTTTCTAAAAAACCCGCAAAGTTCGCCTGTGCGTTTCACCTTGCGCGCAGTTTCTGCCAGCATTAAACTTCATTAAAACACGCAGGCACAGAGAGCTCCGTTCCAGTTGTAACAGCTTGCGTCGTGATTAAACGCGCAAGAGAAATGGCCCCATGATTGATTTTGACGCTAATTATAACCGACTGGCAAAAATACATTTTCTTTTTTTGCAAATACAGTCCATAGGTCTGAAGTGGAACACGGGACAGAAATGGGGGAGATAATATTACCTTCTCCAGCTCCAGAAGATGAAATCGTAAAACTTGAATGGCTTGAATCATCTGAAAAATTAAAATAACAATAAAAATTTGAGCTGCTCACATCTCTTGATATTAAACAGGCACGTTTTTCTCAATACAAGTAACTGCAAACGAGAAAAAAATATTCATATGAATGGATTTTATGTGGAACTGATATTAAACTTGGACATTATTGCAATATGGAGAGTAGGCAGGCAGCACGGGCTGGCGCTGCAATAAGCCTCAGAGTCAGAGATCTATTAGCCACCAACTAGTCGTGAGGAAAACGTCACATTCAATGTACCAAACTGCGTGACAGCGGCCCTTCATGTGCAGATACAAGCGGGGCCATCGTGATATGAGAGAGTCCAGAAAGAGGAGCATCCCCTACAGTCTGCTCTGACTGCTCAGCTCCACACAAACTGCCTTTTATAAATATACACTTTTAAAAACATACACATAGAAAGCATCTTACCAGGTTATCCAATTCTGGATTCGATGAAAATAAAGGCTTTTCTGCCCGAATCTAAAAGCAAAAACATTTCCATAATATGCATAAATATAAAATATTATATAGTTATAAATAATATATAACGTGCGTTTAAACTTAACATGAAATACTAATGTATTAATTACCACTTTACGCACAGCAAACAATGCATTTAAACATATGGAAATAACTTTTTTATTAGTGCAGGCGTTTTTTTATTTTGGAGGATTAACTTTGGAGCTCCACACTGAACCAGCCCAAGCATGCAGATTTTAAAAAAGTCAAACTTTGCTGACCTGTTTTGCAAACACTGCTATGTCTTCGTTGAAAGATTCCGATGAGCAGACGTCTCCTCCCGCCACCCCGGGCTCTCTGGGGGTGCAAGTCGCTAATTCACATTTCTCAAAAATCAGTGCAAGCAATGGGAACAGGGGGTGCCTGGGAACACACACAATAGCAAATGTCACCAGAGAGAACAGCGCCGGGGTCAAGACTACTCCAGGCTAGATTTAGCCAGCCATGCTGCTCTCCAACAACTCGCCCATGGGGACTGCTGCTGCTGCAGCCCCGCTCTTATATTATGCAGAGGCTCGGAGGAAGACTGCAAACAGCGGGCAGACTTCTGTGATTAAATCTAGGCGCGCCTAATAGCATAAAAGCTTTAGAGTCAGTCAAACAATCCCCCGCGCAGGTCTCTCTCTGCTCGGATCCCAGGCGTGTGCGCGCGTTTTGGATAGAGCCTCTGAAGCTTTTGGGTGGACCACAGGCGCGCACACTTTGTTGATTATTTATTGTTTGAGTCAGGCTGATTGTGTCCAAAGTTATGGCGCAAGATGAAGAAACTGTTTGCAGCGCTCAGAAATTTTAATTAACTCCTGTAAATGAATAAATGTCATGCATGTGAGGGGTTTCCTCTAAACACTGGATATTTTAATTCACCCAAGCCTGGCGCATTACACATAATTAATTAAAATAGTTAAAAGAAGGTCGCTGTTTTTGCTCATAAACAATGAAACTTTATTTTAAAAAAAATAATTATCCAAGTTAAATTCTAAAAAATAAAACAGAAGTTCTAATTAAAGTGGACTTTATTTCATAATTATTCTAGAGATAATTTAAAAAAATAAATAAATAAAAATGCAGAGTATTTTGGGAGTGAACTGTACATGTTGTTTTACACTCCTCTGGTATTTGTTCAGCAGCTGAAACTTTGAATTGTGCAAACTTTAGGGAACAAAAAGCTGCAGCTATTCTCTCTTTCTGCAGCACTTTGGGCTCCAGTGTTTGGCTGGAACACTTCACAGAGACACACGGTCGTCCCGGGCACTGAGCCGGTGTTTTGCACCACGCAGCCCTCCCCGACTGCCCCCTCCAGGCCTGGATGCACGCCTGCCCCGCTGGAGACACTTTCCCCGCGGACCGAAGGCTTGCACCTACCCGTATATAGCGTCTTTATCTCTCTTGAGGGCGTCGTTAACAGAGGAGCCCATACTGGGAGGCATGGTGTTGGTGTGGGCGGTGTGCGGATACTGGTGGGAGTGCAGCTGGGGCCCGTGGTTGAGGTGCACCGTCTGCATGGACCGGGCGCCGTGCGGGTCTCCGTACATGGTGGTCGGGATGCCCACCCCGTCCATCCCGTAGTGGGGCAAGTCTTCGTACTGCACACAACAAACACGAGTGAATACACAAGAACATGTCAAACAGTGAGTGTAACTGTGCTATGAAAGCACGAGTCAGGGATAAATCCTAAAAGTTGTCAGAAGAGAGGAGTCAACAAGAAAGTAAAAAAACAACAACTAATTTTCAGTAATTTAATTCAAGAACCTAGTTTTTCTGCTTTCTTTTCAAAATACTATGAGACATAATATTTATTTTTCACTCCTTTTCAAGAAAACAAGTTGTGAAGACGGAAGTCTGAGTTGTTCAACAGGATTTTTGTTCACGGTGCAAAACAAAAAGAAAACTGCTGCATTTACTCTGAAGTGAAAACTAGTTTTAACTAATTCACAGATAAATATGAATTATTAAATATGTTGAAAAATACTAGCAGTGCAAAAAGTAAAATTATAGCTGCATATTAATAATTCTTCCTATTATTCTAATTATTATCATTAAAGTTTGAACACATCCAGTGTGTTTTTTGACTGTGTACAACCTCGAATGTCTTAAACTTGTTAATTGCAGTGTGTCTTAATTTTAAAGGCTCGTGGTTGTGCAGCATGTTATTAGCCAGCACGCTGGGACTGTGTGCAAACAACGCAAAGAAACGGGTTGTGTTTTCCACACGATGTTAAACTGAACTGGATATTCAAACTTTTTTTCCAGTTTTGAGTTAATGTAGTGTCTCCTTCACACCGCTGTCTAGTTGTTATCAAACAGCGATCTGCTGTGAAAAGGACTAAAAAACAGCTTTATTGCAGGTTTTCTTCTTTTGCAGATTTTTGAATTATTGATGGAGCTCTCTGGAAGTGGAAAACAAGTGCCGGGGAAAGAGCAAAAAGCTTTATCACTTAACGCCGAGCATTTCCACCCTGAAGGCAAAGAGGTGCAAACCCCAGCGTGGTGCAGCTCCAGTGCCAGACTAAGCAGCTAAATGTGTCCACAGTGTCCCGAACATATCAGCTTTTACGCCGTTTTGCTGTCCGTGTGAAGATCCCGGATCTGCTCTGAAGAAGTCCTGCAGTGCATGAATCAAAGCGTTTGTCATCACCTCATTACTAAAAACTGCCTCGCTGCCATTATGCTAATATCACACGCTTTTTGCGGTGTAAAGAGGCTGAACCGACGGCGAAATAAGGCTTTTGTTTTTGTTTTGCTTAGAAAGTGCTCCACTCGATGAGAAAGCTTAGTGCGAAGAGAAATGTGGAGATTTGTTTTGCCTCTATGCCCTCCCCCATTTCGCTTCCAGTAACTGGCCTGTCATAACTAATCTAAAAAACATAACCGATGTGAGATATGATCACGCGTCCACTGTCCCTCAGTGGGCCAGTTTGAGAAGCAAACCGAGTGCAGCCGTGCGTAATACCGTGCCAAAAGACGCCGAAAATGAATTTGTGTCTCCATGTGTCAGGAAGACGACCGAAACTTTCGCCGCGAGTGTGTCCGCACGGGTGCGTGTGTGTGTGTGTGTGTGTCATTAAGCCACGTTACAGTGCAGGGTTGCATTGAAGCACAGCAGACTTAGAGAAACTTTTTAGGGGGGATTGCCCTACGTACCCGTTGCGCCATAACCCTCCTGGCTCCCTGGTCGTCCTTTCAGTTTTGATAAATCCCCTCTGAGGCCAGGGTGGAGACGAAATGAAGAAAGAAAATCCAAATAAACGGGGAAGGTGTTTCAGGCAAAATCCTGTACGCCTCTTTTCTTTTCCACGGCTCGGTGAAGCCAGCCCCCGCTCTCTGCGCAAGTTTAGCCCAGGCGCGGCGAATAGGTCCTCTGCTGTCCTCGGGGCAGCGGCGCCAGGCTCCTTTTCCAAAAAACCAGGATGGAAATAAAACAGCCCCTCAAACAAAACTGGCGACTCTCATGGCTTTTTGCCACTCCGCTTGTCAGTCACAACGCGAGCAGCTTGTCAAAAGTACCGGATGAATGATGGTCCGACGCGCGTCTCCACGGGATCGGCACCAGCTCAATGTTAATGGTCACAATCACAGTTAAAAAATGAAGCAGCTCTCCTCTCGTTTTCTTTGATCACTCTCGGCTCCCGGCTTGATTTTCTTATGCAAAAGCGTCTAGAGGAGATCAAGAGGAGGTGGGGTGATAATTCTGGCTTAGGCTTTCTTAAAGGAGCCACGATCGATGCTGTGCGTGTGTGCGTATATGTGTGTGAGTGCGTGTATATGCGTGAGCCGCCTGCCCGTTTGTGTACAATGGATGTGTGTGTTGAGCTGAGGAGGAGCGGAGGATCTGGACCAGACTGCTGAAACCCGGAAGTAGTGGTGGCCATAACAGGTCGCGTCTTACACAACGCACCGGGCTGCAGCAAGTCGCTCGGAGTGGAGGGGGGGTGTGGGAGGACCCTGTGAGACCAGCCAGCCGCACCGAGAGCTCAGCAACACGGGACAAACACCGAGTATCCCCCCGTGGCTCCAGCTCCGTGTCTCATCGTCATGAAGGGACTTTAAGCCGTTTGAAAAGGCAGACTTGAGTTTTTGGGTCTTTGACGCGTCCAGCAGCCTGTAAACACTTTACTAACGGCTAAATGAACCTGCTTTCAGCTCTGATGTGACATACTGGCAGGTAGGTTTCTCCTCAGCCTATAGAAGGTCCTTCCTGTAGATTCATTTTTGACAACTTTATACCCATTCAGCTCATTTCATCAGCAAATAAATGCGTTTATTCTAATAGTTTACAGCTTCTGCTCGGGCTGTCAACATCATGACATCCTCAGTGCAGCCTGGAGTCAAACATCCAGTCCTGCAGGTTTTGGCAGCTCGCTATTAACTTATATACAGTATGGACGGTTCCCACATTTGCATTAATACATAACATTTCATCATGAATAACTGCAGAGCATATGAAATGCTTGGAAAAGTGTCAACTCCACATAAAAATAATAATAAATGCAACTTTTAAGGAGCTGTTTCTCTGCGTAAAGCAGTGGGATTAATCCACATCTTGTGCTCTTCTTGCTGCACTCTGAAATAATAAGTCATTAAAACGTTACAGGAGCTTTTCTGAGCATCTTCTGCCTCTAACAGTTCACATGTCGTCCGTCCATCTCCCCCACAGCAGCGCTGAATGGGTCGCTCCAGTCTGCCCGGGCTGTCCAATAGCAGAGAGGCTGAGGGATGGGAGCCCCCTATTGGCTCCCCAGCATGATCGATCCGGGGCTGATTGATCGATTTTAGGCCACATTTGCGAGGAGGCGCAAAACAAAACATCATCCGCGAATAGAAAACACACACTTTGTGTTTTCTGTCAACTTCTAGAGGCTGAAAATTCACCAAACCACAGCATATCACACAGTTTATAAACCACCACATCTCTCTCGAATACACATATTTTTACACATCTCTAACTTCATCAATTCCTCTGACTAAACCACCCAAAACTGAGCAGACTCAACACTCATGTTCAGATACTTTCTTCTTCTCTCAGAGAAGCTATTAAGTCAACTTTTGTCTCTTTCTAATAAAGTTTGCAGTGCAGAGGTTGTAAAAGTTTGGTCAAATATTGATGAGCTAATAATTTATGGAGGGAGGAAACTTTGATTCTCGAGTAATTTCGAGGAAAGTGGTGATCTAATGGAGAAATGTGTGGATGTAAATTAACAAAATAGTTTTAAATTTACTACGTTGACTCGTTATATTTCATTCCTCGCCGGGATATGAAGGAGTGCAAATCTTATTTCATATAGTATCCCTGTTTTTAATTAATAAAAGCGTATAACTGTCTCAAATTCTGCGTAAAATATTCATGATATATTTCATGGCACATGAAGTCATATAAGACGGAATAAGTGAGTTTTAAGAGAAGAAGCTGAAGGTTTTTGGTTATTTTTAATTTTTATTTTCCACATGATGACCACCGACCATGTTTACCCAGCTTTTCATTTATTAATCAGCTCATCACACGTGAGCAGAGAGAGTGTAAAAGAGCCTCTTTATCTCCTGATTATGCTCATAAGGTGTTGCTGGTCGGTGACAGCCTGTTTGAAGTTTTTTTCCCTCCGTGCAGCGCGTCCACTCATCGATCATCTGCCACCCGGTGCCAGAAATGGTGTCATAACATGATAATGCGGCTTCACACATTCGGCTGTGGTAAAACTAAAGCGGTTGGACCCGATGGGCCAAATTTAGAGGCGCTAAATGACGATCAAAGCCTCCTGCAGTCCGACCAGAGAGGCTCTGGGGCGCGGACTGCAGAGAAGCCACGAAGCCGCGCAGGACGCGCGGGACTTTTACGCACAGATATGGGATGAAATAATAAACTGGTTTGACTTGTGCCATTTATTGGTGAGTAGAAGCTCTCATTTTATCAGTTTTTTTTGTAAATTTATAGCACATATAATAATTAAAAAGCATATTATTGTCACTGTTATTTTCTTGAAGGGAATTTTTTTTTATTACAGTTTGAATCCACTTTCAGCTAAATGTGTGTGTTTAGTGAAACGCAAACGGGGCCGTATATAGCTCACTACACCTCAAGGCACACTAAATTTTAGAGGGTCATTGAGGAGAAAAGCAGAGCTAAATTATCATGAAAGGAGACCACATCACTGTAAAATAACTACAATGGCATTATAAAGCAATTAAGCTCCTTCAATTAGCGTCTATAAAAGCAAACTGGAGCTCCACTTTCTCTCCTGGAGTTGTGAGGGTCAGCGCATTTTGGCATCCTGAAAGAGAGCAAGGGGGGTCAAAGTCCGTCATTTCTGTTTAATCCGCTTTGCGGTGACGGTAATGCTTTGAGTCGTTTCAATAAAATCAGCAGGTTATACTTTCAAACGGCTGGAAGTCTGACTGCAGAGACAAATGGACGCGTTATTAGACGGCCTGTGCGCAGAGAGACTGGTGCTGTTTGGAGACAAGGCACAGTCTTTACTGTTAAAACAGATGAGTAAACTTCATGTTTGTATTTTTAAACCAATGCCAGATTCAGATAATGTTCTAATAAATTATGCAAATGTGATTGGCTGAAAGAAATAACAAATAAAACCCCTCCAGGTAAGAAAACACGCGCACCTTTGTGCGCCTGTCTGAAGAAACGAGGAGCAACTGGCAGCCCGAGGAGTCAAACTGAGGTCAAACTTGTCTGCAGCCCCGCAGCTCTGCGCGCAAAACGTGTCAGGATCTGCAAAAAGGCCACCGATCCTCTCTGCTTTGTGTCAGTGCTGCGGCTCAGACACACAGACCTGCTGCGAAGTTTTCACAGCTCATCTAATTATAAGAAACTACTGGTGTATTATCGCCTGTCAGGAGATTCATTAGGCTGCGAGCAGGAAAAAAGGCGCACAAACTGATGATTTTTTTCTGGTGCCTCGGAGATTTATTTTAAAAGTTGGTGTAATGAGCCAGAAGCTACTAAAACTCCATCATCGTTTACAAACTGCTATTAGGTGGACGGAAGGTTAGAATTATTGCACTTAAATCTGTTTATAATTATTGTAAAATTATATTTTAGCGAAAGTTTGGTGATTCTTTTACATTTAATAGTGGCACAAATACATCAGCAGCATAATTGCATGCTGGTACATGATGTGGTTTGTGTTTAACAGTGTCAGAGTATCACTTTGATGTAATGGCAATAATAAAATGCATCGCAATATTCATGTTAAAGCATGAAATAAGTTGTATTTTTGATGAAAAGAAACGCTTTCTTCCCCTCAGATGGATCCTGCAGTTCGGCCACTGTGTTAATCTGAGCTGCACATTAATGCTTAATCATGTGCGCCTTCTACTGGAGCTGCGAGGAATTACACCTGGTGCAGAAAAGCAGGAGAAGAGTCTTTTCCATATAATTATGATTAAAAAAGTAAAACTCTGCAATATAAAACCACCACACTATAATCTATAATCCATAATTCAGAATATTCTGTTGCTGGCTGCTTTAATTTCTTATGAACATGTCAATAATTTAACATGCTAATAAAATACACATTAATAGTTCTGGTTTGTCTGTTTGCTGTGTTTTATTTGAGGTTAGACTTGAAACCAGGTGCGTCATTAGGTTTTATGGACAGGGGGCTTAGTCCCTAGGAGATACAGATATTTAAGTGAATAATGCAAGGATATATGAATATTTAGACTCATATTCTGGCCACTTTATATTGAATTTGTTGGCATTCTTTTTGTAAAAAAAAAAAAATAACACAACAAAACAACATCAAATTATTTAGGGGGGCTTAAGAATGTTTTAGAGGGGCTTTAGCCCCCTTGAAATAGGCCTAATGACGCCACTGTTTGAAACTGTCATAGTAACGATATCTGCTGTAAAAGGGACATAAAAGTGATGATATTTTAGTTGAAATGACCTCTGAGCTTTGATTTTAATGTAAAGAAACTACAATTTAAGTCATAAACCCAAAACATGGAAGCATTAAAAAGTCAAGTTTGGTGTAAGTTTGTTATTATATGTGCATAAATTAAAAACAGTTATTTAAAGCTCAAGTGAACTCTGTTAGAGAAAACTGCTGCTGTTTCTCGGTTCACGCTGAGGCGTCACATTAATGTGAACGTGTGGATTCACATTAAAGAAGCGCAAACGTCTGAACGACGAACAGACAGGAGAGCTGCTGGGATGTGAAGCCACATCACACCTATAGACACATATGTGATGAACAGCTGCTTTCCTATACGGTGAGAAGTGTGTGAAATCACACACATATAGATGTATAAATGTATACGTTAAAGCACACACACACACACACAGCAGGACTGTAATAATAGCTGTGCTGAACGCTGCCAGTCAATTTTCACATCTTGCCACCGGCCACCAGGTCAGCAGCTATGCTTTTATTCTGAAAGGCTGTTGAGTCTGAATTAACCCCACATATAGAGAGAGAGCTCATCTCTCCATCACACATTCTCTCTCTCTCTCTCTACCTCTCTCTCAGTGTCTCTCGCCCTCCCTTTGCAGCAGCATTTGTCACCACCACTATTATTCCAGGTGTGCTAATGGCGTCACAGACACTTCTGAGTGGAGAGAGGAGGAGAGGAAGAACTGATGGAGAGGAATATTGTCATCATCATCATCATCATCATCATGTGGACTCCTCCCCCCCCCCAAAAAAAAAAATCAGAGGTGAGGGGAGTCCAGTCGCACTGATCAGGGTGGAGGGGTGAGGGTAGGGAGGCCTCCTCACACCTCCCAGGGAGGCTGTGAATTGATCAGCACCTTAGAGAGAGAGAGAGGAGGAGAGGGAGGGAAAGTGAGAAAAAAAAAAGATGAAGGATGACGACGAGGAGAGAACAAGTGGAAAAAAAACGCAGGGTGTTGGAACCAAGCTATAAAACCAGGAGAGAGCGATAGGAAGGGAGGAGCGAGGGCCGGCTGCAGAGGAGGTGTGAAGACTCATCTTTTCCTGGAGAGTGGCCTGGGAGCACAGCATAGCCTGGTGGTAATAAACCAGAACCCATGTTCAGTCTGTGTGGGGCATGGATCAATAATCAATAATGCAGCTGATAACCTGCAGAACGTCACAGCTTTTTTTTTTTTTATACATAATGAATTTTATTATTTCTGCTAAAATAAAATGGAAAAAATGAAATATTCTGTACATCTTAACCCAAAATTCATAGAGCATGAGGTCATTTTTTGTTTAAATTGATTTTTTTTAAAGTAAGTGTTACTTAAAGTTGGGTGTTGTTCAATATAATTCAGAGGATTTGGACTTTTATTTTGGCAAACTGGGATTTAAATAACCTCCCACATGTTGTTTTTCTCAGCTATCTCTTTAATTAAAATGATAGATCTCTCTGTTTTCCTCCTGTTTTACAGCCAGACTGTCCCTGATCCTCCAGACGAAGACGGGCTTCTTGGTATGAAAAGCCTCGACCACGACCAGCATTCAGCTGGAGGCTGATCTTTACCTCACAGTAAACAAAACCACATTTATAGTGTGGTAGAGAAGGTGATTAAAACTAGCCAGCCCCAGTTTATGAAGAATTAATAGCCAATTAATTTCTCATTTCTCGTACAAATGCTGAGTGAACTGCTTCTACTAGTGGACCAGTGATTAAAGTAGACAAACACACAATGCACATAAGAATATCAAGTTCAATAACGGCAATTATACACAAAATAACAGACATAATCAAATGAAACACATCAGGTCACAGGTGATTAAAGGACGTGCTTTAGTTGGAAGTAAATCTCAGATTTTATATTGATTTTTGTCACTGATTTGACTGAAAAAAACAGACTAATGCAGTGAGGGATCAGAAATGCACGAGCTACAAAAAAAAAGGTCTGTAACCCACAGAAATGCAAAGTTAAAAATATGGCTTCATTAGTGAGGAACGTGCACGAACGCTAAAAGTCCACCAGCAAGCAGGAAAACCTTTCTTTTGGTCGGATGATCTGCAGCTCATGGAAACACGTCTCGGGTTGTAAGTTTCAGCATTTTCCTCTTGAGAGAAACGAGACACCACGACAAGGCAGGCCGAGATAAAAGGCAAGCTCGGTGATTGTTAAAAGGTGGACCCTCAAAATAAATCTGAATCTGCTGAGATGACGTTGATATAATGCAAATATTTGCCATTACATATACACACTCATATCAGGTGGGATGCCTGAGCAGCAGTTCAGCGGTGGGGCAGCCGTCCATCCTGGCAGCACTGAATCAGATTACCAAACACACTGATTGACTGCAGCGGTTGCTAGTCAACCTACAGCCATCTCTCCTAAACAAAGTTATCTGTAGTGAAGTTCATGAAGAGGTCAGCGGTCACATCATCTCATCTAAGACCCTGCAGGATCCCAATAAAGAGGCTTTTAAAGCATAAATTCATGTCAGAGACGGAGTAAAGCACAGAGGACTGGTTCTGCTGTAAAAACTTCTCCTGAAGCCACACGAAAACTAGCAAAGAACCGAGGTGACGTGGCTTCTTGTAAATTTATTCCACGTGGCTTTTGTTAATTATCGCAAGTGTCATAACCATCAAAAGACAACAACAGACGAGTCTGCGCACACTAATGTTTGACACTTCTATCTTTATACTCTTTGTTCTGTCGCTCTCTCTCTTCCCTCCTTTGTTTATCACACATTATACCACACCTGCCGCACATAATTATTCTTCCCTCGCACTTTTCTGTTTTGTTTTTTTTTGCTGCTTCGTCCTTTCGAATTTCTAAATGCAGACAGAAACTGTAAATTTGAAGACGTCTACGCCACAACAACTCTGCAGGGAAATAAAATTTACATTGTCATTAAGGTGAATTATGGAGGATCTGTGCCTGCTTTACCATAGCTTTGTTTTCGACCAATTTATTTGCAAAAGTAGGTTTGCCTGTTATTTATTTAATTCAGAAATTAAAAAGTGTTGACTGAGATAATCAATGCATGTGTGAAAAAGTCTTTTATGAGAGTTAAATTGTTGAAATCAGAGGAAAAAAGTCTCTGCAAATGAAACACTTTGATGCTTCTTGCAAAGCTGTTATGATAAACAGTTGTATAATCAATGCCTGGCATCTTTATTAGATTTAGTGATTTACTTTTTCTCACTTTAAGTTCTAGCAAATAAATACAAAAAGAAACTTCCCAAGTTTTGTGACTTTCCTGTTTTGATTTTAATGTTAAAAAAAATCAGATTTTAAAATGTTTAAAAATAGATATTGTACTAGAAACTCATAAAAACAGGGAAAAAACAAACAGTGCCTGAAAACATTCGGTGAGCTGCGGTTTTCAATCAAGTTATATAACATGAATTTCGTTTAGATTAGTCGTTTTTGAATGCTGGACTGGAAAACAGACTAAAGATCGCTGTACTTGGCTGCGGCTGACCGCTTGTGTTTTCCAAACGGGAACAAAAATACTGTTCCACCCAGAAGGAGTGACAGAGTTAATCAGGCTGGATTGACATGTTAGCAGTGATTACATTGCTCCTCACCACCAAACCACCAGAGCTTCCACTGCAGCGGGGGCTCAAGTCCCCAGTTCCTGTTATTTTCACCAAATCCTGGAATATAACCTCAAATCTAATTTACTGCACATATAAAGTGTCAAAAACTCACAGCAGAGGAGCCGTACACTGATACAGAATTTGGCAGGGCGATCGTGCATAAACAGTGTTGACAAATAATTCTTTTTTTTTTTTTTTTAAATCTGCTGCTGCATCACATCTGCAAAGGGTAGTGACTCACATCTGATTCATGCTTCAAAAGCTACAGTAGTTACTGTGTCAGGAAATCAGACGACGCCACCAAAGTGTGAGTCGTCAAAATGGTAACGTGTCTTCATACAAATCTGTGTTGTTCAACCTTTTTGTCGACACAGACTCACTGTGCTGTGACGAGTCAACGCCGTAGTAAACTATGTGTGTGTGTGTGTGTGTATATATATAAAATGTACAAAATATCTGAGAGATTTTAATAACTAAGATGGTGAATTTGTCAGTTTTGATTAGCAAGAGGAGGGCAAGCAGTTACTGAGAAAACAATTAGTTTGCTCGAATGGATAAGAGAAATTAAAAAAAAAACTCATAAAAAATATTATTTATATATATATATATATATATATATATATATATATATATATATTTTCTGATACAAACTGTGCAAAAGCAAAACAATGAAAACTGTCGAGCAGCTCAGGTATCAGATGAGAGTTATAGGAAATTATTGGAGATATTAGAGATAAATCAGACTCATATCTGTACCGTGTGATACACAGTAAAATTATGCTACTTTATTTTTCAACTCCAGATGGAAAAAAAATATACTCCACTACATTTACAGCCATAGCTTTTGTTTACTATTTAATTTACTGGTTCATATTTTATACACAAATAATTTTTATATTATCAATACATAAATTATGTATGTTAACAGATTAAATGACCAAACAGTAAATAAAGCAAAATTATCTCCACCTCAAGCAGCTGCAAAATTAATGTTAAAACAATAACAACAATCCAATAATATCATATACTGTATATTTAAAAAAAATAAAGCCCTCTGAAAGGGTCCATCCTGTGCTTTATTTAGATGATAATATTTCTGTATTTTTTTAAATGTCTACATGCAGGACCTTTTAATAAAACTCAGTATAAATATAAACAAGGAAAAGATCTGAGAACTTATCTTTGATCGAGGAAGTGATTTGCAAATACTTTTTGACCTGTAATGTCTGCTCTGGCTGGAGCAGTGTGGGTTAATCGGCGTCTCTCGAGGGAGTCAACATCACAGGGCTGCGCATAAACATTTTAGAGATTGACCTTTCACCTATCGGTCAAAAAAAAAGAACGAAAAAGAGAGTCTGCTAGGGTAACATGTCCAAAACCATTACAGATCACATGTGATTTCCTTCAGACGTCCAGACAGGTAAATTGGCTTCATTGGTGACACAGGAGGCTCCTGCAGAAAGTCACATTGTCGGTGCGCGTGAACCAAAAAGCTCCTCAAAGTAGCAGAGAAATTCCTCCTCTGATTCTCCAACGAGTACATATCTGTCGTGAAATGCACATTGCAAACAACACACACCGTCTGAGAGCCAGTCTGCGGCTGACAACATCAGTGCAACCTGATCCGGCTTAATAAAGGCCCTTACCTGCATTTACTGCTCCGTTAAAACGCCCTCTTGTTGTTCTACCAATTCACCGCACTATAATTGCACCGAGGCTGCATATGGTCTTCATCTAAGATAAAAAGCCGACGGGCTGCGAGTGCACAACGCAGGGGACAAGTGTGTGTGTGTGTGTGTGTGTGTGTGTGTGTGGTTATTCATATTCTTGACTGTTGTGTGTGTGCATGTAAGCATTTTAGGGCAAATTGGACTCAACAGAACTCAGGGGATAGTTAGGGAAACTGCATGATGTCACCGTTATTACACTGTAAACGCCGCTGATTTGGCTTTGAGGATTTTCCTCAGACATGTGCGCCGAGGCTGCTCCACAGATCCCACCTCCACGTCCAGCTTTGAACTTTTTAACTCAGAATCAAAGTGAAGTATTAACACACCAGGCCAAATTAGTCAGTTATTGTGTGTGGTTTATTACTTCACAAGGAGACATTTTTGGAGATTTAAAAACAAAATTCAAAGGATAGTACACTCCTACAGATAAATGATGAGCTTATAACGTTGGAGGGAAACTACATAAACAGCCTGGCAGGACAAGCTCACGGTGCTTTTTCCTCCTCTGCCCAGTCAGGTTTATGAAAGTCAGAGGATTAGAGCCCAGCTGGGGCTCAGTAAACCAACACTCGGCCCTCGGACTCACACCATACATGACTTCCCAAACAAATGTGGACGTCCGCCCCGCCCTCCTTTATTCTGGGCTGTTTTTCCTCTTCGCAGACATCACTAAGACTCTCCAAACACAACACAACACACACTCTGCTCCAAATTAAAATACCAAGGCTTATTGAGCAATACTCTCCTAATGGTTTCATCCACCACTGGTTTTATCTTTGTGCTCGTAAACACACATGCAGCCTCTCGGCTTGGACCGAAAGGAGCTGCTCTCCTCTTTTCTTACGTAAGCTGGCAGAAAATCTCCTAAATCCCTCTCTTTTGCCGTTGTTGTGTTGCGTCTCGGCTGGTGCTCCCTCTCCAAGAGCATCTGGGGCCAGGGCAATTAGAACCTGAGCAGGGCCTTTGGGCATCAGACCATTTAGCATAGAGGCTAATAAGGCTGGCTATCAAAAAAAAAAAAAAATAACCCAGACCCGTTGGCACTGCGGTGTGGCTTGGTATTGACGGTAATTTGACGGCACTGAATCGTATCAAAGAGCTTCAAGATGTTTGATTCTCCCAGAGAGAGGAGAGTTTTTCTGGAGTGAAAATGAGGAATTCTATCTCCATGGATTTACAGCGCTCATCTGCTCCTGTAATATATCTCTGAAAGGCCAACATTTTGAGGCCAAATTGTCTCTTTACTAGGTAGAAATCTTTAGAACATTTTAGAACCAGATGTAGAAATAAATACTGTACTACATGTGGACACAGCCTGTCTTCATCTGTCACAGGAGTAACTTTACATGAACTCATTGAGTGACAGCCGTTTTATAAAACAGAAAGTGTCTTGTTCCAGTGTTTTTGTCCATTTTGAGTCATATTTCTAGACCTGACTACAACTCCCAGAAACCCCAAAATTCCTCACAGGCTGCGGGAAACCGTCCTCAGCAACCCACTACCGAAAAACTACTTTGACGTTGAAATATGTCAGTGGTATTCAGGGTGTTAAAAGGGACATATTATGCTTCAAATAGAACATAGTTTGCATGCTTCAATGTTAAAAAAAACAACACTATTTTTCTCACACGGTCTATCTGAATATACCTGCATTCACTGTCTCTTTTTAAAACTCCAGTTATCTCTGATTGGTTTGAGGGGAAAAAACATGATGCACCTTTGCAAAGGCAGCTCTCAAGCTGTCGGTGACATATTATAATGAATCTGAATGGATTATTAAATCACATTTGCTAATTTTGCTGGGTCATCTTATTTCACAGGGACTCCAGATAACCAAATTTAAGAGCAGAAACACTGAAAACGTTGAGTTTTTAATGGCGTTTCCCCGGTAACTCTTTGAATGGCATTGCCGTACTTCAACGTCAAAGTGTTTTTTTCCGTAGCGGGTCGCCAGCACAGCCTGTGAGTAATTTTGGGGCTTCTGGGAGATGTAGTCAGAGTATAAAGAGACGGTATACACCACAGAGATCAAAACAGGAAGTGGAGACGATCGAGATCAGAGAGCAAAACAAACAGATTCTGGACAAAACGTGGTGATTTTGGTGAAAGTGTCCTCTACTCTACCTCTGATAAAACAAGAATGGAACAAGGTAAAAACAAACATTTTTTTCATGATGAAATAGAGAGTCTCTTCTTTCATTTGAGCTATTCAGTGTTTTCAGAGTCATAGTACAAAGTATTCTGTGGGTCTTGAAATATGACTCAAAATGGGCAAAAACTCTGGAACAAGACACTTTTTATATAGAACGACTGGCACTCAATGAGTTACTAGAAAATGTATAATAGGGAAAAGAAATCAGATCTGGACACCTTGCAGGCAAAGTGATGAGATCCAGGATTTCTAAAAGAACATCCTCACTACAACTGTGAGAATGACTGTTTCTAACACCTTTTACAGGTGTGTTAAGCACACAAATCTGTCAGATGACCAGAAGAAGATCCAGAGACAATGTGTGAGCAAGAGACAATGAGAGGAAAGGTCATAAAGAGAAAGAAGGAGTGAGCAAGGCAGAAGAAAAGCAAGAAAGAAAGAAAGAGTGCAATGGAAGGTTGCTGCTAATTCTTCCATATCTAAGCCTCTTTGCAGAAACTCCCTTTGTCTTCCAAGTCCCAGTCATTAGAGCCTAATCCTATCAACCAGGGGCTAATCTGAGGGCACAGGGTTCAGCCCCTTCAGCTCCACAGGCCAACACACACACACACACACACACACATGCAAGGACACATACAGATGTTTGGAGATTCACACACTAACTATTAGACACTAAATCAATAGTTTAACCTGCAAGAAGTGCACTTCAGCCCAAACTTTGGAGGCTTGGTGATCGTCATGTGAGTGTGGTGGAGGTGGAGGGTGGAGATCAGTTTTCCACACATTCCTGCAGAGCCTTCTCCCCCCTGCCATCATCATTCTCCTCTTTATTTCAGCGCTGACTATGCCCAAGATTAGTTATTGATCAGTGAGGACATAAATTATTCTAAAGTGAAAGCCCAACAACACAGTCATTATAGATCGACTATTGACCGCCGCCGATACATCATTCCATTTCCACTGCACTGCACCCCTGCCACCGGCCAGAGAAATGCTCAAATAATGAGATGGGGGATTTTTATGACTCGGGCACACTCTGCTTGACCTTTCAGGGGAGGAGAAAGGTGGCTGGATCATATCAGCACCGTGAGTTTGGCCAGAGTGATCTGGTGAAAAAAGATTTGGATGGAGATGAAGAGGTCGCCTGAAGTTACTTCTCAGTTTGAACTAAAGCGTTAAATAGGAAGAGTTTGCTGCAAAATTAATCACGGGCATTGTGGAAATGCCTTGCCACAGGCTTTGTCTTGCAAAATAGATGATAGGAGAAAATGAAAAAAACGTGTTGTCAAGCTATTAATTAGGTGCTATGGTTGCCATGAGCGCCGCAGATGTGAGATTCACATGGTAGAGTGAGGAAAGAAGGAATAAAAGACAACAACAGCGACTGTAGTAACACATCAGGTGGATGTCTGGGGTGATGAATGGACACGAGACAGAGTTTTAAAGTTATTGCCTGAATTTTATGAAGCCTTTTTACAACATGTTAGGACGTGTTGCATTTAAGTTTCCCTGTGAAAAACCACTTTGACATCGAAATACGTCAATGGTATTTAAAGAATTAAGAAATAGACTCTTATTTTGATATAACTGATGCTATTGCAGCTACGCTCACCTCTTCAGGAGGCACCATGCCCACTGTGCAAACGGACAGCATCATGTTAGAGTTAATCTCATGGGAAGGCATATAACTAGCACAATATTACAAGGACGTTCTTCATGTCATGAGAACATGAAGCCTTTTGTGTGTCATTTTTTCTTCATGCAAGAGAGCAGCAGAAAGTTTAGCTTTAGGTAAGAAAACCACTTCAGAAAAAGCACTATGGTTGGTAAAATACGAACGGATACAACATAACGTAAAGTTGGACCTCTCCCCACCTGCCATAAGCAAGATTTTTAATTTTTTTACATCCAATTTTACCTATATATTGTAAAAATGACAAACCATTCCTACTGGGTGCAAATTATTGTCATTTTTACACTGTTTTGTTGATCCATCCATCCACCCTGACCTGCTCTTTATATAGCAACATCCCATCATAATTACCACACAGCAGAAAAGGGGTGTCTAATAAGATAAAAACATGAATTTGAGGAAAAAGGTCCTCTAAACAAGTGAAATTATCTGTCCATGCAGCAAAATAATTTCACTTGACAAGATTTGTTGAATTAGGATTGTTACATCTAGAAATAAGATGCATTTAGAAGGCTTAAATAAAGCAGAAAATGCTAGTTTTAATAATAATAACCACCTATATTTGTCATGTACACAAAATTCGTGGTGCCATGTACGGAGCCCAGGGTTCAATGTCTGGCTCATGGACACATAGGCAGCAGAGAGCAGGAGGGGAGATTGAACCCATGACCCTGAGGTTCAGGGACAACCACTCTCTCAACTGAGCTATAGCCACCACCTCAAGATGATGGAGCAAAATCTAACTTTTTACAGACCCAAAGTAAACAAAATGGACAAAATATATGAATAATATAAGCAGAAAATGATGCTTTTTAAGATGACATTACTTAAAATGTAACTTTATAAAGCCCCACAATGTGTGAAATATTCTAAATACAAGCAGAAAATACACAGAATATGCTGGTTTTAGGATGTGATTACTGAAAATTTAACTTTTTAAATGAGTGAAATATGTGAAATACACTAAATACAAGCAGAAAATACACAGAATATGCTGGTTTTAGGATGCGATTACTTAAAATTCAACTTTTTAAATGAGTGAAATATGTGAAATACACTAAATACAAGCAGAAAATAAGCAGAAAATGCTTGCAGATGTCTTGAACCAAACAAATTGAGTTTGTTACTGAATCTTAAAACAAGATTTATTAGATGAGACTTTGGGGAAGAGATGTAATATATCTTATTTTAACAGTTATTTATCTCATTTGAGGATTTCCTGCCTATTTGAGACAAAAAAGATTGTTGTTGAAGGTTGTGGTTGAGATTGTGGTGATTATAGTGTGAAGATGAACACTCAAAAAAAGAAATTAACTCTTTAAAGCAGATAAATGATCTAACATGTCTAAATCTAAGTTTTTCATCTTGGTAAGAACCAATAACGTGCACAGCTCCTAGAGGACTCTGTCACTTTAAACATATCTTGTTTTGATGGTATTTCTTCTTGTGTGAAGCCGTCCTCTTGTCATCATGATGTTTAGTGTCTGTGAGCCGTCTCCTGCCTCACTTTTGTTTTGTCGTCGCTTTGCAGAGCTGTGAGCAGGCGGCGAGATGGGCCGGGTGCAAATGGGGGATTTTTATCCACGGAGGTGTCAGAGAGTTTAGCAAAGTGTAAAATACTTAAAGCATCAGGGCAACACAATCCCCTGCTGGTCACAGTATAAATCACCATATATTCTTATTGGCCTAAGCCCTTGTTATGAGTAAATACATCCACAGGCAAGGGAGGCTGGCAAGGTTCACGGCAGATTCATCCAGCAGTGGAGGGAAAGTGTGTGTGTGTGTGTGTGTGTGTGTGTGTGTGTGTGTGTGGACCACATGCCGCTTAGGGAGGCTAAGGAGAGGATAAGGAGATCAGCAGAGGGGGAATATCACGCCTCTTAAGCATGTATACACTTTCTAACTTTTACTTTTTCACCCGAAACCTAAACAAATCCCCACTCATCCCCACACCCCGACGATTATCAAAGAAAAAAACAAATACATTTAACGACTGCGTCTCACTTCCAATCACTGATGCTTGTTTACAACGTTTCCCACTCACTGTGTTGGAAAGGCTCTGCGAATATTAACCAAAACCATACAACATCGAGTCATTTTCCATCCCCGGCACAGATTTATTTATTGCTTTCAGTTCCTTGTCTATTTAATGGATGAATTGGGTTAACGGACAGAGGAGGGGAGGAGGGGAAGGGAGAGAGAAAAACAGTTTCATATTTCTGTAAGCCTCAAACTTTTGGCAAACACAAGAAAAGAGAACTTGGCCCTAATTCCATCTCACGCTGGCGTTTGTGCATTCGAAGTTCTCGGGGGCTGCTCTGGCGGAGGGCCTGAGCCCGTAAATTGGATATTAGGGGGCGATATAAAGGAGCCTGTGTGTGCTCCCGTCCCGGGGAATTATTGCCTCCAATATCCCTGCGTATGCGTCTCGGGCTTCCGAAGCCAGGCCAGATAGATCCTCATCTCATAAGGGGGCCAAGACTATATCCATCGCTCCTTAACTTTTATGAAGCTCCCAAGCTCTACAATGGGATTTGCCAGGGTGTCTTTTCCCCTTATCCAAGCAGGGTGGGGGTGGTGGAGGGTGTGACGATGCAGATATAGCTGCATTCTTCGGGCTCCAAAGCTCCGACTTTCTATTTGAATACAAGCATTGGAAATTGTAAAGTGGCATTCTTCTTTTTTTCCTCTCCGTGGAGAGATTCCTCCCCGGTTTAAGAAATGCCTTTCCCCCCTCATTTATCGCTCTTTTCTTCCTTCTCGCTCTCTTCTCTGCTTGCCTGTATCACCGTTTTCATCTCAGTTTCTTCTGGCATCTTTTTCCTGTTGTTCACTCTCTCTCTTGATTGCCTCCACCTCCCTCCCTCTGTCTTTAAGTCTTGTTCTCTCCAGCGACTGCCCCTCTCCTCGCCTCCTCCCGCCATGCCCTTGTGCTCCCACCCCCACCTCCTTCTTCCCTTGGGTAATCCTAAGAAGGGGCAACACCATCAGAGGGTGTGAAATTAAATACATTACAGCATTGCGGATTAAAGTGTTTCATAGGCAGTTGCTCATCCACATCAAACTTTAGCTTTTTAAAGCCCAACATTTGATCTAGGTTAGAAACCGAGGCCAGACGAAGGGATTGGGACACTTGTGGGCCCCTGAGAGCAAAGACAGGAGAGGATGGTGTGGCGAGGCCGAAGGGGGAAAAAAATCCAAATGAAGGTAGTGGCAGTAAGAAGAGGAGTTGGACTTGAAATTTACAGCAGTTACTGGAAGTGCCAGCAAGTAGGAAAATAAAGCAGTGGTGTGTTCTGTTTCACAAGGGATATATACGAGGATAGCGTAATCTGGGAATTAAAGTGGGTGTGCGTTCAAGCGATGCACGCGCAGGTAATCATTCCTCTCTCTGAAAAGTAATAAATGTTAATGTGCCATTTCCCAGTTAATGAGAATTACTCACATCATCCATCACATCATCACAATCTGGGCCACACATGGCTGCCATCGTACACTGGGCCTCAGTCTGGGGAGGTGTTGTCCTTAAACTCGGAGTGTCTGGAAGCAAAGAGACGGCTAAAGTGGCCACAATAGTCGAACTGCTCGATGGTCAGTGGTAGATGGTTGTGGTTGTATGTTAACAGGAGCTCACATGTGTGAATGTGTGAAGAATGAGGACAGAAAACCGAAACCGTTCAGTGACGTATAAATCTAAATATGGGATTATTATCCTGTTGCACCACTGTCAAATGCAGACCTGCTGGTTATTTGATGACGTAACAGAGGCCTAAAAGTGTCAACCATCTGAACACTCAAACATTGGCGATACAACACATTATTTCTCGTTAACCTAATGTGCACAATGAACCAAAATCGTAACCAAAAAGAGCAACACAAACCGAAACAGCATGAACCATTGCACCACAAGTGAAGACAAAGCATGTTGAAGAATTCAATTTGTTCATGTGAAATCTTCTCTCTTTCAGTGCCATTGACGTAGCGAGTCACGGTCTCACACAGCCTTTAAGTTGAGGAAAAAAGGTCTGATTCACAAATGAGAAACTCTCTTTGTATTTCAGTCATTATAAATTAAATATCTTTAGGTTTAGGGGTGTTAGTTGCCTAATACTGCACTGCTGTCTGCTCCAGGCACCTGACCAGATGGACGTCTGTGAGATGAGGTCTTTTCTGGTGATGAGGTCAGATGTGAAGGGAAGTCGGTCCAGCTGGGATCGGTCCTTTTCTCTCTCTCTCTCCTTATTCCTCTCCTATTCTAATGAGTCTCTGGGGATGCCGGCTCTCACTTAATCCACTCATCTATTTTGACTTCCTCCGCTTGAGAACAGTAACCTCAGAACTCCGGTAAAGGTCATGTTCTGTCAGCTTTCAATGACATCTATTGATGCAGCTCCCATGTACTGAAAAAAAACACCCTGAGTTTGGGTTACATGGCATCAATGAATGAGAGGAGAAAAGAGATATTCCACGGAGACGAGGCTTCCACATCAAAGGCGTCAAAATAGAAAGAGTTTTGTCATGATATAAGAGGTAATAAACCGAGGAGGGGAAGAAACAGGTGGAGTTTTAGGATTATATTTTTATAACTTTTTTTTTTATTCATCCAGGTTGGTCCAACTGACTAAACGCAGGACTCTTTTCTTGAGACAGACAGCAGCTGTCTTAAAGACTTAACACAACAACTACTTAAAGATCCAACAGACACAACAGAAACATCTGTTGCTGTCTAGACATATCAACTTAGTAAGAAAGCCTGAGAGCAGGACAAGGCTGCACCTCCGTCTGTGAGGATGAAAATAACTAGATTTTTTTTTCTGATGTGCTTTATTATAGAGGTTTGGGCACTTCCAGCTGGCTTCATTCCAGTACAAATACTTCATTCAATAAATAAAGTTCCCATTTAAGAAGGTTGTTGTGCCTCATTTTACTAATTAATTTCGCAGAAGTATCACCAACACTAATGTTACTGTTTGCCAAAATTGCCTATTCGTGAGTGAACTCTTTGAGTGTCATTGACGTATTTCGACGTCATTTAAAATCCGACGTTTGAGTTCCATTGACGTAATAATATGTCAAAGATTTTTTTTTCCACAGCGGGTTGTCGATCGCGGTCTCCTGCAGCCTGTAAGTAATGTTGGGGCTTCTGGGAGATGTAGTTAGAGCATAAAGAGACGGTATACACCACAGAGATCAAAACAGGAAGTGGAGACGATCAAGATTAGAGAGCAAAACAGAATCTGGAGAAGAAGTGGTGATTTTGGTGAAAGTGGCCTCTACTCTACCTCTGATAAAACAAGAATGAAACAAGATAAAAACAAACATTTTTTTCGTGATGAAATAGAGAGTCTCTTCTTTCATTTGAGCTATTCAGTGTTTTCAGAGACATAGTACAAAATATTCTGTGGGTCTAGAAATATGACTCAAAATGGGCAAAAACACTGGAACAAGGCACTCAATGAGTTCAACAACACCAGATAACAGAGGCATTGACACCTCTTAAGCTACAAAGACAGTTTTCTGGAGAAGAGGCTAATGCTAATGACTTAGCTCAAACTGACTGAGCATGGAAAAAACACAGCCCTCTCATTCAAATGAATGGGGACAGTCCTCAACACAGAAACATCTACATCACATGTAGCAGCACATTCCCACTGGATTACTTTTAACATGAACACTGTATTTCTAAGATAAGATTTCTGTAAGATAAGATAAGGTAAGATGATATCCCACATCACCTGTTGAGAATGTTAAAGGTCTGTGATCAAGAGTAAACTAGATTCGTAAAAAAGTCTCAACAGAAAAAATGAAATGAAATGAATGAAATGAAATTTTCCAATGAAAGTAGCTCACTCCACCCTCTTATGTTACTGTCTGTTTGGTTCCAAAAAACCAAGATGGCGACGGCTAAAACACTGAACTTAAGGCTTCAAAGCTGCAGTCCACACCCCAATAGGTGACTGCGTCCACCTCCAAAATAAGGCCTAGACTATTATTATTATTAGCCATATTTTTTCAGATATGTTCCCTGTTTCTAGTCTTATGGAGAGATTATTACAGCGTCCTTTCTAGTGCCAATGATGGCGCCATACTTGATTGACAGACCTGGTTAAAAGCAAATCCTCTGTCAATGTTTGAGTCTTGATATTGTTGCATCTTTCTGGGAAAATAATCATATTGATTGAAGGATTTCAGGTTACAGCATTTTCCTGATGAGGTTTATAATGAACGGGGGAAAAGCACCTTGTGTGATCTCCAATCTCTCATCAGTTGAGAAAGGGAGTAAACATGATCCAGAAAATGAAAGCAATCCAACAAATATCTCCCACTTATCTGAGCATGAATGACCAAAATGGCATATGCTCAGTAACTGATGAAGCCAACGTCTCCGCCTCCTTTGTGTGCAGGCTGACGGAAACATCTAGGTTGATGCTCCTGTCATCCTACATCCACTGTACGAACAGGCTTTAGCCAGCGACAAGTCAATCATCCTCAGGCTTCCTGCACAGTAAACAAGCGGCGCTGAAAGAGCTGCCACGTGCTAACCAGCCAGAACGCCAGGACATTTTCTGACAATAACACCAAGAGGGAAAACAGATTAATAAGGAGAGAAAGGAGAGTAAAATAAAGATAAACACAAACAGAAAAGGAGAGCAGTTGGAGGTGGTTGGAGGGGAGGGTAGGGGGGTTAAGAGCGCTGTGTCTCTTTGGTGAAATCTAAATGAGAGTGTATAATATAGGCCCTTCATAGGATTGATCCAGAACATTCCCCCCTTCACTGGGCTTTTCTTCCTGCTCAAATTGAGGGATTACCTCAGGAGGAAGTGCTTTGATTAGGCACAATAGGCATCTATCCTCTGTTGATTTGTGGGATTGAGGAGGCAAATCCCTGACAAAAAGCTGATACAGAGAGCGAGGACCGCTGGATGATGCCTGGCTGAGGGGGGTTTGAGGAGGGATGGTTCTAGAGAGAACAGCCAGAATCAAGGTTGGGTTGGAGGTCGCATGTGAGGGAGGGTGGAGAGGGACTTCTTGTGAAGTTCATGGCAAAATATCAAATAGAGATGCAGATTGTTAGACAGCTGCTTCTTTATCCAGAGAGGTTTTACAGTGTGTAAATCAAGACAGGACGACATGAGGACCTTCAAGGTATGACGACTAAATCCAAAAATCACATCGGCAGACAAGATTTCTTCATTTCTGCTGGAGACAACTGCCCACTTGTGTCTTCTTCGATGACTTCTACAGCTGTCAAAACCACCAGTGAGCACACTGCAAACTTCTTTTCGTTGGCAAAAACACCAGATAAACACTTTGGACCTGTGTCCTCATCTTCTCTTTAACACATGAAAGTAAAACACATGAAAAACTAATTGTTTCTCAGAGTTTAAGGTGTGAACATGAACGGGTTTATGTTACCTAAGGGTTGGGAAATTCTCTCGGTGTGATACTACAATACTTTTGTAGCACCGACCGAAAAGCAGCACCAAATTCTGATACCCAAGTGTCTGTGAACCATGCTTTCAGATGTCTCTATGGACGGGGAGACGTCCCCCTTCAGATTCACATTGATAACGATCCGTCCCCCCACTTTACCAGCATAAGGAGCACAGCACTGGGAGCCTGGTGTTTGTGTTTAGCCTCGTGGTGCATTCACGAATGTCGGAATTTCCAAGCTCCAAGTCAGAATTTAAATCAGAACCCTCTGTGAAGTCGCATCTCCAGAGAGTTGAATTAATTTCACCACCTGGACATAGAATTCATGCTATCTGCTACTGACATAAACAGTAGCTACATGTTTTGTTGTACGTCTGAGGTTACTTTGATCTGAGCTCCACGTTCTGACTTCCAGTGAACACACCATAAGGTAAACTCTCACTCCCCAGGGTCCTAAAGAGGACCTGGTAGCTCCTGTTCCTGTTGATCATCATCAGTCCATTGTCTAGTATGTCTACCATGATAAAGACCAAACTACACAAAAATAACCTATTGAGTTGAAATAATAATAATAAATAATAATATATAACAATATAATATATATAATTATAACATTGATGATGACCATGATTAAAACCCAAATTACACAAAAATAACTTAATATCGCAAAAAAACGGTATCAAAATTGTCAAAATTGGCATCGTATCAAAACATTTTGAACGATACACAGCCCTACTCGGCGCACACACAATCAAGCTCTGCAGTTGTGTGTTTTTTAGGGTTGTTGTTAGCAGAGAGGTGACCAAAAGGATCAGCCTGTTTTGCAAAACAGTTACCTCCACTCCTCTAATCTGCTCTCTCTTTCACCCCTCTCTCCATGGACGGTCACTCGGCCCGTCAGTTATCCCAAATGAATCCCGAGCTCCTCTAAACACTGCTGTTATCCAGTTTCCGTGGGGACCTGGAGCTACAAGGCGCAGACAAACGTTGGGCTGGGCGGGAGTGTTGTGTGGGGGATTTTTGCCGGATTTACACCTATATACGATTTCAGGGTTTAAAACTAAGTTCCCCGTCCTCAAGGTCAGAGCCCGGGCGACGGGGGCCCATCAGTGTCGCCGGCGGTGACTAGATCTTGACGCCCAAAGATGCAGCAAAGGCCAAATGCGACATTGAACGAAGGTGCTCAGAGCATTGACGAGTGGGCGTAATGTACCTGTTGGAGGCTGGAAGTGCAACGACGGCTACGGTGAGCTGAAAGAGGCCAAACATCAAAGGAGGGAGGGTTGGGGGGGGGTTCTCATTTAAATTCTTCAGTCCAGTCCCTGGGATTTGGTTTAATGAGCTGAGAAGCAGGGGTAGACAGCTGACTCCTGACTGTGCACGTGCATGTGCACGTTAGAGTAGTTTTCCCACCGCTAAGTCCCTGTGTGCACGTATGCATGCTAGGTTGCCAGACTACTGTGGCTGTGCACTGAAACACACACACACACACACACACACACACACACACACACACACACACACACACACTTTGTCTTTTCTCTGAAGCCTCTCCAGCCCTGCAGACACACACACACACACACACACACACACACACACAGCAAAGGTCCAGGGGTTTTGCCAAAATGCAGCAGACTGTGTTTCTACTCAGAGGCCACAGCTCTGCCTCCCTCTCTGCCACTGAAACTGGTCAAAGCTGGCTGTTTTAGTGGCTCCAGAGCTGCTGGCAGCCAGTGTTGGCAGCATCGTATCTCCTTATTTTTTATTTCTCTTCATGCCTGGGTTGGTACTCGAGCGTGTTTCACTCACTCAAACAAGTGGCATCTAAAATATGGAAGCCCTCACACAAACTCTGGCTGACTGACGCTGAACGTTCATCCCTCTTTGCGGTGAGGACACTCACCTCTGGGTTTGAATATCGGCCACCGTCAACTGACAACGCCTTCTCCTCTGCTGTTGTTCTGTTTTTCCACAGACGTCACCAGCCTAAAGGAAATGATGCCGTAGGCTCCTTGCTCTCTGGCAGAAAAGGCAGACCTGGAAAAATAGTAAAACACAGGAGGGAAGCCTTCGTTTATGACGGTCGCTGTTTTGGCTGCTAGCTTGTATCAATACATGAAATGTGGTTAAAGCGCCAACTTTCATATTTCAGAGATGCTACTTCCTGCCAATTTAAATACAATTAATTCATGAGAATATAAATTGTGATTATGTTGACTGTTGTTGCATAAAGTAGTAAACAAATATGAAGAATCTACGGAGGCTTGGAAATCATAATCCTGCACAAACACTGCAGTAATCTAGGGGGGTATTTGGTCCCGAGCCTGTGAAATGTTCAGGCTTGTTAGGGAGTGTGACAGAGAGGTCCAGCTCTGGCAAACAGAGCCGAATATGACACTAGTGTTAATCTCCAACCCTGCAGGGGGAGCATGCATACAGAGGGATCCTATTACATCTTTCATTGGGCCCCAGCGGGCCCCATCCTGAACAGAGGGATTACTGGGGGCTCTCGCAGTCACTTAGCTGTACGCCGCCCCCGACCAAAAACCTCTGACATCATCAAACAGGGACGTGGCGGAGGAATGTGAGGCAGTAACGTGACTTCATGCTGATTTATAAGAGGTAAACAATTAGATGTCACATCTTTGCCTCAACAGGTTGAGGATCATTATTTGTTAATGAACACAGATGATGGTGGAACGCTGCCCAGAATGGGCCGAATGGGAGGACAAAGAAAGGAGTGAAAGAGGAGATTGAAAGAAGAAAGAAAGAAGAGAGTTGGCTGTTGGCAGTAACAGCTGCCCCAGCCTCGGTGCCTGAGCTGCAGATTGAAGTTGAAGCTTGTAACTGTACGAGCGCCGCCGTGTGCGACGCCGCTCGTGTTCTGTTGAAGTGCGAGATAGACGCCGCAGATAAAACGACAGCTCTCTGTTGTGCACCTGTCCAGCAGGATTTCTCCTTGGATTCCTCTGTGATTACCCAGCAGCGCCGTGCCGCTCCGTCGTGACATCAGCCTGCAATTTACATCCAAATTAGAATCAGATGAATGAGGAACAGCTCTTTTCTTCTGGCCATCCCTCGGCCATTCTCTTCCTTTAGCCCTCCATTTTTCCCCCTTTTTCTTCCTCTCCAGCCCATAATGGGGCCAAGTCAGCACAAATGAGACATGACTTTCAGTGAAAACGGGCTGGATGTCTCTATCCAAACAGCTCTGTGAAGTGGGCGAGTGCCTCAGTTTGAGGAGGAAAACTTGTGTCTGACTCACATCAGAGTTCCTGTGAGACCAGTAAACTAAAGTACAATAACAATGCTGATTAAACACTCCAAAGCTGAAAAATAAACTGCCCAAAGGAAAATAAGCATTGGAGCTAAACTTTAGGATGTCGTTGTGGTTTTATTTTTAAGCAGGTTTGGGATTGATTTGGACCAGTTGGACCTGCTAAAAATCCTAGCCTATCCTAGCCCCCTCTTGTGGCAAAATATTCACAAGATTTTCATTCCTTTTTGCAGGCCTCATTAAAATAACTGTAATGATATCTATAACCACAGGGATATCATGTTATGTGAAAGTAAGCGTTGATCAGCACTTATTCTCCTTGTGTTGTTTTTACAGAGTAACAGGAGCAGAGCGATGGTTACAAAATCAGCACTTAGTCTGTCAGGAAGGATCTCCCTACATGTAAAAACCCGACGCTTAAAATCAGCTTGTGGCTAAAAGTGGAAAGTGTAATGTGACTTTATAATTATTCAAGTGCTTTCCGAGGTTCACACACATCAATCATCATCATCATGGCACTTCCCAATTTCTCCTGTTAAAGCTAAAATAGTGTGGGAATCCTTCACTCCTTCTTCTGGTCAGAAGACCCAAAAAATACACGCAAAACAAATATAATAATAAAAATAATGATAAAAACACAATAATATATTCAAAAATAAACCAGCCATGTATTTTTTCCACTAAGTCTTTTCCACTGTTCCTAATTTGTTGTCTAATTTTATTGCTAGCATCACCTTAGCAGCCAAAAAGTGGTGTCATGATATACTGATAAAAACCATGACATTTACAAAATAAAGTTAATAATACAAGTTAATAATACACATATGCTAATATTGTATACGTGTCCAGTTATTCCACCCACCTCCCTACACCTTTGAGTGTTGTATGTGCAAATAAAAGCTGAATATGACTGATGTTATTTTTTTTCAAGTTTTCTATACATATCACAATATTACTATCATGAATTCCTTTGTCCATAATAATCATGTAGTGAAAATCTGATATTGTGACAATATGAGTTATTTTAACCCAAACCATGATTTGTTCCTCAATCTAATCAAGTTGTTTCCTGTGACGAGGGAAGTTTATTTTGAAAAGACTGCATGCATATAACTGACATGTGCATCTGGGTGGTAAAATTAGGAATAAGAGGATATGGGGATATGAGGATGAGCTTTAAAGCTCCGCCTGTGTTCACCAGCTAGCTGCTAACTGTAGGTTTGGTGCTGGACCACATGATGCTGATGAGACCAAAACGGTTGTGCTGTAAACAAAAAAATAAACAATGAGGTGAAAAAGCTTCACAGAGCTGAAGGAAACCAGAGATGAATGCTAACTACATGTGGATTTATCACTAATTAATGTAAACAACAGCATATTGATTGGGGCACCTATAACTCTCTTTAACTCTTTGAGTGCCATTGATGTATTTCAACGTCACTTAAAATCTGACACGAGTGCCATACACGGAAAAACACATCCAAGTGGTTTTCTCACCAATCGCGGTCTCTCACAGTCTGTGAGTAATGTGGGGGCTTATGGGATTTGTAGTGGGAGCATAAAGAGACGGTATACACCACAGAGATTAAAACAGGAAGTGAAGACGATCAAGATTAGAGAGTAAAACAAACAATCTGGACAACAAGTGGTGATTTTGGTGAAAGTGTCCTCTACTCTACCTCTGATAAAACAAGAATGGAACAAGGTACAAACAAACATTTTTTTATGATGAAATAGAGAGTCTCTTCTTTCATTTGAGCTATTCAGTGTTTTCAGAGTCATAGTACAAAATATTCTGTGGGTCTTGAAATATGACTCAAAATGGTCAAAAAACACTGGCACAAGGCACTTTCTGTTTTTCTAAAACAGCTGGCACTCAATGAGTTAATAAAATAAAGTTTAATAAATTCAATAACGTGCTACCTCTTTTTCATGACACTCGGAGATAAATCTCCTCTAGAACTAGAAACACACATTTCCAAGGCCAAATAACTACATTGGCAGACAAAATCTCCACTCCGTCAAAAGTCCTAAAAGTTTTCTTGATGGGATTGGATTACTTATTTCTGTCAGTACAAGTACAGTCAGAGACGCCTGGCGTTTAAAATATGGACGCCAAAATCCAACCAGCTGTGGCGAAAACATGGCAGACTTTACTGTCGTTTACACGTTTCAGAGGTTTTACATGCACAGTGTGCAATACAGTACAAAAGGAGGTGCAGGTGCATGAACACATCATGACTAAAGGGGATCGGTCTAACATCTGAAAACCTGATTTACAAATAGTGTAAAGCAGCTTTTCTGTCCAGCCATGTTCTTCAGTATTAGGCAGACTGTTTGGGTGGACAGGGATGTTTCAGAATAACAGTGGACTGGAGCTTTAAAGCTCAAGCATCTCTCCACTGAGATGCTGCTGCAGCTCCTGTTTGGAGACAGCATCTTCTTCACTCACACTCCACATCAACATGTTTGCTGGCAGTGGTTTAGTCTGAGGGGACACTGAGAGCCTGTAAGGCTGCAGGGCCAAAAGATCACAGAGGCAAACATATGTTCACTGGCAGCTCAGGACCCTGGAGTTCAGACACTGGCAACCGTTTAACCCCTACACACACACATATAGAGTACGTGTGCAATAATAAAACTTATTATATAATAATTAATGTAATATTATATAACAAACACATGTGCAAAAGGATGGCGGTATCAACATGCATGCACACCCACTCACAGGAATACACACTCTGACATTAACACACACTGCGCTCCCAGTCCAGCGAGCAATATTTTGTATTATTCATGATGGAGAAAATATTCAAATAATTATGAGCCTCTGCTTCGGCCAAACACTGTTTCTGTGGTTCAGTCTCACACACTCCATCCTTCATTATGTTACACACCAGAGTGACTGGTGAGTTTAAGTTGTGTAAAAATGACTTTAAATGACTATAAAAACAGGAATAGATCTAAAATACAACATTATGTTATGGTTCTGTTATACGTTCTTGCTCTCTGGTAGGAAGTGTGGTTGTCAACAGCAACATTTCCACACTAAATAAACTCCTCGGTGAAGAAGTGTGTCTCCCAGCGTCGAGGTGTCACTCAACCTCCTTCACCACCAAACTGACTAAAAACAAACCTGCGTGGCGGACCCTCGTCTTTGTTCTCCCTGTGTTAGCTGTCCGTCACTTTGATTGGCAGACAAGTGTCAGAGCGAGGGAATGTCGCGGGAAGCCGGGAAGAGAGCAAAAAGCCACGGCGTCAATCTCAATATTTCATCTCCGACCCCCGAAGAAGGACTCGGCGGTCTCATAGTTTAAATTCTAATCGTGTTAGGCCACAGGGGCATGTCATTTAGAAAGCCAGCCTCTGGCTCTCCGGCCCTCTGCTTTCCTCCCTGGCCCAAACAAATTATTAGAAGATTCCATTATTTCTCCATTATGTATATGTGTGTTTGCTGTTCCAGGCCAGGAGAAAGAGCAGAGGTAAATGGGCTTGGTTTAGCCCATCAGGGGCCAATATGTCTCGCCCCGGACACAGCTGGGGTCCTCAGGGGTCCTCAAATTGGTCATCATTAGAGGCGTAATGCCGCTACTAATGCCTCAGTCCAGATAATCACTGTGCAAAAAGGATGCTTCTTCCTCTGTTTTTCTGCAGGTAGGATGTGAGGAGCCCAAACAATTAAGGCTGTGTAACCCACTGACTGGATGAATATCCTGGATATCACTGAAGCCCCACATATTAGGACAACCAATCAAGATCAAGATAAGATTGATTCATCCCATTTCCAACATTAAGAGTTAGCTTTCATCAAAGTTTCAAGTTTCAAAACGAGGTCCATCATCAAACAGAGGAAGCAGTGAAATGCTGCTTTTCTAGTGTTAAGGTACTTTTTAAAAGGAATCAAACATGTAGATTTGATCAATTGCAATTCCTTGACAACAAGTGTTAAAAGGACCTCGTCATGTTTCTTCTGCTGCCAGCATATTGGACCAAAATGTGTCTAGAAAAAAATATCTGGTTTTTAGATTTGTGCCATCCTTAACTCATTGACTGCCAACTGTTTTATAAAACAGAAAGTGCCTTTTTAAAGCGTTTTTGCCCATTTTGAGTCATATTTCCAGACCCACAGAATATTTTGTACTATGTCTCTGAAAACACTGAATAGCTCAAATGAAAGACGAGACTCTCTATTTCATCATGAAAAAAATGTTTGTTTTTACCTTGTTCCATTCTTGTTTTATCAGAGGTAGAGTAGAGGACACTTTCACCAAAATCACCATTTTTTCTCCAGATTCTGTTTGTTTTGCTCTCTAATCTCGATCGTTTCCACTTCCTGTTTTGATCTCTGTGGTGAATACCGTCTCTTTATGCTCTGACTACATCTCCCAGAAGCCCCTAAATTACTCACTCAAAGTGGATTTTCGGTTGCTGATTGCGGTCTCCCGCTGCCAAAAATCCACTTTAACGTATTATTACATTGATGGATTTTAAATGACACTGAAATACGTCAATGGCACTCAAAGAGGTAGCATTGCAAAACTTGATGTTTGAACTTTAAAAACAATATTTTTTAAAGAACTTTTATAGGTCCCACTGTATTTTTATGGATGAAGACACAAGTTTCATGATTATTTTTACATTACAAAGAATAATCATGTGTTTAACTACAGACAAATCAAATGAGATTACACTAGTTCCATGTGATAATAATATTTGTTTGAGGCTTAAATGCATATTTGTCTATCTCTCTAAATCAAACTATGATCCACAGACAAATAATCTGAAAGGCAATAGAGCAAACACATGCAGCAATAAAGCCACCCTCCATGGACATCAGCAGGTTTTTCCATTCATAATAAATGAGAGCAGTGGGAGTTTTCCAGATCATGAAAGATATAAAGAGAATTGTATTGCATTAGAAGATAATCCATATTTCTGCCCTGGACAGTGTGTCAGGGTTATTTTTGGCAATGTCAGCTGGCTGTTTTTAATGGGCTGCATATTTATAATGTCATGGTTTTATATTTTACAGCCTCAAACGGATTTCCTGCAGCACGGGACCATAATCATGGTCAGTTCATAACTCACCAGGGATTATTGATGCAGTTTCACATCAGCATAACATATCCCATTTGGTGCAGCAGATGCCATTAGCTGATGCACCTTACAGCATCAGGGGTAAGTATATTCTCAGTGTGGCTGCAAAGGCAATCGAACCACTAAAAGAGTGTAGGTTTCACCACTTTAACCACAGTCAGGAGGAAAAGTGAAAAGTTCAGGCCAGTGAAACTGACTGTGTGCTAATCAAGACACATCAAGCAAGGTGATGAACATGGGCTGAAGCAAGACAAAAAGTAAAAAAGTACTTCATGACAAAGTACTTTACCTTTAGGGGAACTAAATCACTGATGCAGGTGAGTCAAATTAGGCTCCATGTTGATTAGTTTAAGTGATTAGATTAAGTGTTGCTTTCAACGACTGTGATTCTGACACAGGACTAAGACTGTTTCAGCTTTTCTTTAATACTTTGAAATTTACTTGTTCACGTCTTTGTGTTAACTCACTGAGTGCCAGCTGTTTAATAGAACAAAAAGTGCCTTATTCTTATGCAACAGTTGCACAAGAATTTGGGATGAATACAGTTTAATCATATCTGCTCTACATTGCTGTTGTTGTTTTTATGTTTTCATAACTTCACTTTTTTCTTCCCATGGATGGATAGTGAATAAAAAGAACATGCTGCTTGAATAAGCCCAACTTAAGAGATGCTTAGACATGTTGCCTTAACAGCAAACACATCACATGACCAAGAGGAGACAAGAAGCCAGAAAACACAGAGCTTGAGCCAGATTCTCTTTCCTCACTTGTTACCATGTGAAGACTCCTGTCAGTAAATCAAGTCAGAGGGGATCATTAAGTCCTAATGGCTCCACTACAACTGGACCCCCTGTCTATCCAACAACCGGCCCCTCAGCGCTGCAGCCCAATGTGGCAAAATGTCACCTCAGAAAATTAGCCATCAAGCGGGGGGCAATTTTCCCCCGAGCTAAATTGCTAAATAAGTAGCGAGGCTGTAATAGGTAGCAATCTGGGGCTAATCTGATGAGATCATTTGGGAAAATGTTGGACCGGGGGTTGAGAGGACAGGGAGGGGAGCTCTGTGTGTGAAAAGTCTGCACGAATCAGTGCATTTACCAGCCTTTGTGTGCTTATGTGTGTGTGTGTGCGTGCACATGCAAGCATGGGTGTTCACACTTTATATTACGTGCACCGAATGTGAGCGAATGTCTTTATTTTTGCACGAGAGTGTGATCGTAACTAAGTGTCATCGCTGTGACAGAGGAATCTCGTGGACACAGCTGGAGGGTCACATGATCGCAAACATATAGCGGTGTGTGTGTGTGTGTGTGTGTGTGTGTGTGTGTGTGTGTGTGTGTGTGGCGGGAGGGGAGGTGATGGCGGGGGTGGAGGGTGAATATTACTGTCGGCGGGCACCAGATGCCAGCTGGCAAGGCCACAAAGGGAATAGACGGGGAGTGGGCCGAACAATTACTGTTATTCATAGCTGAGCCAACAGAGAAGGTCTCTGCCATTAAGAAGCACACAGAGCCGGATTCATGACGACACTGTGTGTGGATTTAAAGCTAACAGGAGAAAATAGATGTCCATTTTCCACTGGTAGCTGACCTCCATCTCACACACATAAATGGGAATATTAATACGTGTGTGCAAGAGCAACAATAAACTCTGTCAGTCATATTTACGCAATGCCGTCCCACTGTCTTCACCTCCATGTAAATAACCCAGCTCATCATGTTATCATTTATTTAGAGAATCTAAACTGAAACAAAAAGAAAAACTTGGAGGTTTTTCCTTTGTTACAGAGCTTGAGTCGCCTGCCACTCTACAACCTAATTTTCTCATAACCCACTTTTGCAGAGAACTACAGAGATTGTTATTAAGTTCAATCAGAATGGGGTCAGCACTGGAAGCCACTCGGCCCACTGTTTAGTAATTAACATTTCACAGAGAATATCTCATTACAGGAGACAAAGGTTGCTAATAGGAGGCTCGGCTGGTGAGAACATGGAGGGACAGACTGCACTTTCAGTCTGGATGCAATCAGTTGTAGAATTCACCGGCGGCTCACATATTTCTGTTTATTAATAATTTAATGTCCACACAAGAGAGGAGGCAGAGATTTTAAAGTGTTATTTAAAGAATCTGGTGATTTATCCCAGACAGTTTAAGGGAATGTGCTCCTGTCAGCCTTTTTGGTGTTGTTTTGAGTCATCTCACAACATCGGAATATTTTTTCCATTACTAAGACGAGACCAATATTATTAACTCTTTGACTGTGAAAGACGTATATTTCCGTCCTTTAAAACAGAACGGTTTAGTGCCATAAATATATATACGTCTTTCCTTTTTTTTGGCAGTAGGGTCAAAAGAGTGCTCTCAAACAGCCTGTGAGTAATGTTGGGGCTTCTGGGAGATGTAGTCAGAGCATAAAGAGTCGGTATACACCACAGAGATCAAAACAGGAAGTGGAGATGATCGAGATTAGAGAGCAAAACAAACAGAATCTGGACAAAAAGTGGTGTTTTTTGGTGAAAGTGTCCTCTACTCTACCTCTGATAAAACAAGAATGGAACAAGGTACAAACAAACATTTTTTTCATGATGAAATAGAGAGTCTCTTCTTTCATTTGAGCTATTCAGTGTTTTCAGAGACATAGTACAAAATATTCTGTGGGTCTAAAAATACCACTCAAAATGGGCAAAAAACACTGGAACAAAACACTTTCTGTTTTATAAAAGGGCTGGCACTCAGTGAGTTACAACCGTTACAATATCAAACATGCAATATTGTTGGCATATAACTAAAATATAGTTAAAAAAAATAAAAACATGACCAAAATCTCTCTAGTTTCATCTTCTCCTCCCCTCGCGGTACTACTGATAACACATAAAGTTTGTGGGTTTGTTCAGGTGGTTGATTAACAGATATTTTTGCATGTTGGGCGGTACGGATTGGCTCGTTATCACTAATGAGAACAGCCAACCTGTATTTTTCATCAGATAATAACCAGACAAAAACTTACATGAAAACTAAAATGACTAAATTGGCACTGGTTGGGCTAGACTAGATTGAGTGAAATGTCCATTATTAAAACTAAAACTAAGACTAAATCTGACTAAATCTGGTTGGTCCTCCCCTTTGGTCCACACTGAAGTAGCTCTGGATCAGTACTGGATGGATGGTCATTAAATCTTGCAGGAATATTCATGGTCATTGGACAACAAACCAACTTTCCATCCAGTGACACATGATGGACTGGTTAGATCGCAATTTGGAGCAGACATTCTCGGTCTTTGCAGATTTATCTGATCCCATTTATCAGGTCAAACTTTCAATCTGTCCAATACTTTGGTTTATCTTACAGTATTTTAATACAAAACACACAAGAGTCTGTCCAGAAACGTTATTGGTGTTTCAGATATTATGAGTCATGTGACATGGGCTCGCCTGCACTGGACTTAGTTGTGGTTTTCCAACTAAAGCCAAAGCTAAAGCTCGACAATATTTTGAGTGGCTATTTTTCTTGTACTTTTACAGATTTTGAGGGCACATTTGTTTTTGTTTTTCTTTTCTATGTCGAACACGTCCTCTTGCCAAAGTTTTATCGACCAATCTGCTTGCTTGGACCAACTGTCACCAATAATATCCTTCTCTGTGTAGCTCATAATGCCGGGCTTGCACAAAAGCAAATTGCACAAACGCCGAGGTAAAGTGAATGAATTCACTGCCGATGCAGCGCCTTCATACTGATCACTTTGGGTTAAGGTTAGATGATTTTATGCTAAATGTTGTGGTAGGAATCAAAGTGTACAAGTGGGGTAGAGGGTGATGTGAGGAGATAAAACAGCCAGAATATCGGTGTAAGTTTATAAGTTATATGAAAATATGTTATATGTAAAATAAAGCCATTCAGACACGGCAGGCAGAAACCAAGCAGGACCTCATATGTTTCAAATACGGTGAAATACAATGTATGCACATTTTACCCCCTGCCCAGAACAGGAAAATAACTGCCAGCCTCACTTTCCTTTAGCTTCATCTCTCTGTCTTCACATGAATAGAGAAAGAATAGAGAGAGCGTTTGGATGACTGCCTCCTTCTTTGATCTGCTTTTTCGACCTATGCTAGACCTCTGAGGCCTCATCTCCCTCGATAACAAGACAAAGGGGGTAAATGTGTTGATAGTGGCAGACGGTGCTGGAATTCTGGGCAAATGTGTCAAATTAGTTCTCACTTCTGGGGCTCATTCCTCTCCACCTCGCTGTGATCTTCCCTCCACTGCTCTTTACACCCCAGCCGGTCCATCGCTCACTCCTCCCACATGTAGCGCTCCATTCCTCCTGTGACCCTCGCTCCTCGCTCCTCGCTCCACCTATACATCCATATAGATAGATGTTTTATCAGACCTCCACCGCTGCCCGAAACTAACAGTACTGTTTCTGTAATGGTTAATCCACCATGTGCAAGCTCTTTCAGGGTTCTTGCACCATTTTATAAGTCAAATTTCATACTTTTTAAGACCTCAACAAATATAATTTAAGCCCCAAAAATGTTACAATTTCTTTGGCTGAAAATAGTCAATATACTGTAGGGCCTGACCAATATGGAGTTTTTGACTTGATTAATCTCCAATAATAATTTTTTTCAGCCCTTTAACACTTGCAACAACGATATAAATTGAAGGCATAACACTGAACTTTTTTTCTACTACTTTAATGTCAGAGAACACAGAAGTGAATAAAATAATGTGCAAAATTGCAGTAAATCTCCAAATACTGTGTTTTCCAATTAGCATTAAACACACCATCTGAAAATTTAATACGTAAAGCAAATTTATGGTAAATTTAAGACCTTAATTACCCAGATTTTAATTTAAGACATTTTAAGGAACCGCAGGAACCCTGTCTTTAATCAAAATGATATATATATATATATATATATATATATATATATATGTGTGTGCGAGCACAATCATCGCTCACAGATCCTCCATGAAAAACCACAAGAGCCATTTTTAGACTGCAGTCGATCTATTTTACATGTTTGTTTGACTTTCTCATTCAGTCTTCCTCTTTGAGTGCCTCTAATCCTGCCAGAGAGCACTGAATGAACAGGCCTTGTATTGTCAGGAAGCACACATGGGTCGCAGCATTAGCAGCACATTAGCTGATCGCAGAAATACCCGGATGGTTATTATATATTATATAGGCAGTGGGTCAAACACAGCAGGGATACTGTCATAAATTCACATCACCAGCTGGGCTAAATATGTGATTTTGAAAGTCAAAAGGAAACACATCAATGCAGTGCTTCTATGGCTATGTGATCGCATGAAAAGGCGTATGAATGTGTGCAATAACAACAGCGTTTTTGCTCTATAATTTAGCTCGTGACATAGACTAAAAAGTGACTGAGGGATGTTGACGATCCAACAAAGAGGAGACTTATGTAATGAATTGTACTTTCACATTTTAATACTCTTTTAACAACATTTTTCCTCAGTGTATTGAGTGTTTTTTGGCATGTGACACTCATCAGCAGCACAAAACGTGACACTGACATGCTAACCTAACCCGAGGACAGGGAGGTCGATTACGCTTTGGTGTGATACCACATTGTTTACTGCAGGAGAAGCACAAGGTTTCTGGTAGAAATGCTAAAAAGCCACAATGTTAGTGTTATGGTTTTCTCTGAAAGTTTACAGTCATGAAAATGAGAATTTTTTGCCCACCCTACGCATTACAAACTGTGCTCGTATGCCACTAATTAGCTTGACAAACCGCAAGATGCTACACCTTGGTTTAGGCTACTGAAAGACTTGAAGTTTCCTGTGAAGCCGTTGAGTTTTAATGAGTTTGTCCTCATGCACAAACACTCAGGTGACACACTACATTCCTGCTAATGGTCGCACATTATTCCAGCAACGAGCCAGGAAACACTGTGATGTGCTAACAAAAGCAGGGAAGACGACTAGCGAGCAAACGACTACTAGGAAAACTACATAAATTCTGTTAGACAACTGGTCTATAAGCTACATTTAAGGTTATTAAAGAGCTGTGTTTTTATTAAATCTACAAAAAAACAACTAATCCTGCCTCAAACCAGCATGTTTATAATACTTAAAGATCACAACTAAACCTGCATCAATTAACTGATTAACTGACATCTATTAAATTATTCAGCAACTATTTTGTTGATTGATTGGTGGGCAGTAATGTTTTAAAAACAAAAAGTCTGAATTCTCTGATTCCAGCTTCTTTAATGTGGATATTCTCTGGTTTCTTTCCTCTTTTATGACAGTAAACTTAACATTTTTTGAGATGACATTGTCATCTTGGCTTTTGGGAAATGATCAACATTTTTTGTAATTTTCTGACATTTAATATATGAAATAACTAATCAACAAATTGACAACTGTGAAAATAATCATTAAACTTTGCCTATCCTGGTTTGAGTTGCCACAACATGATCATGTTAATCATGCTTTTCCTGCAGTAAGTTCATGAAATAGTCATTTAAAGTCAAACTGTACAAGTAGTTTCGTTGTGATTTGTGTTTTGTTTTAATTACATCCTTGAAAGTGATGATGCAGTTCAGTTGTGTGGAGTTGTACGAGACAGGGTTGTCTATTGACGGTCAAAAAAAAAAAAGGTGCAGACTGTGAGTGAGAGTAAACAGGAGTGGGAAAAGGCAGAAGTGTGTTGGTGTGTTTGACCAGAGGACTTTCTCCTGCATGTCCTCCCAAGTTCCTGAGTTTGCCTCCGATGCTTTCTCCTTTACTTCTGTCCCACTCCACCAAAAGCCCCGTTATAAAGCCTGGGCTCACAGCCTTTATATGATACCGCATAAAACCTCTCAGTAATGCGCTCTGTGCTTCCAGCGAAACCCCTGAGCAAGGTTATAGTGCTAACATGTACTGTATGCTTTACTTATGCATGAGCCACCCTTCTCCTTTCCGGGGAATTCTGATTCTTTTCCCGCGATAAAAGTTGCATGGCCTTACCCACTCCGAAGGGAGTAAATGATTTAACACCGAGGCTTACGCTATGGTAAGTAAGCAACTAATGTTAATTCAGCCCTTGTCTGATAGGGTATCAAGTGGGGGGCATCACTACAGTTACCCTCCTGTCCTCTTTAAACATGTGAGGAGACCACCTGGTATCACATGTGAGGCAATGAGGGAACTGTTCTTGGATTACTGATGATGGTGTTTTCTATTTTGTGCAGGATTTTGAAAACAAAGAGCACATGCTTCAGCTCTATTTTCATGTTCATGCATGTGTAAAACTGTGCACAGCAGTTCCACATTTTAAAATCAAGTTATTTACCACTCAGACTGTGCTGATTTGTTTACGAGCCGACCCTGATCCCCGATCAGGACTGAGGCGAAGGAGGCCACGTGTGCTACTTAAACCCCCCCTGCCACATCAGAGGGCCTCAAAAATTCAAATCAACACTAAAATAGTTTTATGTGTAACTAAGATTCAGTGAACTCCATTATTTTCCCCACTATTTGCTTGAATAATTCAGGGAAGACAGCTGAATTATGGATAAAGTGTACAGTTTGAAGAAGGGGTTCATGTGCAGCCTGCAGCTATAGCCTGGCTTTAATGATGTCTGGAGATGGTGGACGGGCGGAGGGAGAAGTCGTTAGCTTCACAGTCATTTTCTCAAGGATTAAAAACACGCTCTTAAAGCAGCAGGGTGGACCGGTGAAAGGGACCACGGAGCAGGGAAAAATGTGAAATTCTGCAAAATTTGGAGGATTTCCTGACTCATGAGGACTCAGGAAGAGTGCAGGATGAGATGATTTTATCCTGAAAAATATTTTGCTTCTTGATTCAAGGCGTGTCATCGTGTGATTCTTTGCTTTAACTCACTGAGTGCCAGGCATTTTTTTAAAACAGAAAGTGCCTTGTTCTAGCGTTTTTGCACATTTTGAGTCAAGACCCACAGAATATTTTGTACTATGTCTCTGAAAACACTGAATAGCTCAAATGAAAGAAGAGACTCTCTATTTCATCATGAAAAAATGTTTGTTTTTACCTTGTTCCATTCTTGTTTTATCAGAGGTAGAGTAGAGGACACTTTCACCAAAATCACCACTTTTTGTTCAGATTCTGTTTGTTTTGCTCTCTAATCTCGATTGTCTCCACTTCCTGCTTTGATCTCTGTGTTTTTTACCGTCCCTTTATGCTCCGACTACATCGCAGAAGCCCCAAAATTACTCACGGGCTGCGAGAGACCGCGATCGGCGACCTGCTGCCGAAAAACCAATTTGACGGAGAAATACATCAATGGCACTCAAAGAGTTAATATGTAGAAAAAGATCAGACAAACTGCATCAACACTGAATATATAATAATATATATTTAAACTTGGTTTCTGTCTAATCCTAAATAAAATCAACTTTGTGCAACATTACTCAGCCACTCAGAAAGCTCTATAAACATCACAAAACCCTTCAAATTTTAACAATAAATTAAATAAATATGCATGAAAAAACAACATAACATGTGGTCTAGTGTGAGGGCTTTCAGTCGTACATTCACAGCTTTAGCTCCACCTCCAGCGAGCACCACAGGTTCTAACTTTCTTCACCACTTCCCTATTTAAAAGTCTGGAATCTTAAACTGGCACAGCGAGGATTTATACTATTAGCCGGTAGCAATGACATCCAAAAACACACACTTAGCCGCTCACACACATAAACACCCTTCAACAGCCAGCAGGGAGTCTTCCTGTTCCTACTCACTCCAACAGGGAGCCAAGCACAGACTACTCTCCTAATTACCCACCTTCCTCTAATTATCCAATCATAAAGCCATTAGCAGTCTCACACCATATTAACATGGTCCCGCCTACACGCCAATTTGTGCAGTGCCAAGATGCAACTGGAGGGGATTTTCCTGCACCGAGTGCAGTATCATGTAGGGTGACAGTGAGCTTTTCTGAGCCCTTAACAAACAAATAATAGACTTCCAAACAGGATTTAACAGCAGCTGCAGTTTGTTTTTTTTTAATTTCACAATAAAAGCAGCAGGAATAAAACACCTGCATATTATGTTGGAGCTCCCATCTCACAGGATATTTAAAAATGTAACAGTGAAGTAAGACGGCAATGATGGTGGTAATGTGGCTTCCTGCTGTGAGACACAGAAAGTGAAGAGAAGGACGTCCATTTGCAACTGATGGACATCAGATAACAGCAGCGGCATGACCAGTGCAGTCAAAGGAGCAGAGATATAAGCCACTGTCTATTTCATCTCTGCCTCAAAAGTCCCAAAATTCAGCCTGATGATTGAGAACTGTTGTGAGTAAAGGGAGGTTTAAGCTGTTTGTGCATCAAAAGCAGGGATGCTGCATCACAAGCATGTCAAGGATGTTTGAATAGCGAATGCCTGGCTTTCAAGTTCACAGGTTTCCAGACTAATGAACATATTTATTTCATTTCAATCTGTGGGAACTGAGCAGTCAGAGTGAAACAGCTATGAGAAGCTTCTTTCAAACCAGCTAGAAGAAAACCAACCATTCCTGTTAAATGACCATCCTGCAAGAGTTGGTTTGTTTTTAACATATCAAAATGTTCAGGGGGGAAACACTGACTTATAAAGTCCGAGTCTGGGCTGATCGGTGACGGGAATATTTCTTAACTCACTGAGTGCCAGCTGTTTTATAAAACAGAAAGTGCCTTGTTCAGGCGTTTTTGCCCGTTTTGAGTCATATTTCAAGACCCACAGAATATTTTGTACTATGTCTCTGAAAACACTGAATAGCTCAAATGAAAGAAGAGACTCTATATTTCATCATGAAAAAAATGTTTGTTTTTACCTTGTTCCATTCTTGTTTTATCAGAGGTAGAGTAGAGGACACTTTCACCAAAATCACCACTTTTGTCCAGATTCTGTTTGTTTTACTCTCTAATCTTGATCGTCTCCACTTCCTGTTTTGATCTCTGTGGTGTATACCGTCTCTTTATGCTCTGACTACATCTCCCAGAAGCCCCAAAATTACTCACAGGCTGTGGGAGACCACAATCTGCAAACCATTGCCAAAAAACCACTTTGACGTATTATTACTTCGATGGCACTCTAAGAGTTAATAAGTACAGGGACACATATTTCCTGATTTGGTGAGAAATGTGTTTGTTGTTGTTGTTTTTTTTTTTGATTTGCCTTCTTTTCCTTTTCATTTTCCACTTTGTTTGAATTTTGCTTATTCATTATCTTCCCTAGCTCAGACCGCTGTGTAATGATGCATGCATTGCTGTTGTGTAAAATCACAAAACAAAAAAAAAAAATCTGACTATTTAAAAAAAAAAAGTTCTTCTTTTTCCTCATCAAACCTCAAAGACGTTCAGGCGTGTTGCGCTAGTAGCAGGAGGATTTATAGACTGTGTACTTTTATATATATACACTTTGTCTCCGTTGACAGAATCCCATGCAAAAGAACCCGACAGAGAAAGTGAATGGCGGTAAATCTATTATTGATATGTGTTCAGTCCCGGCGGCATGTTGTGTAACAGAGTATCCAGATTGTTCCCTCCTTTATTCATACCCATCAGAGGGATGCCAGGTTATTGGAGGGAACGGGGCGGATGAGGAAGACAGAGCACAGATGTTGGCGCAGCTGCAGGTTAACGGCTAGCGCAAGACGTGCACAGACTGTGTGAGAGGGCTACTGCGGCGCTAACTGTAGAGCTAGCTCATCCACCTGACTGATTTAGAGGTCGAGGCGGAGGTCAAATCCGCCATAGTCAGGGGAAAAGTAAGGTGAAAGAATAGGAAACTAAGTACATGCAAGTGCATGAAGAAAGAAAACAGGTCAAATTAGAGGCATTTAGAGCTGAAATCAAAGTGATTTGGATGCAGCAGAAACTCTTTGCTGTTCACTGGTGACATCCCTCTGAAACAGGAACTGGCAAATCAAAACATAAAAGCAAAAGTCATGGAGATGTTTTGCATTTTCTGTCCTCTTTGTTCTCTCTAGTATGAAGTGAGTGTTTTCGATAATAAGATACAGGATTTATTTTTTTCACTCTCCTTTTGAGCAGCAAACATGAAAAGTTATCCACTATAGCTATAAAAAACATTTTAAGGCAGGATTAAAACTTTATTTTGTTGATATAACACGACTTTGTCCGCTCTCCTTGGTTCTCGGTCTATGTCTGGATCCATGCAGCTGATAGTCGCGGCCGATAGGTCCTGCGATGCAACGCTTTAATAGACTCCAGCAGAAGCTTTGGCAGAAAGTTGTGCCAAGGCCGGGAATGAAACTGAGCCTGTCAACATTGGCAAAGGCACAAACAAACCCAGAGAAAAAAAAACTGTATCACCACACAAAATGTGGAGACAAATCCATTCATTCTGCCTTCCTACAAACTCCAAACACTGGCTCCACAGTGACATTGTTTCATTTGATGACTCTCTCAGTCTGTTTCTCTGTTTGCCTGTAAAAACATCATTATCTGACCACGAAAGCAAGGTGACGGCGAATAATGGCGCTTTGTCAACGCTGATCCATGCCCAAGGTATGGACTGACAATGGAGGATCTCAGTGTCTCGTCTTCATAAAGCCACACAGCTGTCCCCCCCAACCCCTCTGTACACAATCAAACCTCTGCCATTCAGTGCCACAAACCAATAAACGCTGCCTTTGTTTTAGCTTGACACCATTGTTTTGTCTTCATAAAGATTTCTTTTCTTTGGCACAGATGCTTGTTTGTTTTCGAGCTGCGTAGTTTTCCCCTCTTTCTGTTTGAACAATAACTCATTTTTTATTTTTTTCCTTCCATTTTTCGTCTCAAAGTGGAAAGCAACTTCCAGCGTCCAGCACATACCAACGCTGAAACTAAAAAGAACAATTATTCAACTTCGTCACAACTACTAAACCATCTCCACTCCGGCAGATGTTTGTCGACACAAATGGGGACTCTGAATGTCTGAACATGTAATCTTTTGATATAAAAGCCAAGGTTAGGCTATGAAAGAGATGCAGAAGACACCAGGCACATCAAACGGGCCTCAAAACCATGATTTGGTTCAGCAGGAAGACAGAAAGAGAGCAGGAGAGAGGAAGAGACACACCCGTAGAAAACCCGAGAAAACCCCATAGACGAGCAGACTGATGCAAAGACGATCTAAAGATAGATTAAAAGTAAAACACTTCCACATGTACAAGTAACCAGGAAAATACTTGGCTGTGTTGGAATTTTTCCCACTGAACTGCTGTGCAGCGCCCCCTGTTGATGCAATGCTGATTTAAGTTAAGATACCGCTTCACTAGAAATTTACAAATGCATTTAAGTTTCTGTTTTGAGTCCATAAGAGCAACATATATTGTCCCCACTGTGCAATGAATTTAGATTATATCACAGTGAGAAAATACATGGGATGCATCAACGTAAACAGGATATGAACTATCTGGTGTGTCAAGAAACTCGAGAAATGCACACAGCAAACCAAACTGTGGATTAAATGACTTCAGCTGAGCAGCCACCACTCCTCATTCCTCCCTGCCTGCATCTCCTCCTCCTCTATCCTCTTTTTTTTTGGAGTGGTGTCGTCCCCCCATCATCTTCAGGTCATAATGTAACACGACACCAGTGGTTGCAACAAGGCCGGCCAGTCAACCCGAGCGTTTAAGACCAATGAATATCATTTGCTCCCGGTAGGTTCCCTGGTGCTTTAAGACGCTACAACCGACAGACTGAATCAGCGTTTGCGCCTGTCATGTCTCAGATGTGACGAACGCACACAAACACACACACACACACACACACACACACACATATATACACTGTACAGGCGCACACACACACACTCTTTCAGGATATTGTCAGCCTCTGGAGACCACTTTGTTGTTTCTGATGCTTCTGTCATTCTCAATACACTTCACACTACTCTTCAAACCCTCACACTTCTTATATATATATATATATACTGTATATGTGTGTGTAAAAAAAAACACTGGCTTTCAAGGGTTATCACCATGCAAACCACATTAGGACCCTTCACAGGTGAAAGCAGCCTTGGTGAGATCCCCTCCCTCATTAGGGGGATTAAAGACGGGGCCGCCCTTCGGGTGGGGTGGAAACAGCAACAATAAGCTCTCGCCTCTCACCTCAGCTCTGGTTTCCTGGCTTAGGCCGCTGTTTAAATTCCCTCCTGCCTCTGAAAATGTCCTCTCTGGGGATCCCCGAGAGCTTTGATCAGCCACCCCCCAGTGGATGCACCCTAACCCCACCTACCCACCCCACCACTGGGGGTTAATGCTGCTGGAGATAAGAGAGAGGAGGCAAAGAAGGTCTTGTAAAGAGTAACTGGGGTTGGGATGGATAAGTGGGAGGGTGGGCTGATGAACCCCACTAACACCCCCCACACACACACATTTAAGTAGCCTAATTACCTGCCTGATCTGGTGCAATGACAGCACTTGCAACAAGGGGTCGAAGCATGCGGTTGGGATGTGCTAACAACCTCACGTTAATGAGAGCGAACCACGTTGTGTGTTTAGCTTCATGCTAATAGGGCAGCATGTGATCTTAAAAGATCACTCGTAATTCACAGCGCAGGCGATATCTTTTCATGTTGAAAGTAGCGCCACGCTGTACGCCGGCTTCACAAGTGGGGATCTCACATGACTGAATGTACATTGCAAACGTTCGTGCGCTGCATTTATGATTAGTATTTGACATGCAAGGAGTACAGAAAGGCTCGTTTTCATTGGTGAAGGAAAAGTGAAGGTACAGACCGGATTTTTACGGACCCACAGGAAAAACTCTGAGCTCTAATAGTTCAACGGTTTGAGTGACTCAAGTCTCATTTCCCAAGAAAGTTGGAGTGATTCAGTCCAGGCCTGTTTGTATGTCCTCACTCAACACCGTGGTTTGAGTTTCTTACCTGCACCGTATATTTATCTGCCTGATTTCATTGAAACAAATCCCTCTCTGTACAGGAGATAATAAAGCAGCTTTCCTCTACTGTAAATGTCCTGAATACATGCAAGAAATTTATTCCCAGACATCCAGAATATCAAAGCAGATCATAGATAGAGGAACTCCCAAACATTATCTCATCAAATTAACGTTTATTAAGATAAAATGATGCTCAGACTAAAATGGGACTGTGAGACAAGAGTGAAGAAGAAAAGCAAAAACCGCCCGAGGCCCAAAGCCATGACCAAATACAAAGTTTTCAGAGAAAGTAATGAAGTAAATTGGGAGAAATTGGGTGGAAAATGGAGACAAAGAGCCGGTGTCATTTGGTAAAAGGATAGTGCAGCCAAATATTTCCTTTTTTCTGTTTAAAAATGACAGGTGAGCTAATTTGGGCTCAATTATGTCGTAGATATAAGTCAGGAATTTGCACATAAAGCTGTGAAATGTGGAGAGAGCTGAGGCACTTTCTGCTCCTCAGACTAACCTTATCATACTTTCATTCCCTATTATTATTATTATTATTATATTACAATACAGCCTCATGAATAACAATGCTGTGCGGTAATCTACACTAACTACTTTTAATTTTTATTATTTTATTTTTGGGAATATGCTTGTATTAGTGGTGTTAGATGAGGAGTACTCACTGTTTCCAGTCTTAATGCTAAGCTAAGCTAACCAGCTGCACCAACTCCCAGACTGGACAACAACGTGGTAACAACCTGTCTGTCAATCAGCAGGTAGCCCCGCCCTAAAGCATCCCCTAATTTATGGCCTGTTTGACTCCAAATGGGACCAAAATTTACTAAATGAACATCATGATGTATTTAAGAAGACTTTAAACTACAGACTGAGACCATAAACTCACATTTACAATGTTCACTGAGGGAATAACCAAGAGAGAAGTAGCATCATTTTCTCATAGACTTCTATACAGCCAGAGGAGTCGCCCCCTGCTGGCTGACAGAGAGATAGAGAGTTTAACTTAGGTTAAACTGACGTCACACTGCAAACAAACTGCTAAAGTTGAATTGCCTGGAGTGAGATCATCAGCGAGGCATCACAACCATTTTCTTTTTCATACCGAGAGACCTCCTCTGTAAATGGCCACCTGCACTTAGCGTGGCCGAGTATTAACGCTCTGCATTTGATGCTAAGTGCTCGTTAAGGTCCTTGAGGTCAATTCATTTTCAAATGCAAACCATCTGCGTTCAAACACAGCAAATTACACCCACACGTCATGACATCGAGATAGATGGGTCGACTCGGCGCATCTCATCCTCCGAGCTTTGCCGACGATGCCTCGCTAAACAGCTCTAAACAAACTCTCTCAAAGCCCTGATGAATAAGTGAAGGGATAAAAGCTACATCGATACCATTCTAACGCATTAACGTGCCAAATAAATAAATAAGTGGTGGTGGTGGGGGCCGTTGCACATTCTTTTGTACATTGAATCTATCTTATCGGAGCGTGTAAAAATAGCTTGACAGAGGCTAATTGTGCTCGTTGCTGAATAATGGATCAGAGCGGAGAGGGTCTTCCTGGAACTGGGGCGGGCTCCACTGTTCCCCGCTGAACCTTCGGGTTCCTCTCCCTGCTTTTGCCTTCAGGTAAAAAATCTGCCACAACCCCCACCTCCTCCTCCTCCTCCTCCACCTCCTCCTCCTCCACCTCCTCCTCGTCTGCCTCCCAACCCTCTCCTCTTCCTTCTCACTACCCTTCATCTTCATCCTCCTCCATCACTCTTTTCCCTCAGCTTTTCGGTGAGTATTCAAGAGTTTTTAAGAAGACATAAGCCCCCCAAAAAAAAGCTTCATAAAGGAGGACGATGACACCTTTTTTGAGTCTCATCAGTTTGGTCTCATTTGCTTATATAAATAGTGAACATTAAAAGTTAAAATCACACTTTCTACCCCAAATGGTAGAATTTTACTGGACCAGAAATCAAATGAGGGCATAAAAAATAATAATAATATATGCATGAAATTTAATAATAAAGCGGCAAAAATTAAACTAATAGAACATAATAATAAGATAATCCTTTATTTGTCCCACAGACTGGGAAATTTGCAAAAAATGATAATAATAATAATAAATAAAATAATAAAAAATGTCAACAACTGTCCGCCTCTGTAGGTCATTCACTAGGAATGAAGGAGGAAGTCCTTAACCAGAAAATTAGTGATTGAATATACTAAAATGCTTTTGTTGATTTAATCTGCAGATCTGTAGGAATTTCTCCACAAAGAATCACACAAAAGTACCACTTTCAATCTCATGTTTACCAGAAAAAAGTTTAATGGAAAATAAGTACTTTAGCATGAAATTTTCTTGTCTTAAAACATCATAATCACACCAACACTGCAATAAAATACAGCTCAATATGAGCAGCAATTAAGTAAAAAAAGGCATGACAGACATCCAATCCATATTAACCCCAAAATCCTTCAAAGTCAGTTCTATACACCATCAAAGTTCCTCCTTCCTAATATCACTGGCATCCAGGCCGTACAGCACGAAGCCTCATTCTTCTGTTTAAGACGACGGAACAACAATTAAATCCAAAAGTTGTGCTTTCCCTAAACCCTGACAGATAAAGAACGAGCAAACTAATCCTCTTACTTTGCACAACGCACAAGTGCGAATCAGGCTTTGTTGGTAAATACCCGTATCAAGTTTGTTGCTTCACATCTAATATGGCATCAAAGTTGTCGTCCGTGTGACTACGAGAGTCGAAAGCGTGAGGTTGCGTCTTTGCATAAACGTCTGGTCTCATCAGAGGAACGTGTGCAGCTGATGGAAGACTGCTTACACTTATTCCCCTCCGCAACTAAAGGCTTGTTAAAAACTGCTTTCCAGCGATGTGTCGTTTGAAATGTGCAGCAGCTAATGAATCACGCTCTTTGGGAAGTGGAAATAGTCTTTGCTGTGATGTCAAAGAAAGAAAATGTAGTTGTTTCTACATGAACTTGAGGCATGCTCCTCTCTTTTACATCCTTATAGATTTTCGATCGAAACCCTGTCAAAAGATTTAGTAATTTTTTTCTTTGTTAAAGAAGAGCAGACATTTTGCACATAATGTGCTGTTCAACCAAAACATTACTGTACGTTTGAGTTTTTTTCCACCACTGGACCTTCTGATAAAGTGTAGATAACAGCTGTGATAATCACTTTGACAGATAACTTGAGCTTCCTTTACTCAGATTTTACACTCTTCACAGCATAAATCAAGATAAACATCTAAGATAAGACATCTCTGTTGAGTCTATCAGTGTGTCTTAGTTAAGAAAAAATATTAAAAAGAAGGTTTAGCGTGTCCAACACTTAATGTTTGTACATTTTTGATCACAAACCAAATTTAAATTTTCATTGGAATCTTTCATCCTCCTCATCCTCATTAATTATTCCATTAACTATTTGATTCACTCTAAAATTGATATGTAATATGAATTATTTTATTTTTATATGCATTACCTACTAATTCAATTTTCAAGCAACAAGGAAGACAAAATGTTTTTCAGAAGTGTGACGATATAAGGGCCTCTCTGGCTAGAAATTATATTAATATGGACTGTCCCTGCAAATAAACTAATAAAGCAAAAAATAGTGCTTTGCTGGCTCTTAGCCCAGTGTACATATAAGTTAAATAAACGTATTATTATCTAAATAAAGAACATAGTAGATAATAAAAGAAAATATATGAGAAAAACATGCAGCAGACGAGCTTTCAGCCCTTTGTTCAGCTCATTACTGGAGCTGCTCCAGTCCAGCCAGGGCTGGTCAGCTGTCCATTTATTTGTCCATAAGGCCTGATGGGAGAGGAGACCATCCTTATCAATATTTCATATAATCATATGATGTTGCGTTTGGTCAATCTGCCTTTTATGGTCTCGTGCTATCTTAAGCTGAAGCCGTCAGTACTTAGGGCCGCGGAGGAAATCAATGGGCAGGATAACATCAGTGGCCTGCTGGTTACTGTAAGTTCAGCACGACTATGTTAACATTTCCCGTAATGTTGACATCACTATGTTGTTTTGAGCCACAGCAATACATTTCTAATGGTGCCCATGAGGCTGAAGAGACTCTTAATGTTTGACAGAAGAAAACTTCGGCCTGTCTCATATTTGCAGCATTATTTCTTCACTTTAAATGTCCATAACGGAGGTCTAAATATGTATTTTCTGAAATAACCTACAGTATAGCGCATCATGCACACATGGTGGGCTATACTGTAGGTTATTTCAGAAAAAAAAAAAGAAGAAAAATCCTCGCATGAGCTGTATTGGGTTGCCATCAATGCAACTTAATGCTACCTGACATTTCCGAACTGTTTTAATATTCCAATATTATGATCAACGGCTCGTAATGCAGGCTGCATGAATAATTTCAGTGCATTCGTTGGAGGCCTGATTATTTGAAACAAGTCCTGTTCCTGGGCTTGCGGGGAGCCGGCGTATCCAAAAACACCATTAGCCAGGTGGTATCCCATGAATTAAAAATAGCCGAACACGGTTTTCCAGTCAGGCTGCTCCACCACTCGAACCCCTCCACCCCCCTCCACCCAGCACACAGTGCTTTCGTGACAGAAGGCCGCTTTCTCTCTAACCTGAAGAAATCTTCCCGAGTGAAGCAGGAAAAAAAAAATCTGCCAACTGATCTGGACACAGATACATGACCCACATACCCTCCCATCCCCCCGTCGTGATACGACTGTCATCTCAGGATGTTTTCACAATGTTTTACCATCCAATTCTTTTTGGAGTGTACTTCAGGGACGTGTGAATTAGATGGCAAATGGGGAGAAAACGTGGCGGAGACACCTCAGAGGAGCTGTGTTAGCGAGCTGTCACAAAGCCCGAGACAGCGCCCTGTGTCCTCCGCTGGAGCCGTTCATAAAAGGTTGAATTAACATGGTTAGCCTCAGCTCAATTCACATCAGCTGGTTCCTGCCGCCAAGGACTCGAGGACTTATTCTAATAAAACATTTCCATCTAAACCCTCGCGGCTGGATACATCTCTGATTTATGTCGCATAGGTGGCCTTACATCCCAATGAGCAGCGTGTCGTGGAAGAAGACAGGAAGTGACTGCGAGGAAGGCGGCTAAAGGACAGGAAGTGAAAACTGAGGGCAGTTTCACAAGAATAAAAGTTGAAGAATGAAAAGGATGAAACAAGTTAATACAGATAGGGGATAAAAAAAAGGAGGAAGTGTCAGGAAAGAAGGGATGAATACAGGAAGGAAACGTGACAGCAGGGGAGTAAAAACAAGATAAAACTGAAGATGAAGAGTCTGTGGGAAAAAATGTCAAGAAAGGAGTGATGAGGAAAAAATCTGAAATGAGGAGATGGAGCGGTGATGCGCCACCATAATGCAGGAGCCTCCCAACAACACCCTGCATGCTCTCCACTGCCTGCTGTATATTTAATAGCCACTCCATCATTCTGCCTCCTTTCCTCTCTCTCTCTCTCTCTCCATCCAGCAGATGGGGATTGTAAGGCTCGGTGGCGCATTCCAGCATCACAATCTGTCTCTGCGCTCCGATATGGTAGGGAGAAAAAAAGGGCCACAGCATATTTAGCTTGCTTCCCGTGTTAGGGAAATAAAAATCAGCGAAACGGCTTGGAGTGGCAGCATGTCAACAGAGGCAGACGGGAATAATTGTTGGGGAATTAATCAGTTGGGAATGCTTTTCCCTCATGCTGTCCTGCGTGGGTGAGAGTAGCTGCGATGCAGGCCAAATAGAGAATTAAATTTACACCATTACAAACATGTTTATCTTTATCCCTATGCTCTGCAGTGTGTGGAAGATGATGCCAGTTCAAAGCATTGTCACATTTAACCATGTCACAAACTTATCTCCCTCCGGGGGTTTGTTTGTGTTTCTTTATGCCATTGTCCGTCAACGGCATAAATAAACAAGGAAATAGTTCGGATATAAATAAGTAAAGGCTACGTGAGGTCTTTAAAGAGCAAAAAACGGTCACCACAAGTCAAACAACTGCTGATATTTTTATGAATGAAGTTTTGACTTTTTTCCGCTCAACCCGTGATGAACTTGTTTTGTTAAAAAGCGCTTCAGAAATAAACTCGTCTTGACTCGACTCGCCCTGTGGGTAGCATCAACACATCATTTCCATATTCACCTAATTGTGTCAGTCACTCATCCTCAACAAAAAACAGCCTTTTCCAGGTCAGAGAGATGCTACTTTAGCAGTTTTCAAAGTTCAACACAAACCAGAAGAAACAGCCTGTGAGGTGGCGACTCTTGACACTGACAAAAAAAAAATGATGGTGTGAGGGGAAAAAAATTAACGACACCAGACAATGAATTTTTCATTCACCCCACACATCCAAGGTGAAATAGGCTGCAGCTGCAACTGCAGCGTGACGTGTAAAATGTGTTTGGATCTGACCTGCAAACACTGCTGAGGAGCCCATGAAAGATGCATGGTGCCACTGGAGAGGTATAAAGAATTTAGAGATATAAAGGATATATGACAAATAAATCAGGATGCAAATCTCACCGGGTGCCACTGGGATTTCTCCAATGAAAACCGCCTAAATAATTGAAGAGGAAGAGGAAACATTTCATCAATGAGAAGAGCAGTGGAAAACGCTCTTCCCTCCATTTTTAAACCCTTTCTCAGGGAGCTTCCTCTGGTCTTTTAAAAATGACAAAGAGGAGAGTGTGGAAGTACACACAGCTGCCTTTGAAAAGCAAATTCTTAAACAAATGCTCACGACAAAAACATATTCAGCAAGGACTTGGAGGGGAAATTTACAGCAATGTGAGACAAAAAACAAAAAAGTAAATTAGTTTCACATTTTCCCAGAAGCCACAGCGAAGCGTCACGGCTACTCAGACTGTGAACGACATCTCCACCACCTCCACCAGCACTTTAACAGATGGGATTTTTACTCACTGTTCACTCAAAAAACATATAAAGATGAAATGATGAGTCTCTATTGCTTCATTGTCTGTTAATCACTTCATCCCTTGATTCTTGTGACTTTATTGGCATGACTGCTTACATAAACAAAATATGAAACCCCCCCAAACAAACAAACATATTTAAACAGTTTGTTCTCACCATGAAAAGAGCAGACGTGGTGAAAGAGGAGGAAAAAAAAAAACTTTACATAATGACTCTGTCTTGCCAGTTCAGCCAGACGCTCGGGAACTCATCGCTATGGTGAACCCGGGTTGCCAAGCACGACTGTCTTGGCAACGGCGTCACCAGGGATACTGGCTCCCCGTAGATGGGTTCATTGATTAGAGTTGGAGCTCACCCCAGAGTCCTTGGAAACATTAAACACTGTAGGTTTAGAGGGAGAATGAGAGCCCAGGGAATGGTGGGAAGGACTCAGAGGTCACGTTCAATAAGAGGCAGGAGTCCAAACTGTATTTCATCCACGTCCGTGACATCATACCTGGAGGACGAGCATCATTACAGAGTTCCTGGTTGCTGATGTTGCTGATGCTAAAGGCAACTAAAAGCTTCTAAAACTTGGTTTAAAGGTTTGAATTTAGCAATCTGTAAAGCAGGGAATCTCTGTCTGCCTCCACTGCTCACAGTAATCAATCAAACCAAATGGACACGATGTGCAGCTGTCTCATAATCTATGTGCAACGTCAATATGTGCAATACTTTTGTTCTCTCCATTACATTCACTTATATATGCCGACTTTTCATCTGGCCCGCTGCTATTTAGACATTTGTACGTTGTTATCTATATTAGTTATTGGACATATTTCAAGGTAAACTGTTTACTTATTTTCTCCTGTTATATACTCTTATTGACACATTTTTCTACTTATTCTACTTTTTTACTGATGCCACTGGTTACTTTTTTAAATAGGGTCTTCCTGTCATGTTGCTCTACCCACTTTGTTGCTGTAACACTAAATTTTCCCCTTTGTGGGACAAATAAAGGATTATCTTATCTATGCATGTGTCCTTTACAAATCTCCAGAATTGTTCATCCAGTTTACTTCACACATGACGAAATGCAATGTCGAATTTGATGCAATTTGGACAAACAACACACACAAGTTTATTAATAAAGCAAACAATACTCTGTTCAGTTTGTGGCTTCAAAGCTCTGCAGGCTTTTTGAGGCCGCTGCTCACTGACAGCTGTTCACTTCTGCTGCTTGATGCTAAGTCTGCTAAAACAGAAACATTTGAAACAGGGCTGCAACCAAAATATTATTATGAACTGCAAACACACTGTGGCTGTAAGTCCTGCTGGTGGTGACCAGTCAATCCTTAAATAATCCTGTACGTTATGGTCCATTAAGAGACCATAATTCACTAAATGAACTTCACACAGTATTGGCTTAAACTAGCCTAACTGTGCTGTGCATTAACAAATTCAAGCCACTGTCCAAGGTGCTGAAGCAGCAGGTGGAAATATATATATTTATAAATGCAACTTTTTCTCTGAGACCTGCCCTTGTGTCATCTTCTCTTGGATCTACAATAAACTAATCAGAACTGACATTTTTTAAAATCAATATCAAGTGGACAGAAATCCATCATGGAGGAGACGGAGGTAAACGTTTCTATGTCTACAGCCTCCAGTCAATTTACAACACAACTGACTAAACAAACCACGCTCATTATTCTGCTGACTAAACTTTCTGTCCCTCTCAACTAAATGGAAACAACTTAAACAACAGGTCAACTAAATGAAACAAATACATATGCCCTTCTCGCTAGACTCTTTGTATGTGCTTATAAGGTATTTAATTTACCAGGAAAAGCACGCTTGAGTCAAAGACAGGAGCAGCATTTAGAGCGATGCACTGAAAAATAGATTTCATAATTAGAAAACAGTCAATGAAACATGCAGAAGAACATAAAGCAGCTCACTTCACTTCAGATTTAACACGTTGCTTTGGTTTTGGTCACAACAGACAGAAATCGTGAATGATCTGTCGCTCTCAGTTATATACAGGTATGCTTATGAGTCAACATGGCACTGTTGTGACAAATGTGTGAGCTCAGTGTCACATCTCATCCCACAGAGAGACTGACATACCAAAGAACATATACTGGCCACCTGACACAGCCTGTCTACACTCTTTCCATTAGAAATGCAGTGGACCTGACACATCCAACGTGTCCTTCAAAGGAGTGTGCTCGCTATTAAAGAGAAACGCCACAGATTTCAGATCAGTATTACTGCAAAATGTATTGTGTGTCTGTGGAGGACCCTGGTGATGTCATCAGGGTTATCTGAGGGAAAGAGACGACGAAATCAACTTTTAACATAACAATTTTAAAAACAGAGTGTGTGGAAGTGCAAACAACAACAACATCCTGTCGAGCTACAATATGGGAAAGAAGGATGTAGTGTCTCTGAGTTAAGTTTCTGAGGAAGTGCACTATTAAGTTGCTAGTAGGTGTGAGGAAAAAAATATTGATGTGACAATATATCCTGATACTTTTTCTTCTGATATGATGTTAATATTTAATTTCTTATTATCGATTCCCCCCCAAAAAAAGTGAGTGCTTAGGGACGATTGTAAATCCAGAGCAACTTCCGCATGTTGAAGTAAAAATGGAAATAAAAAATAAAATACTCCACATTAATGCGGTAACTTTGACAGCTCTAATACATATCAGTATATGTACACATATTAATATATATTTATGTACACGTGTACATACATTCTACATACTGTATATAAAACTTGTATTGTGTCCTGCTTCTATATGTTTAACCTGCAAAAAAAAAAATTCTTAGTGATCTATGTAGAATATCGCAATGTCACAATATCGCAATAATGTATCGAATCATTTCTCCGACATCGTGATATGTATTGTATCATGAAGTCCTTGCCAATACCCACCCCTAGTTGCTAGAGTAGATTTATTGAGTTTCGAGAGACAGGAAATTGAAGACAAACACTGAATGTGTTTGTGTCTTTGTGTATAAGATGAGCTGAAATATGGCTACACGTATGACACAAAAAAGTTGATTCATATAAAACTGTCCGAAAATCCACACAAAAAACTGTGAGTAGAAGTAATTTTTTCAAAATTGTAACTAATTCATCAGTGAAAACTGGGTCATCTGGTCGAGTGTGTTATTTAATTTTTTGTGTGTACTTATTGGACTCTGTGTGAGAGAGGGGCATGGGTGGCAGAACTACCTTGAAAAGCTGATGAGAGGAACTTCCTCTCTTTAGAGGAGGCACAAAGCAGCAGGCAGCGGCGTGGAGGTGGGGAGGTGGAGGAGGAGGCAGGATAGTGGGTAGACGGGGTTAGGGCCGGTGCCAGGGCCGAGTCTCTTTGTGTGTTTTGTTAGCGGTGGCGGCACCCCTCAGGTCCAGTGGACACACGCCTGGTCCATTCGACAACAGCTTTGTCTGCGCCTGGAGGGCAGCCATGTGCCGGGCGCGGAGGTTGTCGTGACAACCGTGCAGCGAGACAAACGAACACATCGGATGGTCACCGCAGTTCGTGCTGTTGTTTCAAAAACGATGGATAAATGTGTCTTTTCATGCGTTCGCATGGCATGCTACCTGCGTCTGTCTAACCGCTTGTGTTTGAACCCCGTTCACCTGGAGCCGCCGCACAAAGGAATGCGTTTGGCGCCGCTCCTCTCCACCCCTTGAGCATCTTTCAACCCTAAACTATGCCAGGATCTCAGAGAAACACAGCATCCGTTGACAGCAGGCGCTCCTCCAAAGACATGCTTCTCATGCCCTGTGGAGGCCCCCCTGTACAGGAGGCTCAACCCTCCAAACCCCCCTCCGACCCTCGCGCTCCCCTCCAATCAAAGACAGCTTCATTATCTGCTGACTAATTTTGCCCCCAAGGCGACTCCCAGGTAATGGCGGAGCAGGTTGGCCCTCTCCAGAGCAGCCGGTCTGAGACATGGAGGCCACAAGGCTGAGCCTCATCCAACAAAGGGCTCTCTCAGGGGATGAGGCCGGTGTTGCCTCCCCCCCCTCTCCAACCTGCATGGGAGGAATCTGAGAGGAGGAGTGCTGGGGAGGAGGGGGGAGTTGAATCTTGAATCTCCGCAGCAGGAGAGGAGCCAGCACTGGGACAGGCGGTGATACAACATTTGAATACCCCGACCGGGGACACACCGTCGTGCCTCTCCAATTAAATTATCCAGTCCACAATGGCGAGGCCTCGAGAATTGACACCTCCATTGAGAGTGTGTCAGCAGCTTTGTGGGGACCGACAATTTCCATCTCTGCAGAAATAGATTTGCTCCCAAGGGGAGCAACAATAGCAGGGCAATCCTTCTAATGCTCGTTTTTGGGAGGAAAATAGGGATGAGAGCCGGGGATTTGGAGGGTTTACTTACAGGGACTGAGGGAATTCTCGTTTGGAAGTGATAATATATCCAAAGTGTCTTTGACAAAATGCAACGTGCTGATGAATGTGTTGTTTTTCGGGTGTAAGCCAAAACCACCACCAGTCTAACGTGTTTCAACGAGTCTAATCAAAAGCACTTTTTTTTGCATGTTGAGGCTGAATGATTTGAGCAATTTAGCAAGTTCTGCAAGAGCAATGTTTATATATTCAGGACTTTAACGAGTGGAGGTGGCAAACTGAATTGTGTCACTGATTCCTTCTATTTACAAAAACACAGTTAATGTTCACTCATGTCTAAACTTGATGAGCACTTATCACAGTTTATACTCTGCAGAGTAGAGAGTCTCTCACGGCACGTATGACGTCTTTCCAGAGAAAGAAAGAAAGACATGTAAAGCTTGCTGTATTTACTTTGGACACACCTTCGCCCGTGGAGCCACCAGGGCTCCCACTCTGTGTATTAAAAGGCCGTTGACATGAGGTGTCTACAAAATCAAAAACCTGTCTGACACATGGCAGCTCAGTGGGCACACAGCACTCATCTCCAGCTGCAGACGTAGACATCCAACAGTGCCAACTCCCTCGGGCAGAGTTAGGAAAACACACAACCCGACACCTCTAAAGACAGCGTCAGCGACTGACACATCTGCATACTGTAGCTGTCATGTTGTAGCAGTGCAGCTGTCCCACTCTGACCGACAGAGACCGCTGTTCACACGCACTTCGAAGAGTTTCAGACGCCTAAATTTAACTAAACAATGAGGTGACAAAAAACGCAGCAAAAACGGGCCTGAAAGAAACAGGATTGTGACTGTGTTAGCGCCACCGGCAGCTTTGCACAGAATTAACAGGCTAAATATGTTATCAGCGTTCTGTCAAAGTAAAGCTGAGTCGTAGTGAAACAAAAATGATCACAAGCATTTCCTGACCGATACATAACAGAAAAAATGGAGACTCATCACAGAGACATCAGAGACAATACCCAGCATGTAATCATGCATCTAGCATGTTAAACAGCCAGACCTGTTGAGGAGCTGCAGCCAATGAGAGTGCACAACAACAAATTTGATGTTTACTAGATAACTAGTAAAGGTTGTGTATGATATTGCATAATATTTCACTTGCATGTTGTTTTTATCATGATTTTATTGTTTTTATTCATTTATATCTCACTCATTTTATATGCACACGGCTACGTTTGACTTTTATCTTTGCCCATACTTTATTTAACTTGTGTACTCAGAGATTACTGATTATGTCTCATGATTAAACTGCACTTAGGCCACTTGATGTGCTTAATAAATAATCTCAACTGGCTTGACTTTGATCATTATGTGTTTCTGTGACAAAATGTCATCTGTAACCTCGTCTAGGATTCCTACTGGTGAAAGATCTCATAGTTTGCGACCCCTCTGTGCGGGCGGCCAGTTAACTCATTGAGTGCCAGTTGTTTTTTAAAACAGAGTGCCAGTTGTTTTTAAAACAGAAAGTGTCTTGTTCCACTGTTTTTGCCCATTTTGAGTCATATTTCTAGACCCACAGAATATTTTGTACTATGTCTCTGAAAACACTGAATAGCTCAAATGAAAGAAGAGACTCTCTATTTCATCATGAAAAAAGTGTTTGTATTTATCTTGTTCCATTCTTGTTTTATCAGAGGTAGAGTAGAGGACACTTTCACCAAAATCACCACTTTTTGTCCAGATTCTGTTTGTTTTACTCTCTAATCTCGATTGTCTCTTCCTGTTTTGATCTCTGTGGTGTATACTGTCTCTTTATGCTGTGACTACATCTCCCAGAAGCCCCAGTATTACTCACAGGCTGCAGGAGACCGCGATTGGTGTCCCGTTGCCTAAAAACCACTTTGACATATTATTACGTCGATGGCACTCAAAGAGTTAATATGAAAACCACGACTTCAAGGCTCCCAAATTCAACTTGAGAGAACTTGTCGAAGTCTCCTGTCTTTTATCATTAAAATTTAAGTCATATGCTCGTGTGAACAAATATTAGTAGTTCAAACCTCAAATACAAACAGTATCAGCCTAGAAACTCCAGTATCTGTTAAAAAAACTAAATCCAATATGTACAGAAAATGAGAATATCTGACCTACGTCTGGACCAATCATATTCCTCCGACCCCGCTTCTCTTTTATCAACCGTCACATAGAAAGAGTCTTTGGCCTCCGTCCACATAAAGACACACTTGTTCTGTTTGACTCTGTCGATACAAAGTGAATGTGACGGACATCCGTCTTCCTTCTCAGCACTAAGTGGATGCTGCTGAAAAGACGGGCCTTTATGTTTGACCCCAAGAGGTCACACAGATACCAGACTGTGGGCGTGTAGTTTTTCCACATCAGGAGGTACCTGCAGACGTGGCTGATTAGCCTGGCTGTCTCCAGCAGGTTGGAAAACCCCAAAATTTAGGTATTACCTGCCTGTGGATGTGGATGTGCTATTAGCAGGAATAGAAGAGCAGAGAACAAGAAAGCTCTGACGTCACAAGACAATATTTTTACAAAGCAAATTCCTCCACCGACAAACTTTGATGCATGACAAACGATTTGTTAACGACCTGCAGAGTGGAAATCATTTCCTGAATTAAAGAAAAAATATTAGTTAAGTTAGCTACACGGTAATCAAATGGCAATCTGGATCCACAAACTCATCTTTCCGAATTAGATTTGATCATATTATTCTTGCTGGAGGTCACGCTTGATAAATAGATCCATTTATAGTGATAAAACGTTTCCTGATGTACTCCGTTAAGAGAAACCTCTGAAAGCCCAGAGGATTTTCTTTGTCCAATCACCAGACACCAGAGGGTCCAAGTCAAGAGATGAAAGAGCCAGAGGAAAGAAAAGGAAGAAAATAATTCTCAGTTTCTGGGTCAAGGCCTAATTGATTTCCTGATTAGTCGTCCATCAACCTAAATCACAACCTGCTTTCATACCTGCGATGGGAGCATGATTTCATAGTTGAAGAATTCATTAATGTTGAGCAGCTTATTTATCTGCTTAACAAGTCTATTCCAGTAGTTCTTGGGTAGAAAATGTAATGAAACATGCAGCACAATGGAGAGGGAACATGTAAAATTGCAAAAAGAAAATTATGGAAATTACATTTAGTCTTAAAGTTAATGTTTGCCTGTTGTTTTCCCGCGAGGAATTTGACACACATGATTATTCGTCTCTTGACAACAACTCAATTAACACAATAATTTTGTTTTTCGTTTGTTATCATCGAGGGAAATATGCCGCAACACAGAAACTTACAGTGTAACACAAGCAGTGGTGAAAATATACATAAGGCCGTTAGTGACGTTCATGCATTTAATTTGTGGAGTGAGGCTCGACTCTCATGTGATACGTAGGCTTCAGCGCTGCAATTATCTCCTCAACAGCACAATATAGGCATAATTTCCCCAGACTGAGTAATTATCTCTGAGTAGGATGACAAACTCATCACAGAAGTTTTGGAAAAACAAGCCGTTTTGCTTCATCTGAGTAAACCCTGTTTCTGAATCAAGGAGCTAATTTTTTTTAACCCTTTGTCAAATAAAGGAACAAACTGGAGGCACAGTCCTGCTTCCTCTGCCAAAATGTTCTCACCTCCAACTCAACAGCGTCAGTTTTGGTCGTGTCTTTTCAAAATAAACTTCCTTGTTGACAGGAAACACTGTTTCTCCACAAATTTCCATCGGCAAGGTGCCCAGTCAGAGCCACGTCATTATGTCACTGAAAAACGTCAGTTTTGTTTTCACCTGGCAAAACTTGTGTGGCTTTGCAAAAAAATCCAGAAGCTAACTAAACTAAGACAGATTTTGAGCGAGCAAACGCACGAGCAGGAGACACACTGACACTAAGCAGTGATTGTGGCACGAGCAAAAATAAATTTACTAAGCACAGAATATATTTCTGTGCTCAAATCTGCATTTGTTTGTTTAAAAACTGCCTTTGTTTCAGGAATGTGGCACAAAAATAACGCCATATAACTGTCAGTAATCGCTTCGAGCAGCGATTCTGTTAAAGAACGGATTGTATCGCGGCTGCCAGCAAGATGGAGGTCGCCTATTGCCTGAGAACATCCATGATCACAATACTATTGTTCTGGATTTCAGTGAGCAACAGTTTGTGCAAACAAATAACCCCGCCCCGAGTCCCTGATGTGCTTAGCTCTGGACCAGCAAAGACTTGGTGCTTGCTTGGCCCCAGGGGTCGGTGCTTAGGCTGTGGAAACACTAAGAACTGGTGCTAAGTCAGGATCTGGCTCTGAACCAGACCTGGAACGACCCTGGTGGAAAAGAGGTAATACAGATGCTAAAGGGCACCTCGGTGTGTCTGTAGCGCTGCTCTTTAAATCCTTTGTCTTCGGGGGAATCTCACCTCTTTATAAAATAAAGTTTGCCTGGAAACAAATGATTTACTCTCAAAGTGGTTTTCAGCCTCAGTTTCAACGATACTCTGAACATTTTCATTATGAATCGCAGCCAAGTTAGTTAATCAAGTCGGGATTCAGTGAAACGTAAGATATTTTGTTGGAATAACTTCAGATATTTTTTTTTATTGACATGTAGCAGCAAGAGCCAGGACTGGACCGGCTTTAGTGTTGACAATATATCTGATCCCTGCTGGAAACAGAATGCACCAGGTTGTCATTTCTAACATTTTTTTTTTTTCCACTTTTCAACCTTAGGAACTCAGATTATATTGATGAATCAGATACTGATTGATCTAATAAAGCAGGAGATAGATTCACATCAGGTCTCTTTAAAGAAAAATAACCAGATTCCTTGTGCAATATGTGAAATTACAAGTGATGTCGCTTTAGGAAGAAAACCGAAGCTGTTTTGTCAGTGACAAAGGCTTTGTGTTGTTCTCAGTCTGCAGCTTACAAGGCCATGGGAGAAACACCTATACCAGCCTCGTCGTGTGAAGAAATATTGTCTTATGTTTGGTCTCAGCTTAGGTCAATGCTTTTCCTTCAATTTGGCTATCATTAAGAGGGTATTTTGGTGCGCTCATGGTAACCTGATACCATTGACTGATGCTGATCGCTCCCCACAGGGCCCCTCTCTCTCTCCCTCAGCAGGCCAAGGCGAACCCAGCTGCAATTATAATACTTAAAATAATTCCACAAAAGTGGAGCCATCATTGAATAATTCAGCCTTCCTGTCTTGTCAGGACTTTGCTGGACTTATGACATCATTCGTGCTGAATATCCCTCGGCAGATGTGTGAGCCAGAAAACACTCAAACAGGAATCACACTCCCAGAACGGTTGAATGTTTTCAAACTGAGACACAAGCGGCTGTTTCCTTAAACAATGATCGAGCTCCAGAAAGTTTCTCGAATAGCTGTGATCGGAGCTCGAAGTCCTGATCGGGCTTAGCAACAAAGCCCCAGAGTGGTCTGATTTGCACGGCTATGTAAACAAATCGTGTTTAATTTTACATGAGTATTTGCTTGGCGCCCGACACCCTAAGAGCACGGCCATATCATTAATAAGCCAGACTTGCTCATCAGACTGTAAATGGCTCACTTCATGTATAAAATATCAGAGGAGTAGAGTGGCCCTGCATTTCTAAAGAGGCCTGAATGGAGCGCTGCGTTCTTAGCAGGAATTTATGGAGCACGTCAACACCTGGACTTGGCGATGTTTACGGCGCCTAATGGATGATGAAGGGCCAGCATGGACCAGTTCTTCTGTCGATCCCTGGACAGTTTGGAGTTTAAAGCTGTCTTTTGGGAGCCCATCTGCGTCTCGGCACACAGGGTGGTTCACAGAGTTTATCAGCAAGACTTTTGTCAGATCTACACTTACTTTAAATGTTTGAAATGAAGGTACACAGCTGTACCATGTACCTGTACAAGTGTAAAGTATGCTGCATGGATTAGAGTTGTACCGATCTGCCTGCATCTAAAATCTCTGACACCATCAGTCCATTCCAGACTCCAGTCCAGCTCTTCTATCCAGCAGCAGAGCCCAGTGATCACAACAACACCTGTGCTAAGGTGCTAACAACAAAAGGAGCAGGAGTGATGTCGGCCGTGTGGCAGAATTTTTAGTTGAAGTCTGAAAAAGACGTTGGAGTTAAGAGCCAAGTTTCCCGTGGTGGAACAGAACCAGAAAATTTAATACGACAAACCTCATCTGCGTTTGAAACAGCATCATAATAAACGTCAGGATTTTCAGGGTGTTCTAATTTATTTTTATTTATTCTATTCAAATATAGAATGTGCTTAATTTCGTTTCAGTTAAACTAGTGGTTATTTTGCACTTTAAAAATATATTCTTTGTTTTTATTGGATTTATTGAGGTTATTTTCCACGGTATTCTAATTAATTTTTCATTTATTTTATTCAATTGTAGAATATTCTTATGTTTAAGGTTAAAAGTGATGTAACCCATTGCTTAATAATAAATGGGTCAGTTTTTCTCAGACCTGCTGTGGCTGACTATTATTCTTTGTTTGAGTAATATCACTTGATGAAGTCTTTTCTACCTTTCTATACTACAAAACAAGTAATAAAAGTATAATAGGATGGATGATTTGTGGTGATAAAGCATCGGATCAATATCGGTATCAGCAAATACTCAACTCTGAAATATCGGTACTGTATCGGGACACTCCTTGTGTGGATGCCACTGTTATCCATTAACAATAATGGCAATTCATGTCCTACAACACAGCCTCTAGAAATTGTCTTAACAGAACTAATGTGTTATATAAGTCTTTGGTTTTGTTTGAAGTTTTCAGCATAATGATGTTTGTTAAGTGGTTTCTAACACTGATACAACCCAGTTTTCTGCTGTCTGCAAACAAAAATCACAAAGATGCATTTTTGTTTTCAAGATCATGGGGACTGAAGTGTCCTTAAATTGAAAAGTTTGCAGAAGATAGCCAGTTAAACTATAGACAGGGACCCGAAATGGATGGTGGGCATTAAAAAAAACTAGTGTTCAATAAGGCATGAGCTCCACAAAGATGCTGCATCGACTCAGTGGAGCTGAAAAGTTTCAGAGAGTCTGTCTTTGTAGGGATTTGTGCAGCATGTACAGTATTTCCAGACTTCCCGGCAGTTGATATTAACTATTAAGCATGAAGAGTATCAAGCCCAAAAGTAGCAGAGGATATTGCAGCACGTCACACACAGCACAGGTCTGTTTTTTCTATTCCCTGGATCTTTTGCACAAGCTTTTCCCCCCTCAGCTCCCCATTCGTCTGCACTGCGGTGTGTAATTGTAAATAAAGAAGAAGCCACTCATGAACGCTCCCTCTGCATAGATGATGTCCTAATTGAGAGATGCAGTGAAATGGTTATAGGGTGTTTTCATTTCATGGTTCACTCCACACACACACACACACACACACTGTGGTTTGCATCATGAATAAATTGAATATCCTCTTACTAAGCCACTAAATACATCTGCAGTGTCACGCTACAGTGATTTGGGTGACGCCTGTTCTATACAGGCCATTGCTTCCCACCAACACATACAGTAAGAACATCAACATTTAGGTCATGTGATGGTGCCAAGATACACTTTGAGCTCATGTTATTTTTTGGGAGGTAAATGTGTATCAAAGCAGCCCTGTCACCAGGAAAAAAAAAATGTTGGCATTGTACATTTCTGCAAACCATAGATGTGTTGAATGACAACTTTTTGTTGCATTCGGTCAGAGAAAGTGACGTCCCATTGCAAACAACTGTTACTGAGCTTTAACATGGTATAATAACGAGTATAAAGAGTGAAAATATCCACAATGCCAACATTTTTTTCTGGGAACTGGGTTGAAAAAGACACACAGTTAAAAGACAGATTAGCAGGGGATGTTATTACCTGAGGACTATATGGTCCATAATTTGTTAAATAATTCCACCACAATTTATCTCCCATATTTTGCCCAAAAAATATTTTGTTTACTACCACTCGTGGCTATTGAAACTATGGAGCCACATTTTTCAGCTCAAACAATAAATTAACGTGGCAGACGGTACCAATCCCTGTTTTTGCATGTGTGATTCGTTAGGACATTGTTTGAAAGCTTTCAATGAGTTCTTTTGGTGATTTGAGCTCAACTGGTCAAGGCTTTAAAAACCTGGAGGAAAAATGCAAGCTGTCACAGACGGTCACCATGCCACGCTTAGCAGCAAACATGAGGGAGCAGGCCATTGGTATGCTGAGATCCGGAATGACCGAAGCGAGGGTAGCCAGGCATTTTGGCGTCCACAGATGCACTATCTCACACCTGCAGGCACGTTATGCACAGACATCATGTGCAGGTTATGGACTGGCCGCCTTATTCCATGGATATGAATCCGATTGAACACCTTTGGGACAATCTGGATCGCCGTGTACGGCGTCATATTCCACTGCCGGTGACGGTTGCTGATCTCCGTACTGCACTCTTGGAAGAGTGGGAAGCAATCCCAGTGGCCGAAATCAACGCACTCATCATGTCTATGCCACGACGATCACAAAAGATACTGACATTTGTAATCCATGTCGATTAATTTTTCTATTGTTGCTTTTGTTCATTCATGTTCAGTATCATACCAAGTGAAGTCGCCCAATAAATTATGAAAATTCAAATTAATATCGAAAAAATACAATGTTGCGTTTTTAATGCCTCTTAGTGTATATTTCTTTTTATTTCTTATTTATGTGTGCCCTTAAGCTGAGATACTACAAAATTTCGTTATGCGTGCATAATGACAATAAAGACTCTTAAATCTTGAATCATAACTGTGCCAATATGGATTCTTTGATAAAATTTCAACAGACATCCATTAATTTGGCTCTTCTCCTGTTGCGACCACACTGGCTGTGCAGCTTGGTCTGTATTACTGCCGTGTTCACCTTGGGTTAATCATTCCTTATGCGTTGTGGCTAAAACAGAGACTAAAAACAGCAGAAAATGAGCTGCATGGGGCAGAGAAACTACCCTAACCAAGTTTCCTGAGAACTTATTATTGTGTGAGGGTTGATCTTGTGTGTGTGTGTTACAGTACACAGCCCGAGGGCTCAGTGTTTGATCCCTAGCTGTAAAATGGATTATCTGGTGGCAGAAGGGTGAAAGGATAGCAGTGTGTTAGCTTTGAAAAGTGAGTGTGTTTGTGTGCATGTGATGTGAGCGCCGGCCGGCCCTGGGGAGTGGGCAGCCCCCAAGGAAACGTGTCTTAAAAAGCTCTCTGTGGCTCCAGCTAATGCTCACTTTGTCACCCAAACAGGGCGGGAAAGATAATCAATAGCCTTTGATAGCTACTATTAGGGTTTTAACAAGCTTTTCCTCACGCTGGGCTGCTCCACTGAGGAGAAACGAGGAGAGCCAAACAAGCCTTCATCATCCCGTCCTTTGCAACCTTCGCCTTGTTTCATCTTCCGTCATCGTTCTGGCGTTTGTGTGATTCAAGTAATGGTGCGTTCACTTGTGCACAAATGTCACAATTTCCAACTTCAAGTCAGAATTTAAATCAGAACCCTTGTCAAGTCGGATCTCCAACACAGAAAGTTGAATTAATGAACCAGACATAGAATTCATGCTATCTGCTACTGATATAAACAGTAGCTACATGTTTTGTTGTACGTCTGTAAGGCTGGGAGCACTAAACTTTGAGGTTAAACTGATCTGAGCTCCAAGTTCTGACTTCCAGTGAACACACCATAAGGCAAACTCTCACTCCCCAGGGTCCTAAAGAGAAACTAAAAAGTTACTTTTAACAGTAGCGTGTTACTTATTCATGTTCTCTTTCTCTTTCCACCACCTTTCAATTCAGGGGCAGCGAACTTTCCATGTTAAAGAATAAGATGTGCTCTAATGTAAACTCACAGCACCTCCACCTCCAGCCTCCCAGTAGTCAACTGGTAGGGGAGCACCTCTGCTAAACTAAATCTAATTTGCAGCATCTGCATTTGTCACACCATTAGAATAATTGTTCCCTCCTCAGCTGTTTCCCTGCTGTTTTCTATCAATTTCCGCCCCTCAAAACCAAATGATCTGTTCATTTAAAAGCTTGTGCGGGTCTTTTTTTTCTTGTTAAATCTCAAGCCACTTCTCTCAAAATTAGCCCCTCACTTTGAACACATAATGCTAATGACCGTAATTAACCCAAATGGAACCTAAATAATTATGGACCACGAGGATTGCTCATTCAGGAGAACGGTGAATTAATCTTCCATTTGAGAGCCTGATCAAGGTGTATTGTGTTTTATCCCCGCTAACACTTAATCTTCATTTACCAACAAGCCGTATCAAGTGCGGCTGAGCGTCGCTGCAGCCTTGTAGTCACCTTGACACAACACAAACAGGTCGTAACCAAACCCATTAGGTGCTGAGGGGCCACTGAATGAATTATGCTTTCTTCTATTTTAACAAATCGCATCAGGAGCCTCTTGAGTGTGTGTGTGAGAGCTTTGTGTTGCTAATAAAGGAAATGCATGATCATGATCATTTCCAGTTTCCTAACTCAACTACGCTTAAACTTATTAACTTTACACTAAAGGTGAAAAAGCAGCATTTTACTGCCCTCTCTGGTTGAAACTTGTTTCACCTCTGACCTCTGGTATTGGAAGTAGAGTTTAGTACTTCACTGCACCGAGATGAGAAGTCAGAGCTTCTTTATTCGATATCAGAGTATTAATGTAGCAGCAAACATCTATTTACTTTGTAAAGACACAGAGGAGGAGGGAGGGAGCAGAGCATGCAGACAGCAGCACTTTTTGTTGTTATTTATAGTTTTTTCCTGCTGTATGCAGAATAAAGGGAAATAAAGCTTCACGATCAGCATCGTTAGCATCCGGCTCCTCGTCGTCACCATGTTGAGAGCCATGCAGAGGCAACAGAAATGCTCCCAATTTCCTACTTGGCATCCTTCACTTGTTGAGTGACAGCTGTTTTATAAAAACAGAAAGTGTCTTGTTCCAGTGTTTTTGCCCATTTTGAGTCATATTTCAAGACCCACAGAATATTTTGTACTATGACTCGGAAAACACTGAATAGCTCAAATGAAAGAAGAGACTCTACGTCTGCCAGAAACCCCAAAATTACTCACAGGCTGTGTGAGAGCGCGATCGGCAACCCGCTGCCAAAAAAACACGTTGACGTATTTTTACGCCAATGGCACTCAAGCGTTGGATTTTAAATTACGTTGAAATTCGTCAATGAGTTGACCATTGGATGACTGGAAATACAATATTTGAAGTGTGTTGTTGAGGCCAGACTTTACAGTAAAACAACCTACTGAGAAAATGTTTGGCCAAATCTGATACATCTGAATTAATCAGTGAAGGCATTTGAATAACATGACCCATATCTTGTGATCACATATTATCCACCTGGCCATCGCAAATATTTAGAAAAACTAGGACTGCAGTGAAGTTGATGTTTTTGTTCAGGGGCCAGTGACGGTTTCCAACCAAATCACATTACCATACAGTCAGCTGTTTGTTACTATATTTAAGTTAATATTAAAAAAAAAAAGGCAACGCTGACATTTGGTTTCAAACAGGACACGACCAGCGGCCTTCTGGTGGAAATCTGACATTTATTTGACTCATCCATCTTCTGCAGACATTGATTAGAAACATGTTTGTGATACGTCAAAAAGAAATGTAACCCAGGAGAGAATAAGTTTCCCTCAAAGCCAAACTGACAATGCAGTGTTGCTGTATGGGAATGTAACTTCCAAGAGACCAGGATGTTCATATGGGTGGTTAAAAGGTTCTATATCCCTGACAGATGCATAGAATCAAATGTTTTAGTAATTCTAATGTCTACCTCAAGCTAATTTATCCACAAAAACTTACCTCAAAACAACTTCCATCATTAAGCACAAAACACTTCCACTCTTCTATTCTGAAATATAAAGTGTGTAAACTTCATATTCAATAAGCCGCAATTAACTCATTGAGTACCACTGACGTATACACACATCATTTAAAATTCAACGCTTGAGTCCAACGTAATAATACGTCAAAGTGGTTTTTCGGCAGCAGTTTGCCAATTGTGGTCTCCCACAGAGTAATGTTGGGGCTTCTGGGAGATGTAGTCAGAGCATAAAGAGACAGTATACACCACAGAGATCAAAACAGGAAGTGGAGACGATTGAGATTAGAGAGAAAAACAAACAGAATCTAGACAAGAAGTGGTGATTTTGGTCAAAGTGTCCTCTACTCTACCTCTGATAAAACAAGAATGGAACAAGGTAAAAACAAACATTTTTTTCATGATGAAATAAAGAGTCTCTTCTTTCATTTGAGCTATTCTGTGTTTTCAGAGACATAGTACAAAATATTCTGTGGGTCTTGAGATATGACTCAAAATGGGCAAAAACACTGGAACAAGATACTTTCTGTTTTATAAAACAGCTGGCACTCAAAGAGTCAAATACAAAGCCACTGATATGGGCTTTAAAGTGAATTTACATTGTTGACAAACTTGGTACTTTTCCAGCTATTTCTCCACACGTTAATTATTTATGACCTTGGTGAAGGCATGAAAAGGGTTTGTGTCATTGATGCCTGGTATTACCCAGGGAGGAAGGCATGATGGGTAAGAGGACGTGGCGGTGGTAACCCAGGTGGGGCCAATCTTCCCTCCCAGTGAGATCCAATAATAGCCATTAGAGAGGTCTGGTCTGGTTCATTTGAGCGTCACAGTTAACAGCCTTACACAGGGTGGGACGGTGGACAAGGAGCAGCAACAACAGAGCAACACGATTATTCCTTCATTACACAGAGGAGGAGCTCCTCCAGTAGGTCTCTGAAAGACACTGGAGTGGTTTCATGAGTGTATTCAGCATGGGTTACCTCAAACAGCACCTCCAGCTGCTGAAGCTCACAGAGGTTTTGGACGCTGATGACACTGATGATGATGATGATGATGATGATGAGGATGCAGTAGTGAAGGGCTGGGTGAGAGGAACCTGCTGAAAGGCTGGAGGGAAAACAGAGGCAGAGTAAATGAAATCTCATCCGTCTATCTACGTCCATGGTTTCCTCTTTATCTCATCCTGCAAAGGAGGGAGGAAGAGGGTGGATTTGTTATTTTTTTATGGGGTTTACAGTAATGCTTAGAGGGTGAAATTATTCCTGGAGCCCCGAGTTTAATTATTTCCTCTCGTATCAATACAATCCACCGACGTAATTTCCGTGTTGATCTGATTAGAGAAATATTACGTTCTGCCAGGGCATGGGCAAATTGACTTTGGTGGCAAGGTCTTGACAAGAACCAGACACGCAGCTTTATGCATCAGTAACGGCGTAACCATATTATCCATGCACTGCTTCCTTCAGTGAAAACCAAGATGCAGGCTGTTTCCAATGAAGACAAAAGAGGAGAGGAGGGAAATTCGTGATGGGAGCGACGGTGCAGACGTGCAACTGTTCACCTTCTCTGAGAATACTAATGCACTACTCACTCCTTCTGCCAGGAAAACTGACATGTAAATGATACGTAAGTTATAAACTCATGCAGGAGGCATTTTTATTGTTATTTTCATTATTAAAGCTTGACCAACACATCAGCTTTGCTTACACTGATCAATACCGGCCGTTCATTTTGTCTGCAAACAGTCTGATGGAGTATTGACTCACACCATAAAAAGTCAGATTTGTTGCAGCCCTTATTCAACCCATTTTCTCTTTATTTTCAGTCCTGCTTTGATCTCTCTTTACTGTATTTGGCTAATCTTGTTTTTGTGCCTTTCAGAGGGAAATTTTTTATGGTTTCACTCTGGACAAGAACATCATAAAAGTCAGGACCCCAAAAAGTCTCAAGTTTAGCACAAAGACTCCCAAGATGATTAACGGGTTTCCCAATTTCTATATTTGACACTTACAGTTAAAACCCTCAAAAATCAGAAAAGAGCTGCTCATTTAGTGTTTTTTTTACCGGTCGCCAACGGGACAAATACCACAACATACCGTCACATCTTACATGAACAACGATGAGATGTGTTCTCAAGATTCAAGAGTCTTTATTGTCATTAAGCACGCATAACAAAACTTTGTTGAGTCACTCGGCCTGAAGGCACACATACTGTAAATAAAGAAATAAAAATGAAGATATAAAATATAAAATAAAATCATCCTCGTCCAGAGCAGTCGCTTTCTCTACCTCATGCTGACACTTTTACTTTCAAAGTGCTCTCAAGTTGTTTCCTCTAAAGATGGACATTTATTTTGAAAAGACTGCATGCAAGTTTGCAGAAATTGCTGCATGTTGCCAGGCATTCGAAGAATAATGTACACTTTTGATGGGATATCACATAAACCTTAGTATGTTTGTAAATTAAGCTCCAACCAGAATAAGAAAACCACCACAAAATGAGTGTGACCATGCAGACACTCTCCATCAATAGTGGTTTTATATCAGTGTTTTAAGGAGGATTATTCCTTCAACATTTGTGTTCCCAATGTTATATAGAAGAATAAGTGAAACAGAGTGCAGGAGTGTCAGTAAGAGATCATGTGAAAGGAGGTGGAGGGTCAGAGGAAGAAAGAGAAAAAGCCGGTGGGGGGAGGAGAGTGCAGCCATGTGCTGGGATGCACACCTGTACCCAGAACAGGTGTTTTCCGCCCCACTTACAGGCCCCCTGATTAGGAGCCGCCACGCTTGCCTTACCCCGTCAAAGGCTAGCTTATCCCCCATCAGTGCAGCTCAGGCTCCGAGTCAAATGATGGTTAATTAGCCAGGAGAAAGCCACAGGCTGGAGGATGATGAAACCACCCCCTCCCTGACCCTCCACCCTCTGTTGTACACGCTGATCTGTGCATACTGTACACACCAGACAGAGGTGCAAAAGAGTCGATCACAGACTTCATAACACGCTCTTTTCTAAGCTTTAACTGAAGTATTTGGATGCCAGAGAGGCTTCACTCATGAATAATAAACTACAGATTCATGTGAATGATTTAGATAAAGTCTTTGAAACAGAAAACGACAGCTGCAGAGAGGTTATGAGAGCGAAGGGATTAAAAGAGCGCACTGTACTTTATACTGTATAACATGTCTTTTTCCTGGCTAATCTGCACATACATGGGGAAACAATCAAAAGAGAGAGGGAGCGACGGGCAGAGAGACTATAATTATGCACAGCTGCAAAAGCGGGAGGCCAAGGTAGGGTTGCGTTAGCCGGCACTAAATACTTTCACCTGCGCAGCGCTGCTACCCATCGTTAAACACTTTCACCTGGACAGAGCCACGTTTTCAACTTCTTTTCATATTTCCACCAGGGAGCTGAAATGACTTTATACTAGACTGGAATGAGAGATTATCTGGAGGTAATGTTGAGTTTACTGTTACAATCAAACACTGTTGTCTGTTAAAAGTTTAAAACTGTACAAACATGGCAATAAACTGTAGAAGACTTTTACATGGTTTCATTTAGTTAACTGAAGAAAACTTTGTAATGACACCTGTGTCTTTAATGCATTATCAGGGTTCTTGCACCATTTTAAAAGTCAAATTTAATACTTTTTTAAGAGCTTTTAAGACTTCAACAAATATAACTTCAGACCCAAAATTTCTTTGGTAAAAAAAATAGACAATTTATCGTAGGGACCGACCAATATGGAGTTTTTCAGGCCAATTCCAATATCGATATTTAGCAGATAACCCATAAATCTCTGATAATAGTTTTTTATGGGTTTTTTTGTCAGCTCTTTAACACTTCCAACAACAATATAAACTGAAGGCATAACACTTACATTTTTTCTGAAACTTTAATTTCACAACTTTCAAGAACAAAGAAGTGAACTTTGTGAACAAAATAAGGTGAAAAACTGTCCGAAATTAAACACACCATCTGAAAATTTAAAACCTGAAGCAAATTTAAGGTAAATTTAAAACAATTTAATTTGAGACATTTTAAGACTTTTTAAGGAACTGCGGAAACCCTGATTATAAACTTAAAAGCACTGCATAAACATAGTTATAAGCACCCTAAGTATTCCTAATCCTTGGTAGGTACTGTCATGACATATTAAAAAGCATTTCATAATGACTTAGGTCATTGAAAGACACATTAAATCCACACAAGAATAATAAACAACATGTTTTAAAATAAATACTACTTTGCTAAAATCAAAGCGATTTCATCTCATGTTGTGATGCATTAGAAATAAAATTAATTTAGAAAATGTACCATAATACACTGTGAGCAAAAAAAACAAGTGAGTGACCATGAAGTTATGACGTTTAATGAGAACTGACCTTCTAAATGATTATAAAATGTTGAATAAAGTTATGGGTATGTGACTATACTTATACAGCACATTATCGCTCATTATAAGTATGTTTCTAATTATATATACAGGCATCATAGAAATGGGGTTGTTATAATTATATGTATCCTCTGGGGAGTCTGAATGTGCTCAATATAATTTAACGGCCTGATAATCTGCAGAGGAAAGTTCAGACACAACAAAAACACCAGGTTTTTATCAGGTCCTCTGGTAACTATGACAACAAACAGATGCAGAATATCCATAAACTTATGGAGGAAACAGGGTTTGTCAAAGGGAGGTACTCACCTGAAAATCATAGTTATGAGGATTCACCCGCTGAGGACAATGAATATCCACTCCATGGAGAATTTATCAGGTCTCGCTGCTGCTAGTAGGAGAAAACTTCACATGAGTATGTATTTTATGGCAGACCATCACATCATATAAGCTTCATTAAACTGGTATTTCACAGTGTTACATCAACAATGGATGCATAAGAAAATCAAACACCTCACCTGGTCATGTTCCTGCACTGAAAGGTGACACTCATCCAACCATCCAGTCAGTCAGGTGTGTTTGCCTCTAGCTGAGTCCAGTCCCAACACCTACTGATCTGGTTCCAGGTCTGATCCTGTGTCTGGAGGTGGACCCAAGCACATCCAGTTGACCTTTCATCATCCTAAGGGTTTTGCAGCCAAGATCCTAAAACCCAACATGTGGAAGTGATGGTGGAGTCCAGATGACAGCAGTGAGTCTCACCAGATCCACATGTGTAAAGGTCCAAGTGAGGTTCCTCTTATCCTCATGCATTGTCCCATCTTGGTGTCTTAGTCTGGCTCCATCACACAGGATCAAATTGGCTTTGGGAGACCCTGACAGGAGCTGACACCCACCAAGGTCATGAAAACCTGTCTAGGGAAGGTTGAGGGGACGACTGTGGAGACAGGAAGTCCTCATTCAGTGTGGACTATTTCCTGGAAAAAAAGAAGAAATGTCTCACTTGTTTCTGCCACATTTACTTTAGATGTTACTCACTCTTTTCCTCCATTGCTGTTGCTGTGTTTACCGTTACCGTGGACACAAACTACAAGCCCAACAAACCCAAGTCTAACTTAAAATATACCCTTAAGGCTTGTAGAGGCAGGAGGCTTATACAGAAAACTATGAAATGAGGAACGTTAAGGCAGGATAATCCTTTATTAGTCCCACATACAGGGAAATTTGCATTGTTACAGCAGCAAAATGGACCGAGCAACATAAACAAAAAAGGGCCTATAAAATAAGATAAGTGAAAAAATGAACTCATCCTAAATACAGCAGAAATGGTGTAATGAAGATAACAGAAGTATTTCACAGTGAATAGTAGAAATGAAATGAATAGAAGTTATATTATAAGATGAGAGAGAAAAAACAAGTAAATAAGCAACGCTAAAATGCTGAAAATCAGAAGCAGTGCTTTACAGATGGCTAGTGGACAGAAACAATGGAATTTACTATCTGCAGAAGATAATGTTCAGGGGGAGGCGTCGGACTGTACGAGGGAATTTGGGTTTTTGGCATGCATGTCTCTCTGTGGAGCTCCTCTTCCTCCAGGCACACCAGGAAATACACAGAGGTGATAGAAATACATGTATACAGGCCTCTCACACACACACACACACACACACACACACAGAGAGATATGCATCCACACACAAGTTCCCTGCAGCCATAAGCACTGCTCTGCAACCTAATTAAGAGAACAATTAAGTTTGAGGCAATGAGGATTGAAAATGAGTGTGTGTGTGTCAGAAAAGGATCTGACTAAAGAATGAAGCCTATTTCCAAGATGGCAGGTAAAACATATGCTTCTGTGTACTTTTACATATTTTGCTTTTGTGTTTTTCACTTTAAGTCTACAAATGTAGCCTTTCAAACCCAAACACATACAGTAGTTCTTCCCTAAACCCAGCATGAGAGCATGTTGTAGTTTATCTTGGACCAAAGCTCTGATTTGAAATGCATTTTTAATTTCTCTTTGGGATGATTGGGACCTCATCTTTTGAAAGATTTGCTTTATATATTTTTAATATTTTATATATATTTTTCTAATATTTTATGTTATTTTTTAATTTTTTCAAAGACGATCCAAAATGTGAGGAGGTCTTAGGTGGTTAAATAAACTCAGAAATAAGCTCCAGTATTACCTGTAACATCTATTCGATCGAGGCAGAACCAAAACTCCACCGGGTCAGTTCCTCTAAATTTCACTTTATTTCAAAAACAAAGCATTGCATATCCCACTATATAGTCAAACTGCTTTTTAAAACCTTCCAAATTTCTGCCATTGTGCTGCTACGTTTGTTTTTTTAGGGATCATTTCTAGTTAAGGGAACCTTCATGAATTTACCGTAGGGTCCTGTCCAAACTATTCAACCCTTAACCTCTTGCTGAAGAAGCATAATTTTTTTTATTATTTATCTTGTTGTTGTTTTTTTACATTTGATCATACATGATGCCCATCTGACAGAAGCGATATTCCATCTTATACCAAACTGTAGGTCTGTGCTGGCAGCCTGAACCGGCTTCTCCGGCCAGGACTCCAAGAATCAGGGAAATATTAAACAAAGGAGGAGAGAGCAGACGCTGAAAAATACCTGCTGGCCCAATACTGAGGCTCCATATGCCCAGCTCTAGCCTGACTGCTGGCTGGCCAGCCTGCATGCCCACTCTCTCAACACACACCAACACACACACACACACACACACACACACACACACACACACACACACACACACATGCAACACACGCTTCACTGGGGACAAGCCAGCAAGAGTAATCCTGGCCTACTTTCCTGCCTGGAGCGCACTGCAGTACGGTCTACAAACCTCCACCACAGAGGAGGGGTGGATGGAGAAGGAGATGTGATGGAGGGGAAGTTAGGAAGAGGGTGGAAGGGGTGGAGGATGATGAGGGAGCAGTTAGAAACAGGAAACAGGGTTCTTGCACCATTTAAGTCAAATTTAATACTTTTTAAGGCCTTAACTCTTTGAGTGCCATTGACGTATTTCAATGTCAAAGTGGTTTTGCGGCAGCAGGTCGCCAATCACAGTCTCCCACAGCCTGTGAGTAATTTTGGGGCTTCTGGGAGATGTAGTCAGAGCATAAAGAGACAGTATACACCACAGAGATCAAAACAGGAAGTGGAGACGATCGAGATTAGAGAGCAAAACAAACAGAATCTGGAGAAAAAGTGGTGTTTTTGGTGAAAGTGTCCTCTACTCTACCTCTGATAAAACAAGAATGGAACAAGGTAAAAACAAACATTTTTTTCATGATGAAATAGAGAGTCTCTTCTTTCATTTAAGCTATTCAGTCTTTTCAGAGTTATAGTACAAAATATTCTGTTTTCCAGTCCTTTAACACAAATCAAAGACATAACACTTCAAAGAACAAACCCAAACCACACCAGGAAAACTTAAAATTTAACTGTACTCTGATGGCCAAGATGACAGATGATACCTGGAACATGTGAATAAATGACAGCATCACTTACAAACATGCCTTTTAATTTATTAGCCCAGAGCACAAAGACAGCAAATAATAAATAAGAGGGTCATGTTTATTTATACGCAGGCAGGATATGCTGTATGTTTGTAAATAAACTCTACATGCCAATGTGATTCATGCCCTTCAGGGGGTTCACGTGCCGTGGCTGTTGTTTGCTTTGGGTGTAATTACTGTGTGTATTCACAATAATTTTATGAATCATGTTCTTCTGCATCTGCGGTCGAGCAGTTTCCTGAATCCAAATTAGGTGCAGTGGCAGGTAGCGAGCTATTACGTGCAATGAAAACAATATGTTTTATGTGGTAAATTTGTGTTGAAACATCGTCATTATTGAGCTGGTAGACAGAGGAAAAAAAAAAACTACAGTGAGTTACATCACTGAAATGTCTCACATCTATTCTGGAGGAAGATATCACTCGTGAAATTAAAATAAAATTCATTAAGTAAAGAAACAAATTGGTGACAATAAAAAAAGCCATAAAGCTATGCAGCTATTTACACCCCCACCAGACTTGTGTTGTTAATTATAACTATTACTCCCTGGTTTATATGGAAGGGAAGGCAATGGAAAACAAAGCTGTGGATTATTTTAGAGATAGATGTCCCTTTTTTCTACACTTTGTTTGCTTTTAGATTTATGTTTGTTTGTTACTTTAGTTTTTTACATGACACAGTGCTTACTGAGGTCAGATTCCTTCTGCACATCTTAAAAAAGCATTTATATTTTTAATCTCACCTACACAACTTCTTTTCTTCTCTTGCTGCAGTTCTGCAGTCTCCATATAATAAAACTGACTGTAATATTTCTATTTTACTTATTTCTCACCTTGCAACAAGTGCCTCTATGGTGAAATATCATTTTGGAGAAAAGACACTGGTTATTTTAATCACATAGTAAGTTTATGAGGTGGTATCATATCACCGTGCACAAATATCTGTTGCAATTCTGCAAAACCTCAGATTATGTTCACTAACAATGTTTTTATCACACTCAGCAAATGTAGAACTGTCTTTTTGTACAGTGGGTGCATCTACGCTGCTATAGTCTGGTAACCTGATGCAGCAGAGATACCGATTTATTACAACAAACCATCAGAGGCCATCGTGGAAAATGTCTTTTACATTGAGAAAAGCCTTCAGAGTCGTTCTTTGCTTTTCTTTCAATGTTGAAATAGTTACTAAACTCATCTCTTCAGGTGCTCAATGTTCAGGACAAGAAGTCACCTGGTCTGACTGGCTGGACATGAACACATTATTTGACACATGACAAGATCAGTTCTCCATTAAATAAACCATGGTATGGTGTAGCTAAGGTATGTTTAGGATTAGGTAACTAAAAGCACCTGGCTATGTTTAGGAAAAGCTTGTAATTATGCTTGTTTTACTCGCTTTCTGCCTCGTCACATAGAGATCCCAGGAGTGTCTAAAAACAGAAAAAAAATGCTAAATCTGAGGGAAAAGGTCCTCAAAACAAGTGAAACTTCTGTCCATGCAGCAAGATGATTTCACTTGACATGATTTCTCGATTTAAGACGTTAAATCTTGAAATAATTTACTTTTTACAGACCCAAAATAAGCGAAATAGACTAAACATGCTCATAAAATAAGCAGAAAATGCTGATTTTAAAATGAGATTACTTAAAATTTAAGTTTTTAAAGACCTAAGATATGTGAAACATACTAAATACAAGCAGAAAATGCTTGCAGATGTCTTGAATCAAACAACTTGAGTTTGTTACTGAATCTTAAAACAAGATTTATTTGATGACACTTTGGAGAGAGATGTAATATATCTTATTTTAACAGTTATTTACCTCATTTTAAGATTTCCTGCTTATTTGAGACAAAATGATATGGTTGTACTTGATTTTAGTTTATAGTGTAAAGTTGAACACTTAAACTAGATAAATTATCTAACATGTCTGAATCTGTTTTTTTTTTTTTTTTATCTTGGTAAGAACCAAATTATTTGCAGTGTACTTCCTGCCTTGGAGTGGGATGTAAGTATTTTCCAAAAACACTTGGCTGAGATGCTGTTATACATTTCTGTACATCTATGTTAATCTGCATACAGTCAAACCAGTCCTGCTGAAGTACACTTAATAATGAGCATCCTTCTCATTCATCTGCTCCTGCAGTATAATGAGGACTCGTGTCGTACAATATGAATCACCGATGCGGCGCTGTTAAACTAGACAGAGGCGCCTGATTACATTTTTGTCAGCAGGGAGCAGAAAATGTTCTGAGCAATCCCAAGGCCTTTCTGCCTCGAAGAAAAAGTGGGAAATATGGATGGCAGGAGAAGGGGGAAGGGTATTTAAAGGGTCACAGTCGTCCCATCGCTCCCATCGCTCTCATTGATGAAAGGTGTGTCCCTGCTCACGGGTCGTTTGTCGCCGGCATCTCCACGGACGGCTCATTGGAGAGTGCAAGGACCCCTTCATCTTTCACCGTTGACAGGTCTCGGACACTGGGCCCCCCGTGACAGACGAGCCATAATTCAAGTGGAGGAGGGACTGGAGCTAATGGCCTTGACTTCAGGCCTCGGTAATGATCACGTCCAGATTTCCAGTGTCACACACTGATGTCGGACCCCACCCACAGCCGGCTGTTGTCACTGTGGGCAGGGATCATCCCCTGCATCCCAAGTCAAAACTGCTCCAGCTTGTTAGATTTCAAAATTATTCTTCATAAACTGAAGGCAATAATTCAGAGAAGTTATCATGAAATGCTAAAAAAACACCAACCACAAAGTGCAAAGAAACACATTATAAAGCACATAAACTGAATTGGAGACAGTCGTGAAGGAGGAGGTCCAGCTGAATGTGCCACAGCTACGTCATACCTCCACAAACTGTCTGTTCTTCTGCAGCCACACTTCCACCACTGTTTAGAAGTTGTTTTGCTGACATTTTTTTGCTCTTTTACAAGCATATTGAATACATTTACAGCTCATTTCTGATAGATGTGGTAACAGATACTATTTGGCTGTATTAAACTTGTTTCATTTACTGCAAGAGGGCACTCCTTATTATTTTGTATTTCCCAAATAGTAGGTTAGCAGAAGTTGAATGTTGACCTTTCGGCAGGAAAAATGCTTCATATCAGCCTAATATCACATTTGTAGAAACTCAGTGTTAAAAACGTTAACGTTAAGAAATGACTGGTTAGAATTTGGTGACAGATGGGATACAAACAGAGACGTCCTGGGTGAAAGTCCAGCATTTGTTTTGACCCACCCTCCCTTAAATGACCTTTCTGACTTGTTACACTCATTATTATACCACACAACATCCAATAACAGTCTATCAATATACATCAGTTGCTCTGGCTGGTTTGCAGAAACACCCACATTTTTTCCTGTTTACTGCTCAAAAAAAAAGCAGTCCTTTTCCTGGGACGCAAACTGTGGAGACGAACAGAAACAACGGAGAAAATAGTGTTGCCATACGGGTCATTAACTAAAGATAATCATTAAATATCATATTCATATACATTGTCAAGAAATACAGATATTTATATACATTCGCTGGTAAATTTCATACCTTTCCCACGTAGTTATTGAGACATTTGGCATGAAGTTGTGTGAAAATAAAGAAACTGGTTTAAAAAGTAACAAGATTCCTTTATGCCCTCCCAGACCACTGACCTTTGACCTTTCAAGCTCTCAACAGTGCAGAGACAACCTGTCATCCTGCATGCCATAAATACTCATATATCCTTAATGTATCCATAGTGTTAATTAGGCTAATCAATAAACTGACGATGGCCTGTCTTTTAAACAAGGTGCAAGCTAACTTTAGTTATCTTATGTCATAATCTGATCTCTACACAGATTCAAGAGCAGCGCTGAGTTCATGTGGCTCAACAGATACATACATTCTTGCTCATGTTGATTAAATTATGTCCCTCCGTCTCTCTATAAATTCCCCTGACATATTTTACGAAGCAGAAGCACCATAAAATAATCTTTAAGGAAGTGTTTGAGGGTTAAAATGACTGTCATGCCAATCCTCCCCATCTTCTTCTGCACTGTGGAAGTTTGACGTGTCTTGTCTTCACATGTAAGCGTATCCCTTCGAGCCGCCCCTAGCCGTTGCTAACTACGATTAAGTAATAAAGCCACTGATTTTCACAGAGCGGCGTAACATGTAAGAGATATTACAGATACTTCATGTTCAGCGAGAGAGATCAGGGTCTATTAGTGAACGAGTGCTGACAGAAAGCGAGGACTCCTTGTGCCAGGCAGCGTGGGATTTGGTGTCTCACAATTTAACTATAGAGACGAGTTCAGTAATATCATACTGACCTCGTGAAAAACTGAGCGGTTAAGTACTTTTGTCTCTCCGAAGCCCACTGAGACCTCATGGAATCAACCCACACATGTTCAATCTCCTGAAATAATCATCCAATACTAATCACAGAATCACATACTGTAGGCTAAGCATGTAATTATACCTTTTTTCTTTTCGAACATTTTAAAACCTTCAGGGGTGTGACACAATAACCTTTCATATGCCGAACGCCTCATTTGGAATTGAAAATGAGACGGAGGGATATTATAAAGAGATGAATAAAGATGGCAGGGAGGAGCTGCATGGACCATGAAAACCAAACTGTTGCTTATGAATATGCATATTCATATTTGGACCCTGGTCGGTATGAAAGACAATGGGGAGTTTTCTGGCCCCTCTGAGTGTATTCACACCCCGTCCCGTACAAAGACACAAATTTTCCGCTGAGGCCTAGTCAGAGATGGCGTGGAGGGAAGCTCCAGCACCCCTGAGCGTCCCTGAATCAGACAGACAGGAAGTGGTCCGGCGAGAACCCCCGTCCCCACGGCGATTCCCATGAATTCCCTCAATTCCACTGGTCCGTTGGTTGGTTACTTATTCAGTGATGCGCCACCATGCTTCCCTTGAACGCAGTCATAAAGGCACAAGAGGAGGATGGGGGGACGAGCGAGAAGGAAGAAAAAAATCATACTTCATTCACCGTCACAACATGACCCAGATAACAGTAGATTGCCCTTTTTAGTCGGAACAAAATTGCCTTTGTGTCCAAAGTTAAAAGTGAAACAAAAAGCCAAATGAAAAGGGAGGGGGGGGTGCTTCAAAGGTTAATCCGTTACAAGCGAGATCAGAGCGTCCTTTCTTTAAGGATCTCTTTTCTCTTTCCCTCCTTTCTCTTTTATGTCTGCCCATAAAGAGCAGGGTTTAATGCACACTCGAATGACTGAGGCACACAGAACACGCATGCGAATGAGAGGGAACCACAGGGGAACGATATATCTTTACAAACATATATGCATACAGAGAGAGAGAGAAAAGGAAGGGAAAAGAAGATGGAAAGATCCAAAGACAGAGATAAAGAGAGACAAAAAAAAGTAAGATGCAGAGATGGAAAAGGGAGGGTTGAAAGGAGGTTATGATGGAGAGAGACAGTCTGGAGGAAAAAACTGGAAGAAATGCAGTCTGGTGCTTTAATCGCAAAATCAGAGCTGAAGGAGCGGCAGGCATGCAGTCATCATAACGGATCCCATCTGAGAATGCTATTACAGGCCTGGCTCTGGTTGTGGCTACTGGGCTTACAGCAGCAGCTCTCCAGGCTTTCTACTGCAGCCACTGCCTTCAGAAGCTGCTAAAAAACTGTGCCTGCATAATATCAGAGCGCTCATCGACTCCCATGCTGCCGTGGTGCAGCGCTGCAAATAAAACCGCTGCCTTAAAAATTAGATTTTTTTTGTCTTTTTTTCATAACATTCCTGAGTGTAAATATTTTTAAATCATTAGTATCCACCTCACATTCATGCTAATAATGCTACGCTAATATCCCCAGTCTTTCTGTCTACTTTTTCTAAAAATCAGGAAAAATAATCCTGGGCAGAAAAGGGAATTTCAAATGAATAATTTGATTCATTGATGCCTTGTTGCTCATTGCAAACCTTATTATAATTCTCGTTTACTCAAATCTGCAAAGCCCTAAAGCCTGTTATACTATTGTGCATATACCAAGTACATGCTGTAAGTGGCTAAAATAAAAAATATTAAAAAGGTTAAAAAATTATATTTCTAATTTTATTTTCTCAAATAATTCTATATTAGTTGTGTTATAGTTAATATAAGGACTGCTCTGCATGCTGCTTGTGATCTAAAAATTCAAAAACAAGGGTGCAATGCTTTTTTTGAAAAAGAGCATCCCCATCACATATTTACAGTACAGGTCTGTTGAGCATACGCCAACTTTCCTGTAGCACTGGGGGATGGAGTGATGGATGGAGGGAGAAGGAGGGCGGTGAGAGGAGAGGGGGAGGAAGGAGAGATGCTAGAGGGAAGCAGGAGTCTGGAGTTAAATATTAATCCGTGGTGATTCATCTGCTGTGGAAGCCTCTAGGCTCCTTCTGCATACCGCCAGCTGTTGGCCCCTGTCTCTTAGCTCTGGACCTGGATGTGAAAGGCTGGGCCGCTGCCCAGAGTGCCCAGGCATGAGCTTCCTTGGCTGGGGGAGAGGCAGCGCTGGCCAGGGCAGGTGGTGGACCTGGCTGGGATGACAGTGTGGGAACATGTGAGAGTGTGTGTGGTACGGGGTGTTACACATACTGTATAACCACAGCGGCAGGGTCTCACGGTGTAGCGCTGGAGTCACCACACTACGTCACACCCACGGAGGACGGAGATGGATGGAGGCGGGGAAGCTGGAGGGCACGTGGGGCTTCTGTGCTTTGCAGAAATATCAGTCTTAAAGGAATAATCCACAAAGTTTCCATATATGATGTATTTAATTCTCTCTGTGTGGAAACGTGATTCATCCTATTTAAAATCATTAAAGCTTCTACACTTTTTCTAAATACTTTCTTTTTGATGCAGAGAGGGGTGGATGAGTTTTACATGTCACTGCATTTACAAAGCAGTTTGTTTTGGACTGAAGAGAAGACGTGGCAGCTACAATGACTAATAAGACGCCTACTTTTAGTTCAAGTAAATACAGCGGTGCCATCGATGTTGCTTATTGACAGGTAAACTCAGGGAGGTGCAGCACCTAAAGATCATTAACCGAATGCACCAGATCAACAGCAGTTCACAGTATTAATGTACAGTATGGGCTGAATATCATACAGCATGTGCATTTGAACACTGCCTCTCACATTCACACTCATTCACTTCATCTGGTTCAAACATGTGACCTGGCGTGTCAAAGGGAAGCAGCCAGACGGTCGCACACAGCTGCTGCTTTGGCCATCGCTCAAAAGCTGATGTACCTTCGGGTGATTCCACCACATCGAGCCTCACTGAGGGAAGGAAACAAGGGTGTGAGGAAGCAAGAAGGGTGTTGTAGTTGACAGCATACTAGGGCTGGGTATCACCAGGTACCTTGAATATGACACCATCACAATATTTTGCCCACAATCACGATAATATCACTACAGTATATAGTGATTCTCGATCACGATATCTGTGTCACTGAAGGAATTCAGAATGTACTGACTGCGCTGAATCTATTTCACAAGTAATTATATATGTACACATTTAAGTGACATAATATAACCTTACAATAGGCACAAACCATGACTTTAAGAAAAAAAAAATTGGGATTAAGAAATTAAAAATAAATGTTATATCAGAAGAAAAAGTACTGTGATATATTGCCATATCACGTGAACGTGAAAATACCGGACCGAACGAGACGGAGTATAAATATTTTGACAATACATCAAAGTTAGGTCAGGCAATAAAACCACTCACTAGGTTTCAGAAAAGACAACATAAAATAAGTACAATATGTACATAAATAATGTTACAGAAGTGCATAAAAGCTGTTACAAATGTCACCAACGTAACTTATTAAACATAAAGCGGTCTTGAACGCTGACCTCGTTGTTGGAATCATCCACCTCCTCCTTTGTGGCACACGACACGCTTAAAGCTAATTGAAGCTTATTAGTTGGATTTAGGAGACAAAGCTACTTGTTTAACTCTTTGAGTGCCACTGACATATTTCAACGTCATTTAAAATCCGACACTTGAGTGCCATCGACGTATTAATATGTCAAATTGGCACTCAATGAGTTAAGGTGTGAAAAGATAACTGAAATGTTGAACGTTGACTTATTGTCGTCCTCTAAGTTTTATTATGTAGTCAGTAAATTCCTTGCTTGAACAAAAAGATCCCAATCCCAGTATCTATCCTACCATTATACCTCTCCATGGAACCACATAATGAAGGACGAATGGAAACAGATTACGAAACCTCCCACAACAATACAGCACAAAGCAAACTGTTGCCTCTCACAGGAAAGTTCAGGAAAAAGAGAGAGCGGCAGGATGCAGTCGGCCTGTGATGAAGATACTCACAGGGTAGACAGTAACTACAAAGACAGGAGAATCAAAAAGAGGTGTTTCTCGCTGTTTCTCAGCAGGTGTCCCCAGAGCTCGCTGAGCCTTGCCTCAAACTACGCTGCTTGACTTGTTTCAGTGCTCTAAACCCGAGAAGAAAGACGAGGGATGTGTTTGCGCCAAGCAAGAAAGAGAAATCTTCCTCGACTGCTACCAGAGCCAACAGGACACCATAAATGCTTGAGGAAGATTCTCAGTTTTTCCCCTCATATTTGTATTTCCTCTGTTTATTCCCTTATAAAGAGTTTCTCTCTGGGATGACTCGTCCTCCATCTGAGAGAGGAGAAAACAAAATTGTCTAAGTGCAGACATGAAAGTGGAGCATGAGTCAATATTCCCAACCTTCCTCCAAAAGAACATTTTTCAAGATCCAACAACCTGCCTTTTTTTCATGAAAGTCATAAATTTTAAATGGGGCTAGCTGTTTGCTATTACTTGTCATCTGAAGGTCTAACCTGCACATCTTTATGAAGGCATTTTGATATGTCTTCGGTTGAAGATGGAGCAGCTGGACTGAACCATTTTACATAAATAGAGGGGGAGGGCGTTGAGAAATGATTCCACAACAATCCCGGACAGCGTTGCGACCGCGACCATTTTAACTTGTTCAACAAATATATTCAATATATTCAACACACACAGTGCAGCAACACACAGAGTAGAACATATGACAAATTTTGTTGGCGGTCACAGTTACTCCACACATCTTGCAAATAACTTTTCTGCTCCACATCTGACTTTTTAAAACCAAAACACGTCCAAATCACGGACGTCCTTCTCTGCTGTCTCTGTGCTTGCAGCCATTCTCACTCTGAGGCAGTTGCGATGACATCATCAATGGTACTACGGTACAACGCAAATCTCTATGGTGGGCCACATTTTCTACCGTCTACCGCAAATACCACCTATACTGTGCAGCCTAAACCTAAACACAAACACCAAGCTCCCTATGCTGCTACAGTGACTTTAATCCTCTGTTTCACCGGCAATGTTTGTCTCCTTATGCTGGGAAAGTGGGGAGACGGATCTGTGTCACTATGAATCTGAAGGGGACATGTCCCCCCCGTCCATAGAGACATCTGAGAGCATGGCTCACAGACACTTAAATATCAGAATTTGGCACCAAAACATGATTAATTTTTGATACCCGATAGGATTGGAGCAACAAAAGTATCAGAGTTTGGTACCCGGCCCTAGTAGAAAGTGAAAGGGAAAAGTTTTTGAAATGGCTTATCAGCTCTCAGTGAAACTGAGGAACACCCTCCATCCTCTGTGTTCATGTTTGACATCACACAGCTTCTATTCTGAATACATTAGAAAACAACTGTGACTCATTCGGTACTTTTCGTGGGGCGAAGGTCGCAGAGGAGGAGGAGGAGGAGGGTTACTGCAGCATCTTTGGGAAAGAGAGGAAAAATTTGAAAGAGGGGAACAAAGAGAAAACGCTGGGTCATGAATTATAGAGCAGATCACTTTCGTCTGGGTCCAGGGAGGGAAGGAAAGACCACAAGAGAGAGAGATTCACCCCTTATTCTTCCATGCCCTGTCTGGTACGTGGGAAGCCACTGGGGAGAGCGATTTATGGCCAATTGAAGCGGCAGCAACATCCCTAGGAAGGCAAGGAGTGGATCCATAGCAACGATCCTAGCGGGGCATATTAATCCCCTGCTTTATGTAGTGCTAAGTGTACAATAGTAATCAGGATTGGAGTAGGCCCCACTGATCATTAAGGGAAAAGGCTATATAAAGAATTCATAATGGGATTAGCCCACGGCGAATGAAGAAAGAGAGAGAGACAAGAGAGAGTGGGTAGATGTCTGGAGGATGAGGACAGGGAGGGTGGGGTGGCACGATGCTGGAATTAAATCACCCATCAAATTGCATGGAGGAATTTTAATTTACAGGTTAATGTCGTATTGTGTGACTAATCACAACCAACCGTTTCGATGAACCGGTGGAAAAAAAAGGAGAGAGGGGAAAATCAGGGGCTGCTGCAACAAATTGGAAATGCTGTGAAAATTCTGGTTCCTGGTGAAAATACACTAAGTAGAAGAAAAAAATATGTTAGAAAAAGTTGAAGGAAACTTAGTCTGTTGCAGTAAATCTTTGCATCTTTCAACAATACTCATTTATAAACTCTACACAACCAAAACTATTAGATGCATTAATCCAGGGCTCTTGCACTATTTTAAAAGTCAAATTTAATACTTTTTAAGACCTTTTTAAGACCTCAACAAATATAATTTAAGCCCCAAAAATGTCATAACAATTTCTTTGGCATAAAATAGTCAATTGATTGTATTGTGGCCCAACCAACATCGATATTTGGCAGGAAAAATAATCTGATAATTTTTTTAAGCCCTTTAACACTTGCAAAACAATATAAATTGAAGGCATAACATTTAATGTTTTTCCACTTTCAAGAAGAAAGTGAACTTTGTAAACAAAATGACGTAAAACTGGAGTAAACTTCAGAATACTGTGTTCTCCTACTGGCATTAAATGCGAGTTCTGAATAATACCTACAGCAAATTTATGGTAAATTTAAGACCTTAATTACCCAGGTTTTCATTTAAGATTTTTTTTAAGGAACCAGTATGCAAAGGTGTCCATTTATGTGCAATTACGCAGACAATTAAATGAATAATCATGCTTTACTACACAGGATAGGCGGACCTGCTATAACAGACTCTACATTAAGTGATGATCTACTCAGTAAGAGTAGTAGTAGAGTAGTGTAGATAACCAGATTTATAACCTGATGACCTTATTCACAGTAAGGCACATCACCTCCCATCAACAACATGTGAAACTGCACTAGGATTTACTGAGCTGCTCTGAAAAATGTCCCAATCAAACCCGTTAAAGTCTAATTTTTCAAGCATTTTTTGTGGTGACAGCGCACACTTGGCCTTCTATTACATAAACTGTTAAAATGTTTATAGAAAGGTTTTGTGGTTTGTGTCTGATCTGATCCAGTAGAAAATCACACTACATCAGATGCCAGCAGATGCTTTGCCAGAGTGTGAAGGTAGTCCGGGCACGTCCGACGGGAAGGACACCCTAAGGCTCACCCTGAACATGCTGAAGGGGGTCGACATGCTCTGGGAGCGCCTCGGGATCCCCCAGGAGCAGCTGGACGTGGCTGGCAAAGAGGATGCTGGGAACACTGTGGCGCCACAGCGAACTGTCAAAGGATGAATGAATGTTACACTGGTGTTACAGGGTGTTCAGGGATACACTGACTACATCACCTCCCCACCAACCCTGCTGCATTTTGTCTATTTTTTATAGAAATAAAATCCTTGCAAGTGTTGGTGTCGAAGCAAAAAGCAACAACAGCTTTATATCATGTTTGTAGAAACAAAGGAAGGCTGATTGGTTGGATTTAGGCAATAAATCTTGGTCACTTTATCAGCAAATGTCACTTTAAAACTATCACTTGGCAGCTTACAGTTTACTTCTGCTCCTTAGTTTTTGTAGATTGTTTTGTATGCTGTTGTATTGTTTAGATAGTTGATTTTACACTACACTGCATTTTCGCATTATTCTGCACTGTATATATTTTCTCCTTACTTTTCCTACTGGCAAAAGATTTCCTTTTTCCTTTGGGATGAGTAAAGCTCTATCTTATCTCATCTTGTGTTGAATTAATAGTGTGACATAAATAAGCAACAACTGTAGAGTTAACGTTACGTAACACGTCAAGTGTTTACCTTTGGTTTCACATGGAGCGTGAACAGCAGTCTCCTGTGATTGTTTGACAAAAAAAACAAAGCTAAAAGATCCAGATCCACTATCAGGGAACCATAACATTAATGAGTTGTGCACAGAGATCCAACAATAGAGTTCAATGTAAACACTGCTGATAGTGGTCATTATCTTTTCTTATAAAATGTCCATTTTAATCTTTATAATCTCATCTGATGGAAAAAAATATATGCTAACCCCCAAGGTGCTGCACATCAAAGATAAGCAATCAAATAATTATCTGTGGACCAATGCTGAACTGGCTTCAAGGGTTAATGACTGTTTCACCTCATATATGAGGTGCACTAATTATAATTTACACTCCAGCTAATTAACAGTTTATACTGTTGTTCCTCAACACAGACTGACCAGGTAAGACGAGGATATTCAACTATGCGAAATACACCAAATATGATTGGATGCTGTCCCACTATGTTTCTATTAAACCACAAAACAAGTGAAAAGTTTCTGTTTGGAGACACAAAAAGCACCGTGACCCTTTCAGCAGGTCACCAGCAGTCAAAGTAAGCTCAGTAAAACCCTCTCCAGGACTGATCCTATCTGGAGCGTTGGCTCAGCTTGCTTTGGGGTAGCTCCTCCATCAATGCAGCAGACCGGGGGGAGGACTTTATTACAGCCACAGCTCGTTAGCTTGAGTGGTCTTAATGAAGCAGCGTGGCGATCAGACAGAAATCATGCTGCCGAGGCCCTGCGTCATTACACCGGCCTTTAATTACGTTGATATATGGCCGAGTCGGTCGGCGATACCACAGGAACTCACCAAGTCTTACTCGACTTCCTATCACACATACAAAGCTGAAAATGTATTATTCCACCTGCTGTTTGTCTCAAAGAACCTCCAGCATCATCTCCTTCACTTTAACTGGGCTCTTTCTTTCTCACTGAGTTCACTACTCTTCACCATTTTGAACAGCAGTGAGGAATTTAAACTGAATTGAGACCCAAATTTGAGCCAGAACACTGGAATTAATCCAGAATAACAAACAAACACTAAATCACATTTTTATGTTCAGGAATTTAACATCTCTAATCAAAAAATAATAATAATAACATGTTTTGAGTCTCTTTTTCTTTCTTTTTTGTGCAATCCCTTTTGTTTTGATTTTTGATAAATGTCAAAAATGTGCTTTAATATTTTTGCTGCTTTTTGTAAAACAGTACATTCTTGGATCACAACAACAATTACACTTAGGCATTAAAAATATTATGATGAAAGAGCTTGTACATACTGGTGGATAAAACATTACAGAAATATTAAAAATATTTTGGTAATCAGCAATATATTTAATTTAACACCTTATACTGGGTGGTGTAATAATAAAAATATTATACTGTATAAGAGGAGTTGAGTCCAATATTCCGTGCCAATATTACTTTTAAATTTCCATCACTCTTATTCACAACCAAAGCCTTAATACAGTATTTAAAACTTGTACCAGACTATTTGTCAGGGTGAAAACATCATTCAGACACTTGTGTGGACAGCGTTTTCAATCCCAGCATGCCACTCTGCACAGCAGGAGGGAGGGAGAATCTCAGGACAGTCGGGGAACCGAGGCCAAGTCTTGGTGTGATCGGAAAAGCAAGTTGACTGGGAGACAACGGGCCAGAAAAAGGTACTGATGTGTTTCATTACTATTCATGAGTTTATTTCAGAATGTATTCTAAGTGAGATGGACTTCCAAAAGGCAATGAGGCTTTTCTGAATAAGCAAAACATCAGACTTCATAGTCAAACAGTAATAGGGAATAACAGTATGGATGCTTGGAGAACCAAACAGGCCGATAAACCGAACACGTCAAGAAAATTGTTCTGTCCCTCATTTAAATGTTCTCTCTGGAGAGTTCCACCTCTTGCAGTGATATGGAGCTGTTATATGTTTTGTTTCTACACACTGATGCCAACAGTTTTTACATTATTCCACCGATATAAGACTGTAAGTGAGTTAACTCACTGAGTGCCAGCCGTTTTATAAAAAGTGCCTTGTTCCAGCATTTTTGCCCATTTTGACTCATATTTCTAGACCCACAGAATATTTTGTACTATGTCTCTGAAAACAGTGAATAGCTCAAATGAAAGAAGATACTATTTCATCATGAAAAAAATGTTTGTTTTTACCTTGTTCCATTCTTGTTTTATCAGAGGTAGAGTAGAGGACACTTTCACCAAAATCACCACTTTTTGTCCAGATTCTGTTTGTTTTGCTCTATAATCTCTAATCTTTCCATCTCTTTACGCTCTGACTAAATCTCCCAGAAGTCACAACATTACTCACCGGCTGCAGGAGACCACCCTCTTGTGCCTGCTGCCAGAAAACCACTTCGACATATATCTATATTTTTAAAATAAACTTTTGAATAAGAAAACTTGGTTAAATGAAGTTTGGGTTAAAATAACTCTGTAGAAGTTACAACATCAAAAACAACAAATCAACAAAAAAAATTCTGGGTTTAGAACTTTTTTTTAATGTTTTACGAAGAAAAAAAAATATGAGCCTCAATATAAATCATATCACTGTCCAGTGCAAAGTTATTTTTAATACTTTGTGGGACTTCTACCAAGTATAATGTATTAACCTGTAAGTGAGAATTTGTCAAAAGTGGTTTCAAGCGATATGAAAGCTTTATGGGATCCCTGATTCTTCTTAAATATGTTTTAAGGGGTGGATAAATAGTCAGACTTAAGTGAAGCAGCAGCATGTCTGCAGGACTAAAACATAACTGTCTGGCTTCCACTGCCCACTGCGTGAAACATTTTCCACTTTTCTATCATTGGACTCAGAGTTATGATAGCAATATTATGTCATGCTCCTCTACCTCCTTCATTATTCAGAATGAGGAGAAATCCAGTTATATAATATGAGGGCAGAAGTTCTTATGCGATTTGGAAAGCTCAGCACTAGACATCTCCACTCTGTGTTAATTGGTTTTGCTTTTGAAAGGCCATCATTTTCTTTCGGGCCCATTAACCATAATGCTCCAGAGTCCAGGATTAGTTCGCACTCAGTAAGACTGCTGTGTTGTCGTTAAATTCAATTTAACGGGGCACCCACCAGTGCTAATTACTGCTAACCCTGCGTACTGCTCCATGTTTGGTCACTGTCCCTGTGAAAAGACCTCTGTGCTGGATCGCTTTTCCTTCACCTCCTGGTCTCCTCATTGATTTTTTTAGGTTGTTAGGTTTACCCAGTGAGATGTTTCTCAATGATGCTATTAACTTTTTGCATTTTAAAACACCACAAATTTCTCTTCATGAGTTACTAATGAATAGCACAAAGCGTTTTGTTGTTCTTTGCTTTGGTTCCACTCCATCTATCAGGGTTCTTGCACCATTTTAAAAGTCAAATTTAATACTTTTTAAGACCTCAACAAATATAATCTATGATCCAAAAATATCATAACAATTTCTTTGGTAGAAAATAGTCAATTTATTGTAGAGCCCGACCAATACGGAATTTTTGAGGCAGATAAAAAATACCGATATTAAGCAGGAAAACACTCAACAAATAACAAATAACAACAAATAAAACAAAAAATCAGATAATTTTTTCAGCTCTTTAACACCTGCAGCAACGATATAATTGAAAGCATAACACTTCTACACTTTCTACAACTTTGATTTCACAACTATCAAGAACAAAGAAGTGAAAAAAATAACGTACAAAATTTAAGTAAATCTCTGATTACTGTTTTCCTGTTGGCATTAAACATCGGATCTGGAAATTTAATATCTACAGCAAATTTATGGTAAATTTAACACAATTTAAGACCTTAATTACCTGGATTTTAATTTAAGACATTTTAAGACTTTTTAAGGAACAGTGGGAACCGTGTCTATGCAGCATGTGATCTGCTTCAGTTTGGGTATTTAACTATTTGAGTGCCATTGACGTGTTTGTACATCATTTAAAAACCAACGCTTGAGTGCCATTGATGTATATATACACGTCAAAATGTTTTTTCAGCAGTTGGCACAAGAGGGCACTCTCACACAGCCTGTGAGTAATGTTGGGGCTTCTGGGATTTGTAGTCAGACCATAAAGAGATGGTATACACCACAGAGATCAAAACAGGAAGTGGAGACGATCGAGATCAGAGAATAAAACAAACAGAATCTGGACAAAAAGTGGTGATTTTGGTGAAAGTGTCCTCTACTCTACCTCTGATAAAACAAGAATGGAACAAGGTAAAAACAAACAGTTTTTTTCATGATGAAATAGAGAGTTTCTTCTTTCATTTGAGCTATTCAGTCTTTTCAGAGACATAGTACAAAATATGAACCTCAATATGTACCAATTTGATCAATAATCAGGGTTTATCTGTCAATGTAGTCCTGGTTTGTTCACAGCTCTCCTGCAGTTTTCAGCCTGCTGCTTAGAGAAACTGACCTTAAGGAAGGTCTGTGCAGGTAAAAGATTCATTATTCAGCCTCAGGAATGGGCAGAGGAGGGCCGTTCTGGTGGCTTTTACCTAACTAACCCCCTAAAAGCCTCCCAAGAAAAATACCTGCATTACAGAGCCATGCTGTGGAGAAAGTGTATTCACTATAGAAGCACTCCCAGTACCTGAATAAAAGATGAAATATTGAACAAAGACTTGTGGGGTTTTAAGTTTATTATTTAGGCCAGGACGGTCTAATTGCCCTAATGCAATGGAGTTGCATTGGATTTTTTTTTTCTAGCTCGTTTCCAGACCTCTACTTAAATGCAACATCGAGAAGAGACCACTTTACTTTCAGCGAGGAAGGAGCGAGGTCGGTACTGTACGTTCAAGGTAGACACATTAATTACTTTTTAATTTGTAGGGAGGGTTTTACAGACTCTTTAATTTTTCAGACCCGGGGCTCTTTACCTGAGGCTGCGAAAGGTGGGCAGGGAAGATCTAAATCTAAGTTTTTAATGTAGGGAGCGATCACACCGCCTTTATTATTAATGAGCAAAGCAGTGCTGCCATCAAAACTAAATAGACCCAGAGGAACTTTTCACGTTAACGACTAGATCATGAGGCTGAATGAAGGCATCTGACTATTAACATATTAATTGATTTTGATACGAGGAAATGTGTCATCGTTTTGTTACTTTCAAGAATAGTTTTAAATTTCAACATTCTTTTTCCCTCTACAGCCCAAACACACAAAAAGAGGTGAATGGTTAGATCTATAAAGAGTCCTTTTCACAGCCAAACTATTTTATTACCTCATAAGTGAGAAATCCTTGATGATAAATAAGACCAATGTTGCTATAATGTTTGCTTACTACCTGCTAATTACATCTGCATGCACCTGATGGTGCTTGACGCTAATGCACAAACATATTAAACTATACAGAGTTCAGGGATGATCAATTATCTTTTTTTAATTTAAGATACAATAGCAAACTCAGAGACCTTATTTCCATGTTTAATTTCTTTTGGACTCTGATAAAAGCATTTCAGATGATTTATCTGAAATTTAAAGCCATTTGGTCAGGCTTCTCTTTCATTTTAAGGAGAAAATTTAACTCTGTCTGAGATTTTCTAACTGGTTGGAAGTAAAAGTGTCTCTGTTGTGGCATATTTCTGTACGCAAAATAGGATTTGGTAACATTTGAACCATAACTCTAGACCACTGTTAATCAAATCTACTTGGTCCAGATGCAGCTAATCTACACTTCAAATCTGTTTACAAGCCTTGGAAAGTACTACTGTGTAAGTCAGTGGTGTAGTCTATGTGATACGCAGGTTAACGCTGTGTAGCCACTGGAAAATGGCCCGAATTACTGTATAACCACTACAGATGTGCAAAGATACATATCAGCATGGATTCTAGGGGTCCATCATTGACAGGAGCTCAGAGGGGCCCCTAATACAACTATAATACTGACAATCACTAATAAACTCAGTCACACTGATAAGTATTGATAATACTAAGTTTATTTGTTTTGGAAACATTTCTCAACACCCTCCCCCCTCTATTTACGTAAAATGGTTCAGTCCAGCTGCTCCATCAGACAGCCTGCAGAGAGCTAACTTTTCAGACAGTAAAATGGTTCAGTCCAGCTGCTCCATCAGACAGCCTGCAGAGAGCTAACTTTTCAGACAGAGTGGAGGACGAGACGGCAGGGTGCCTCAAAAGTCAGGGAGTTAAGATAGAAAAAAAGCTTAGACAGGAGAAAGAAGTGAAGGGTTGAGCTTTTTTTACTGTTACTGGTTCATGTGATGGAAAGTTCTGGAACATTAGCCTGTTAGCTATTCTTAGCTTTGTCCGTACTTATAAGCAAGCTCCAAATTAGCTCATATTTCTGAAGAAAACTCTGGATTTTTTAAGTAACAGTCACACAGAAGGGCCATATTTATAAGAATAAGACAAGCTGGCAAATCTACAGCAGTTAATAACTACTGAAGTTATCCAAGTATGATGTGAAATACAAGAGGAGCTGATGCAGTGAACGGGGAACTACCACAATGATGACTTCCTTACAGACAAACTTAAAGGTATTTACTCAAATCTCAGACCGAAACACAGCTGAACACTGAACCTTTAACTCCACTTCAACAGCAGATTACTCACTGAGAGAAGCAGGAAGTGGAAACAACAGAAAACAGTGAAACAGAGTGAATTGTCTCCTCTAACAGTTCCTCCTCCACCTTCTCTTCTGTGTTGTATTTGTTTGACATTTTCCCAGTAATGATGGGAAACTCTCTCCCCCTCTCCGGCGGCCCCGGCCCCCTCTATGCTGTGAAATCCCAGGACGACGGGGCCCTGCGAAATCCACCAGAATGGCTTTTATCCCCTGAAGATACAGTACAAATCATCACTGGTTTTATCTCAGCTGGGGATGTCGATTTATCTAAATGAGCTTAGTCCCTCTAGCTGCCTGTCAGAGTTATTTCTCCTTCTCCAACCCCAGCTCCACCCTGACACCCACCCTTCCTCTCATCTTCCTCTTCCGCCTCCTCCCGCCCTGATTCACGGAGGTTTAGATCCTGTCCTCGTCTCAGCTTTGTTCTTCTGAGAGGGAGAAGGGCAACAGAGGACGGGGCAAGTAATGGGATTGGTACCCTGTACTGGGCACCAGTTTTGTTCGAAGCCTGCCTTACTGGCCCAAAGACAAGTGTGTGTGCGTGTGTGTGTGTGTTTGTGTGTGTGTGTGTGTGTTTGTGTGTGTGTCTGTGTGCGTGTGCGTGTGTGTGTTTATGTGTGTGTGTGTTATTCTGAGTTCCTTTAGTGTGCAGTGGAATGTGCTTAATCTGCCTGCTATCATAATGCAAATGAAGCTCCCTAGTCCCAGCAGGGAGATACTGTGTGTGTGTGTGTGTGTGTGTGTGTGTTTGATGATGAATGCTGGAAAGGAAAGCTCTGGAGGAGGCATCAAAGAGTGGGCAAAGGTTTCTGTCACACTAACACAATGGCTCAGGACCAGGTCCAGTTACAATGTCTCTGCAGAGGCACTGCATGTGTTTAAAACATGTCTGGTTTCTACTCATAGCAACATAACTGAAGGAAGCTTCGAGCCTCTTTGCATCATTTAGTTTCTTTTATGTTTAGAGGGAAAGGTTACGATCAACATTCGTTTCTGGGACAAATGACTGTGCAGTAGTGGAGGGTATTTATCAGATTCAGCTCCCATCAGCAGTGATGGGAACATGACGCCCTGGTGGACTCGCTGGTTGTCACGCCTGTTCCAGCAAAACACCGCTGAATGTGACATGTGTTGACGCGGATATATAAACAGCCAACAAGGATTTAGATCATTATTATCATGTTTTAGCAAGCAAAACATGAATAAAATAAAATATTACGCTATCCACCAAAGCCACCAAAGTCCAGTCAGAAAACAGTCATTTTACCTCGCTGAGCGCCACGCTTTATTCAAACTCAAGAGAAACAAAATAAAACTCATCAAAACTGTTTGAGAGTGAAATTGAGACTGATTTTTTTTAACAAATTAGAAAAAAATAACTTAATTAACTGTTTGCTGACCCTACCTCAGGTGCAGGCACGTCTGAGGCAAAAAAAAAAATAAAGGCCAGCATCATTCTCCCAACTTAATTACTTATTCCATCATATTTAATTCTGTTTTATACTATTTTTATCTGCTGTTTAATGTCTATTTCATGTGTGGTTCATTTCTGCTAAAGCAAAGAGCTGCTAAACTAATTGTAAAAGACATTCAGGTAGTGTATTACCTATTTTTAGCTGGCTTACCAATGTTTAAAAAAACTGCAAAGAACTATTATTTTAAAACTTTTTTTGCACACACTTTAAATGAAAACTGACCAATTCTTATAATCACACAAATATACAGTATGAATTCTTATAGTAGCCAAAATTAATAGTGAAATTAATATCAATTCATTCATCAGCCTTTAACATTTCCTCCCAAACGACTGATCAGGAGATGATACCATCTCCTTTCCTACGTACGAGCTGTTGTCATGTAAATGTCAGCATACAGAGGTCTCCCTGTTAAACAGAGATATCATGTCGTAGTTTTATGAATATGTCATGGGGTGTGAATGAAATATGAGAGTAAGACCTCTCTATGAATAAAGCTTTCAATGCTCCCTCGTTAAAGTGACCCCTGATCTCTGCAGGATTCATCTGGATAAAAGACAGGACGTTGCTTTTTTTTTTTTCCTTTCTGGTTTTCATTCACACTTAACTCCTTCAGCTCGCCCGGTATCATCCACATCCTTAAGATCAAGGTCAAGGTAGATTTTACTGTCCCAAAGGGAAATTACTTCTGTGGAGAGGTTATAGGAAACACTTTCTCCACACGGCAACACAAATTACATCATGAGGCTGCAGGTTAAAGTCAATACTGAACAAAAGGAAATGGAAATATACACACTAGGTGTTTCTACACAGAGATGTGAAAAAAATGTGGTAAAACAGGAGGAAGATCGACAGTATGGGTTTTATTTTAGCCTTTATTAAGGTTAAATAGTTGCAGTGGAAAAACCCGTCAGCCTGATTTAAAGTAAATGCAATAAATAGAAAATGTTTCGTTTTAATTACAGTGAAATGCAAACAGCACACACAATAAATCATCCAATTATCACTCTGCCAGTCATTCACGTGTTTAAACTTCATAAACCGTTCTGTGAAATAATTATTCGTGACTGACTTTTCAATAAAACTTTTTTAAAAAGTGCCAACTGCGGATGTGAATCCTCATTTCAGTGCTTTGGCTGTCAAAGGTACAACAGCGTGGCCAGAGCTATTAATAGCAAGACAGTTAATTAGATTCAAAGATTAATTAACGGCTCATCTAATCTATCAAAGGGCTAAAGATAACTATCTAATTAACAATGTGAGTGAAGAACGACGACAAAGTTTTGTCAAACAAAGAGCCGCTATCTTCAACCATCGCTCCATTGTTCTCTCGCTCCTCTCGTCTTTTACTTCCCTCTCTTTCGCCCTCACACTCGGCCCCTGATGTTTATTGATCGCCAGAGTTCATACGAGAGCATCACTTAACGTGCTTGCTTTCATGTCCTGCCTTTGTTGCCGGGGCCGCAGCCCCAACGATATTGCAAATTGATCCGTCTCCCCCTGCCACCCTTTGTCAGGGTTTGTGAAGTGAACTACTATTACATTAGCCCACTCTCTCTGATTCGTGCCGCCGCCGCCAGCCCCCCTTTCTTTCACTCATTCTGTCTTGTTCTTGTCATTCGGAGGAAGGCATCGGCATGGCTAAACACTGGTTTGAGAGCTGATTAGCAGAGCCACACGCTTGACTGGTCGCATTGATGAGCTCCTTGAGGTTTGATGATGTAGCCAATAAACGGACACTTTTGATTATCTGACCTCTGACCTTTTCTGTAACAACCCCCACACACTTTTCCTCCTCCTCCTCCTGGTCTCCTTCACGCCTCCTTCTCTCCATTGTCCTTCTCAGGTGACGACTTCAAAATGAGGTCATGCTTGTGTGAACACAAACAAGGGCACTCGTCCTCAAGGGCAGCTCATCCTTGAAATGATCCCGCCTCTAAGGGACTGTTTTATTTTTCATGCCACTGATTGCATGACACACATTATGGTCCAAATACCAACATGAGCGTTTGGTAAGGTAACAATAACCGTAAATGTGTCCTTGCTGTGCATCTTCTGAAAGTTTTTCAAAAAAAAAAAAAAAAGTTGTGCGAGTAAAAGCTGGAAAACTTCAACGCAACTTGTGATAACCCGTCCCTTTAGGCGTTGGAAGTGAGTGGACTCGGAGACGCAAGACAGGCATCCAATAATAAGGTTTTCTCTCACTTCGCTTCTGCCCCGGACAACTTGGCAGGAATTTGGAACGAAAGACGAAACGCCGGCGCTCTTTTGACGTGCCTGCGGTCTGACTTCGACGTCCTCCTGAGCCGATCAACAGCGATTCCTCAAGTCTGCATCCCTGACAATGTAATTGCCTTAAGCTGGGGAGAGCACTCCACCAGGCAGAGTGCTTGTAATTAAGATTGGATGCCCAGGACCACCACCCCTCAAACACACACACATACATACGGACTCCACAACCTCCCAAAGCTACTGTTGTCATGGAGAGAAGACATCAGGGGAAGAGGCTGCAAATGTTTGCAGTGATGGTAGCGAGGGATGGGGGGGTCTGAGAAGAGAGCGATAAGGGGATGGGGGACTGCGGCACAATCATCTTGATTTCTTGTGCTGAACGATTACATGCCATGCTAATTGCTAGCAGAGGGATCTTTAATAAATATTTCATTCGGTGCAGCATCATTACTGCCTAATGTCGTTATTAATCTCCGCCGGTAATTTCCATTCAGGAGAAGCAGCGTTTTTGTGAGGAGATGAGGGGAAGAAGCAGCGGGGTTTTTTTTCTCCCCAACAAGGAAGAGAAAGAGAGAGGGTGAGTGATGCTGGAGAAGTGCCATAACATTAAAGTTATGAGAGGAGAGATAAAGACAGAGAGAGGAAACGAAAGAAAGTCAGAATGAGGAAGCAAAAGACAAGTTAACTGAGTAGCGCTGGATGGATCACGGCTGCAAATAATGTTACAGACACATGTCATTTCCTGAGAGGCCTTTCCATCAGTGAGATCATAGCTACTAATCTGATTTGAACATGGGAAGATTTACTCAGGGCAAATGGCCCGAGCTGCCAGTCTGTGGTGTCAGATATTAGCAACAACCGACGCTGCCAACTCACCTCCAGGAATCCTGCTTTCTATCTCGCTCCAGATCGTTTCGGCTATTATTTTTCTTCTTGGCATCAGAAACGCAGCCACGTAGGAATCTGGATACTCCACCAATTAAATACAGCGATGTTGGATCGGGCACTGCTTTTTCTTCTGCCCTGCTCCTGAAGCAACTGACCCACATGTGCTTTCAGCTTTCCAGCAGATCACCAATGACCCATTAACTTTAGTTATTATTTATAAGATGTTTGTGTGAATACTTGAGGGAAAACAATGTTTTTTTTGTGCAAAAAGCAGACTGATGTAATAAAAAATATTGAGCTTACACTTAGCTCCTGAGTCTTTATTTTTCTTTTTAAGCTCACTGAAGAGGTATTTTCTAAATAAACATCCATCTTCACAGCAATCTACTTGGTTAGCTTAAGGAAAAGATGATTGAATTAAAAAAAAACAAAAAACAAAAAAAAAACAGAAGTGGTGAAAATAAATCAACATGGACTCCTGGTTTCACGGGACAAGAAGAGCAGAAGTGAATCTGCAGAGGTGCAATTGTTACTTGACATTTCGGCCGAAGAAAACATCCTGAACATGTCAAATAACGTGTTGTTTCTAAAATAATTAAGCTGGAGAAAAGACAGGAGACTAGTCCTGAGTCAAACGGAAGAAAACACTTTAACATTTGCAATTCTCAGCATAGAAGTTGTAGCAAAAATATATGTAGGTAGGCTTGTGGCCAAAACTGGTACTGCAATCACTTTCAAATTACTGTAGAGCAGTGTCTCCCCTCTCTCTACCCTCTGACTAGAGGTTGCCAGCTAGGCTGCAGCATCCAAAAGGAACAGAAAGTGTTACAGTGAATGAAAAGCAGCCACCTTGGGCATCAAGGAGTAAAATGTGCCAGAGGAGAGCTGTGGAGGGCTGGGGTAAAGAGAGTGAACGTCCGGGGCTGTGGACAGGGGTATGCAGTGAGAGTGGATGACTGGGAGTGCTGCTGCCCGTCCCCTTTCAGCCGTCTCCATCTTTCAAAGGCATCTCCTACACAAATCCTTGTTTTATTTTGGACTTCACGATATATTTCGGATTCATAACGAGGTCTTTTAGGTTTCGTAACGTTAGACGTTATTTACCCGACAGCATCAACATCAGTTGAGGGCTGCAACTTAGCTTTTTAAATGAGAATATCCTGGCTGGACTACTGTTGTCAGTGATATAATTATTTGAAATGAACATGATTTCTTAATGTCTGGTGACATATCAGGCCCATTTTATGATTAATTTAAATATCTCTTATTTCATACATACTGTTCCTTTAACTTTTTTCTACAACTTTAATTTCACAACTTCCAGGAACAAAACAAGTGAACTTTGTGAACAAAATTGCAGTAAATCTCTGAATTCTGTGTTTTCGTATTGGCAGTAAATGCATCATCTGAAAATTTAACACCTACAGCAAATTTAGGGTAAATTTATTTAATACCTTAATTAGTCGGATTTTGATTTATGACATTTTAACATTTTTTTGAAGGAACCACGATGACCCCGGTGCAACCAAACCAGCCTAAACAGATGAACCAATAGAATGAATTTCACATTTGTGAGTCGGCTGAGCAGGCAATATTTAGCCAACTGAGGGACAAATAGACAAACTTTTTCTCTCAAAACTACATGTGGCTTAGAAAACAACAACAACGCAAATTGTCACAGCAGCACTCACACACGCTGTGTTATTTGCTGTCCATGTGTTGGCACCATGTTGGGCAAGTCGTCTCTTTCTTCATGCAGTTTAAGGCATTAAGAAGGCATGAAAATAGCAGCACGCTAAGCCTTGGGCGAATAGCAAACAGCATTAGCCACCGAGCACACGTTGCATTCTGCTCATTCCAATATCCGTCCACGCCTGCAGCTACGCTAGCTAACGGCTATCAGGCTGGCTTATTCACAGACATTTTCCACAGCTCGGCTGCCTTTTTAGAGCGAAATTCAATCTTTGATAATAAGTGAATTTGAGATGCAGCATGAGCGCAAACTAAAAAAGCAAATCCAAATCCGTGTTGGGTTTATCTAACAGTGAATTTCATGGCCGTATTCCAATTTTTATTAGAATAGGTTATGAATGATTACCAGGAAAATGATTATATGCTTTGCATGATGTTTCAATAACATATCCATCATGTGTGGCTGCAGACAGTGACAGCAGGGTTGGGATGGGATAGAGGGATGGATTGAGAGAAGAGGAGTGGGAGTGATTTATTGACTTATAATAAAAAAGGAAAAAAAGGGTCCAGCTAAACCATCTAGCCACCCACTCTCTGCCGCACACACAGCGCCACACAAGTGATGGCATTGCCCCCAAAGAAAATAGAGTTGTGTGTACCATCCAATTATCTGTCAGGGGTGAATAATGACCCCAATAATATATTCACATAGCCGTTGCCGATCAATTTTTAATCAAGCTGAGAAATATGGAGGAAGTGAAGCTGAAATGACCCACCAGGAACTCTCCCATAATGCCTCAGCAGAGGAGTCCCTAATTTTGCTCCAATCAAATTACCTTCTCCCCAGACCCTCCAGCGGCCCCCAACCCACCATCATCCTCGGAGCGATAATGGTGCCTCCCAGCGTGGGGCCGACTAATAACTACAGCAGGCCTGCTCTTTTATAAGGGCAGAGGTCACGGGGTAGTGACCTTATTAACAACATTTTCACTGATGATAAAGTGATTAGCAGTTACTAGCTGGTTACTGACATGAAAACAGAACCGCATGCTCACTTTGTTTAATACCTTTTTGCCCCTTAACTTGTTTTTAAAATGGGCTGAATGGGGTGGGAACTGTCTGCATTCCAACATTGACATAAAATTTCATTCATTTTTACGTTTTCACAAAACATTTTATTGTGATTAATAAGGGCTGGGTATTGATTCAGATTTTCCACATTGATTCGATTCGATATTTCAAGGTCCTGATTCGATTCACAATTCAATTCGATATCGATTCAGTCAGGGATATTTCAGTTAAAATAAATGTTGAGAGTTTGCTGGTAACTTAAGTGCCAATACCCGCTCCAGGCTGGTTTGTTTGAACTGAGTCTGCCGACTGTGTTTCCAGGTGACGTCTCATCAAATGGGTGCGAAGATTCGTCGTATTGCCACTGTATTTTATCTTCCTGTTGCATATTTTCCATACTACTTCTTTTTTGTCCAACTCGTCATTTTCTTCCAACTTCTTAAATGCGAAATGCATCCAAACATCAACTTTTAAACTCATTAGCGGTGCCTGGAGAGGTGGACTCGCTTCAGCCATGTTTGTTTGACTGCTGGCAGTAACATCTCACGAGATCTTGTTCTTTGGAAAGCGGTGGAAAGCAGCACTAAACGCTGATCAGCAAGACTTCTTCTTCTTCGGTTTTGGCAGACTAGCTATGCAGACTAGATGTATATGTATGGCGATTGATGCCCTCACGCGAGAATGGCAGGTGGGTTTATACAGGCTGCTTCTCCACAAGTCCAATGAAGAAAAAATATGCAAGTTAAAAGCTCGATCTTTGGATTTTATGAATCTATTATCAACCATTTAAATGGAGATCAATTAAAATCGAATGAATCAATTTTTTTAACCCAGCCCTATGATTAATTACTCATTAACCGAAACTTGCTGTTAAACTGGTTGAAAAGGCGTGAATGACATCATAATGTGATAATGCACGAGGTGAAAGCGTGAACAACGTACTTCCTTTAGACTTAGTGACTTGTGCCAGATCATACTTAAAAAGAACTAGCTCATAGTTCACTTCACACATATGAAAATGAACTAGTTCATTTGTTACATTTTTTTTTAAATAAATCAGACACTATGTCCCTCAATAGAACCTCTTCTTAACTATTCACCAGCTGTAAATCACTGCCACTCCTAAACTCAAATTGTCGTATGAATAAGGAATCACAGGCGGTACTGGCTGGCTCTGTGACACTTTTTTTAATTTTATTTAACCTTTATTTTGCTACTTAAGTCAGTTAAGAACTAACAGTTCTTGCTGTTCACTTTTGCCAGAGTGAACACCGCTCCCATTCCATGATTTGAAAAATGAGCCGTTCACTTCACCGAAAATATGAACGCCTTCATGCACAACACTGGATGCAGTAGTAATCTATGCTGACCACAATGTGAACAAAGCAGAACAAAGGGTCTAAAAAACACAGGAAGTTCAACCAGGAGGCTGACTTATGAGACGGAAGTTGCATTAGTGACGATGTTCACATGATTTCAGTAGGGCTGTGATGGTATGGAACCCTGCTACCGCTACCCACCGATCGCTCGTTTCTCCGTCTAGCTTTAAAAACAGGATGTTACGAAATATTACTGTTTATATTTCACATCAAACACCATATGCACTCCTGTAACTTTTGTAGTGCGTTCATTACAATGAGCTGTAGAAATCTTATCTATTGATATTATAAAAATATTAAATAAAATTGTATTTTTTGAGCAGGTTTAAAAAGAAAAAAGACATTTTTCCCCACATAAAATACATTGCAACCTTGTTTTGTTTTAATATCCCATCTTCAAAAAAATGACTTAATGCTTCTCTAACTTACTAACTCTTAACCCTTGCAAACAAGAGCAGTTATTTCTTAAAGTTTAAGTCTCAAAAAATAAAATGTTATGTCAGATTCAGTGTAAAGTCAAGCATGCAGCCCAACATAAGTATGTATGTTCATGGTGTTCAGTGTCAAACCAGCTCACTATTACTCATTTATAAACACGATACGTACTCATAATTCACATGTTTACGTTCACAAACATAACCTACGTCTTGTCCGTGCAACCTGTGAGTAAATTTAACCCTATGGAAGCGACCCCAGTGTGCCTGAGATGGGTCACGTACCTCTGAGCAGCGCCGGGGCAATCTGCAATGAAAGCTTTCCCATTTGTAATAAACTGCAGCCTCTCAGAAGAGCAATCCTAGGGAGGATCCGGCGTACTCTCTCCTCGATGTAACAACAGCATCTGTAAAACAAATGAGCGGGGAGGTAATTGCAGACAAACAAAAATTACATTTCCAATAAAGGTTCTTGTCTCTTTGGGCTCCCAGAAGCCCCCAGCACTGCTCAACTGTTTAACAGCCTTAATATACCCTCTCATCAGCCTTCCTGTTGAGAAGCCGCCTGAGAGAGGTTATCAGAGCACAAACAGAGCTCATCTAATGTGAACAGGTTGAGGGTTTAGTGGTTGAAGTGTTTTAGGCAATTAAACGGGGAAAGTGATGGCGGGATAGATGGATGAGAGCATTAGAGCAAACACTAAAAGTTTACATGAGCCATACTTTACACTTGAAGACGTTCATGACGCTCATAAGAAGAGGCATTCTTGGGTAGGAGAGCAATGCAAAAAATGCTATTATGAACACAAATTTCCTTCATAAATGCTGGACAAGTATTCTATTGAATCGGCATGTTTGTGTAAGTGAGGATTTTAGAGGAGCTCATTGTAGCCAAGAATCCATGTTCTAAATCACTCCTTGGAGATGAATAATAATAATAATTTAGTAATGCAGGCGCTGATTTGCTCTAAAAGCTGAACGTTCCATATATTAATATATAATGACTCCATCAATTAGCCATCAAAGTAGGCATTATAATATAAACAAAAAGGTAATCTAAGAAGAGATCAGCAACGTCTATGATAAAAAGAATTTTACGTTGTGAGACACTGCAGCACAGCACAAACCAGGAGGAGGGGAGGTTAGAGGAGGAGCTGTAGAGGATAGTTTGTGTTGCTCGACATTCACAGGGATTAAAAAAAAAAAAAAAACTTAACATGAGATAGCATGCAAAACACTGAGGGAATATTTTGGCCACTTGACAAATATGTTTTGAAAAATACAACAGCAATACAATTTCACTCTTTGAGTGCTACTGACGTATAGATACGTCAAAAAGATTTTTCGGCAGCAAGAGGGTGCTCTCACACAGCCTGTGAGTAATATTGGGGCTTCTGGGATTTGTAGTCAGGACATAAAGAAACGTATACACCACAGAGATCAAAACAGGAAGTGGAGACGATCGAGATTAGAGAGAAAAACAAAGAATCTGGACAAAAAGTGGTGATTTTGGTGAAAGTGTCCTCTACTCTACCTCTGATAAAACAAGTGTGGTTAATAAGCCCTTTTTGTTGCTTATTTAGTTTAACTTAACTTTTTGTTATTGTAATCAAACTGCTTTTTGGCTCAACCAAGTCTTAAATTCAAAATCATTTCATTTGCTATGACATGAAACAGAAAAATAGCATATCCTGATATTGGGAAGCTGAGAATTATGTTTTTTTGCCCTTATACTTGGTAGACAAATATCAAAACAGTTGCTGATCAATGCTCATGACAGATAGACTGAATTAACAATAAATCAACTGATAATTCCAGCACTATCTTCGGGGAAATGTTGCCTTTGAATAAGATAATATTCTAAAGATATTACCAACCATTACATTCACTTTGTGCTGTCACGGACATCTTGGTTGAAAAATACAACACCACTTCCATGCATGTTTGCGCGCGCACACACATACACACACACACACACACACACAAAATCTAACTATTACATGAGACAAACACACAAAGCTCAGGTCATGACTCAAACACTCACACAGAAAGAATTCCAGTGAGAGCAGCAGCAGCAGATCAAATCAGTGTGTTTATCTGATGGTGAACCTGACATTAGGCCAAACTAAAGGTCCCTGCTCAGCTTCCTTTTATCAAACAGTGAACTCCACGGCCCGGCCTCTCACAAGGGGAAATTGATTACAGCCTGGGGCCAAAACATCAGTGAGTCCACAGCTCTGTTCATTCCATTAGGAGTCCCAGAGCCGAGCGGGCCGAGGTGGCTATTAGCTACAGGTTCTGGATCAGATCCTCACGTATTATTTGATCTCATAAGAGCGACGGGTTGGGCCAGAGGTGGTGTAATGTGAGCTCATAGATGCAGGGTCAAGAGTTTGCATGACCTCAGCGGTAACTAAACAGTCGCGGTCAGAGCTTTTAACGAGCGGTCTTGTATTGGTCTGACGTATCTTACTTTAAATGGATGTACTGACTGTAGTGGATGTGGCGCAACCACAGCATGAGTGTGTGCAAGTATGGACTTATAGTATAAGTGTTTGCGCACATATCTGCCTGTATTTACCTCTGTTATATTAATCTGTTTGATTGTATATGCGAGAGGGAAGCAAACTAGAGAGAGAGACGAAGAGCTCATAGTTTTAGGGCATTCCTGTCAGTGCTGCAGTGTGATTGCAGGTCCTGTGTGGCTTCCTGCAAACTTTAACGCTTAGACGGGTTTGATGTAAACACTCAGAGGACACAAAGACGAGAAAGTCCCCGAGATATTTAACTGACTAATTCCTCCACCGGTTTATCCCCCCCGCCTTTTCGCTTTCTTTTCTTTGCCTCGATCGTTCCACCGGGACGGAAGAATGTGGGAATCCGGGATGTGCAAAGAAAACATGCCTTTTTACTTCATCATCAAGAAATAAAAGAAAATAAGTGAGTGTGTGTGCTGCAGACACACAGGTGTTCACACACACAAACCTCCACCTCACAAACAAACACACCCGTTTGTTAAAACTTTGCCCGAGGCATTTTTATTCCTCCAATTAAACTTGTCGAGGGCCTGACAAGTCTCAACTTTGTTCGCTCCAACAGACAGGAAATTAAAAATTGTATTCAGTTGTCTTCCAACTAAACCAAAAGCTGTTTGGCACAGAAACACGTACACTTTTTCATCATAATTCATACAGTCAAATGTAACCGTCAACTGTCCAAAATCTGTCCATAAATCGTGTTCTTATTCATTTTTGTTAATTTGTTCAAGTTTTAGGTGTCAAATGAGTGAGGTTTGAGATAGATAGATAGATAGATAGATAGACAGATAGATAGATAGAGAGTATTCACATCCAAATTGGGTGGGTTTTGTGGTTTAGGAAGTACAGCTCTTCAACGTATAGCAGCCTCTTTTTCAAGGGACCAAAAGTAATTGGACATTTGACTCAGAAGGCTGCAAAAAAAAAAATAACAAGGCTCTTCCCTTGTTAACCTGTCATCAATTCATCATCAAGGAGCTCTCAATGGAGGTGAAACAGACCATCCTGAGACTGAAAAAAGAAGAAATCCATCAGAGAGATCGCAGAAATGTTAGGAGTGGCCAAATAAACATTTTGGTATATTCTGAGAAAAAAAAGAGTGCACTGGTGAGCTTGGGAACTCAAAAAGTCCTGGATGTCCACAGAAGGCAACAGTGGTGGATGATCGCAGAATCCTTTCCATGGTGAAGAAAACCCCTTCACGACATCCACTCAAGTGAAGAACACTCTCCAGGAAGTAGGTGTATCAGTATCTAAGTCTACCACAAAGAGAAGACTTCATGGGAGTAAATACAAAGGATTCATCACAAGGTGCAAGCCATTAATCAGCCTCAAAAACAGAAAGACCAGATTGACTTTGCCAAAAAAACACCTGAAGAAGCAAGCCCAGGTCTGAACAGCATTCTTTGGACAGATGAGACTAAGATCAACCTGTACCAGAATGATAGAAAGAAGAAAGTTTGGAGAAGAATTGGAACAGCTCATGACCCAAAGCACACCACGTCTTCTGTAAAATATGGTGGAGGCAGTGATGACATGGGCATGCATGATTTCTAATGGCACTGGGTCACTTGTGTTTATTGACAATGTGACAAAAGACAGGATAAATTCTGAGGTGTACAGGGATATACTTTCTGCTCAGATTCAGCCAAATGCAGCAAAGTTGATTGGATGGCGCTTCACAATACAGATGGACAATGATCCAAAACATTCTGCAAAAGCAACCCAGGAGTTTTTAAAGCAAAGAAGTGGAATATTCTGCAGTGGCCGAGTCAATCACCAGATCTCAACCCAGTGGAGCATGCATTTCACTTGCTCAAGACAAAACTTTGGGCAGAAAGACCCACAAACAATTAACAACTGAAGACAGCTGCAGTAAAGGCCTGGCAAAGCATCACAAAGGAGGAAACCCATTCCTACATGTTTAATCATACATTTTTGTTCAACCCCTTGCATTAATTCAATTCTGTTGTAGTTATTTCTGTGGTAAGTATTGACAAGGACTTCACGATACGATATGTATTGAGATACTTGAGTTAGGATACATTAATGCAATATTGTGATTTGCGATATATTGTGATATTCTGCATGGGTCACTGAGAAACAACTTAAAATTCAAGTTGTATATATAGTATGTACATATATGTACGTATACATGCACACATATTTATATATACACATTTTAATTTTTATCTCAACATGCAAAAGTTGCTCTAGATTTACAATTGTCCAGGACATGACTTTTTTGTGGGAAAAACAATATTAAGAAACTAATAATATATCACAAGAAAAAGTGTTGCAATATATTGCCATATTAATGTTTTTCCCGCCTCTAATAGATAGATATATTTTGTCTTAGTTCTCTGTTATTGTGATTGAGGTTGACGGGTTTATTTCACATTTTCTCGTCCGCCGCTGCAACACGCAGAGGTGAGAAAGCCCTTCTGTACTCTCCATACACATGTACAGTAGATGCAAATTTCAGACTAATTAAGTTCTGTACCCAGGTGTGTAATGTACTCCGTTCTGTGACCCACATCATTTATATGCAGTTATATCAAGCACACGCTAAATGCAGAGTGAGACGTATCGGCCACATGTCTGTATTTCCTCCTCCTCCTCCCTCCTCTCTGATGTGTTTTTCATGTTAACACTTTGCAGTGCCTTAGGTACATCGTGCGGCTTCCCGCCATACACAGCCCGACCGAACCCATTTAGAATGTTTTTATGGGATAACATGCTTTTTATTTTTCAATTAAATTTTTATACTTTTGTGTTTTTTCCCCTCTTTTCTTCTTTTAAAGGGTAGCTATGTTCCCTCATACAGTTTTCTCCTCTGTACTCTGTCTTGAGAGACTGCTGGCTGCTCTAACTCCTGTTTAACTGATAAAAATAAATCAACACATATTGACTGCATCATATTTAAAAAAAAAAAAAAAAAAGTTGACCTGCCCTTATTATGCTAAATAAACAATACAACTGAGTTCCAGCGGTAGTTGTGTTGCATCAGTTATTTACTTGAGTGCTTCTACTTGAAAAAATATATAGAAATTAACCATATTTTTAAATATAGGAGAAATGCAGCATGTTAGCATGCTGATGTTAGCGGGTGTTGCATCAACACAGCATCATAAATGTGTTCATGACTGGAGCTTCTCAAAATTAAAGATGATGCAGGGAAGTGTGTTTTGTGTCTATTTGAAGCTCACTGAGCCATAAGTAAACTCAAACTATCAACAACAAATCCAGTAAAGTAAGATCACAGAAGTGACAACAACACTGACATCGATAGAGAGGCAAACTAAAAAGCACACCTGTCACAAGCATACTTCAAATGATCAAGTTACCAAACAAACTCTATCAGCAACAACCGATCGATCAAAGACGACCGTACCAATCAAAGTGAAACCAAACAAGGGCAGACGAGATCAACCCCCTCATCTTCCCCTCTCATCACCTCGCACCAATCTGAATCTAGATTTGAATGGTTCCACTGATGAGGCTTTGAAGCGTCAGTCTGGTCGGCCTCCTTCACGCCACGCAGCCATAGTAATGCCATATCACATCTGACACCCCAAAGACTGAGCAATTGATCCCACGGTACGGCCATTGATTGGGTCGGGTTTGAACGAGCGCTCTGGGCCGAGCATGGAGGGTAGGGTCAGGACCGAGATGTGTGCCTGGCTCACTTCTTTTGTTAGGGGATCGATGGTGTCCCACCACGGGGGAGATTAGCCCAGCCAGGTCATGCAGAGCACAGCTTATATTATGTTATGTTTGGATGCGTCTGTCCTCCTATGTGTTATTCTTTATGTCAACTTATTTTTGTGTACTTCCACGCCTCGTTAGAGATAAATTTAGTCATTCAGAGTGAGAACAATTGTGTAGAAAGAGTCCCTTGCTAGGGTTGAGTTCGTACAATGTGCTGCCTGACCCTGGATCTTAAAAATGACATTCAAAAATAATTATATTGTATTCTTACTTACTTTTGGGGGGAGACATTGTAGGAATAATGGTGTTGCTTTCTTTTAACTGAACATAACTAAGAAGTTTTGCTGTCTAAACCTAACAAAGAAGCATTGGGGCGCCAGTAGCTCAGTCTGTAGTGACTTGGGCTGGGAATCGGAGGGTTGCCGGTTCAAGTCGAGGTCAGACCAAGTTTGGAGAATGGACTGGTGGCTGGAGAGGTGCCAGTTTCTCCTCCTGGGCACTGCCGGGGTGCCCTTGAGCAAGGTACCGAACCCCCAACTCCCCGGGCGCCTTACATGGCAGCCCACTGCTCCCTGAGGGGATGGGTTAAATGCAGAGGACAAATGTCATGTATGTAGTGATATATATGTGACAAATAAAGTATCTATTCTATTCTTCTATTGTTGTATGTAGAATATCACAACATATCCCAAAAACTTATGACATTGTGACTCAAGTATCGCCATACATCGTATTATGAAGTCCTTGCCAATACCCACCCCTCCCTATCAGGAGTCATAATGTTATGCCTGATCGGTGTACAAATCAGTGCGTATTCATCAGTATGCTGTGTCTTGTTCAATTACTGAAAAAAAAAGAAAGAAAAATGGCAGCACAGAACATTAAGAAACAAAAGTGAAAGCCCAGCAGAATCCGGAGTAAAAGAAAAAGAAAAGATTAAAAGCAGAAGGACCAGAGGAGAGCAGAGAGCAGAGGAGGTGAGAGCTGAAGGCTTTGGCAGGGCCAAAACAGGCCACAAACAGACCAGTGCTAAAGGGCCCAGGACAAGTGTTGCCATGTCCCCCTGAAACCACGGAGGCCGCTGGGTAATGAATAAATAAACACCCCCTCCAACCATCCAGCCTCTTCCTGCTCTCCACGTTTGGCAGCTCACACACACACACATATATGCATACACAAAGGGAAACTGGCACACACACATAAACAATGCACACAAATGCATACATGCATGAATGCCATCGGCCTGACAGACTTACAAACATGCAGGTTTTGTGCAGCAGAGTCTCTGTGATTGTGTGTGTGTGTGTGTGTGTGCCAGTGGCGCTCCATACATGCACCAGTGTATTCCCTGCTTTGCCTTCCTCACACTGTTCGTCTGTATGCCTTTTATTTGCCCATCCATATTTATCCAAAGCCATGTGGACGCATTTGGCCGGGCAGCCTCACTCCATCTATAACCCAGCTGAGAAATCACCCCTGTGCCAACGTGGAGGCATGCAGCGATGCCATGTCAGGGCTTAACCCAACAACAGGCGAGAAGCAGCGAGAAGCTCCACGTTTCCAGGTCTGACAGTCACACAAAATATTTTCAATAATTCAACTCAGATTGAGAAGCCAAAGACGGAGCAAAGGCCTTTTAACGTGTAACTTGTTGTGACACTGCTAAACGACCGTCACCGCCGCCTGATGAAATATAGATATTTTGTTTTGTTCCCAGGGTGATTCATTTGTCATTACCATGTTGCTACTTCGGAGACAACCGAGACCCAGAAAGTGAGAAGCAGCAAACCTCTAGATGTGATCTGATGAACCAGGATATGAAAACACATGGGGTTTAGTTTGACTGATACAGGCTTTTGAAGTACAAGATCACAATATTTTAAATCTGTAGTCATTCTTACTGCTCACATTGACCATTGAAAAATCCCTTTCTTATTCACTTTCAATGCAAGTGATGTGACAAAATACACTGTTATCAAGTTTGTGTAGAAATTCACCATTTGTCTGAACAAGTCTGAGTTAGTAAAATCAGGTGGATATCTTTCAATGTGGTCATCTTTTTAGTATAAAATTCCTTAGTTTGGATTGGAGAAGTTAATATATAGCATTTTGGAAGTTTGTCATCACAAAATGATGCAAAACTTGCTTTCTAATTACACTTGGCAGAGAAAGCCAAAAATGTCAAAATGCTCAAACATAATTAACTCTTTAAGTGCCATTTGTATGTCATTTAAGTCCGATGCTTGAGTGCCATCGACGTAATTATACACCAAAGTGGCTTTTCAGCAGCATAAAAGAGACGGTATACACCACAGAGACCAAAACAGGAAGTGGAGACGATCAAGATTAGAGAGCAAAACAGAATCTGACATTTTTATGATGAAATAGAGAGTCTCTTCTTTCATTTGAGCTATTCAGTGTTTGCAGAGTCATAGTACAAAATATTCTGTGGGTCTGGAAATATGACTCAAAATGGTCAAAAAACACTGGAACAAGACACTTTCTGTTTTTTATAAGGACTGGCACTCAATGAGTTAATAACATCTGACACCTTAAATGATTTTAGGTGGAACGACTCTCAAAGCCAAGGTGAGCCCAGTTTCATTCCAGTTAGAAATAAAAAATCTTTCAGGACTGAACTTGAACTACACCTGTTGTTGCAGATGGGTTTATACTGCAGTTAATAGAAAGCTTGGTGCATCTCTCACACGATAAAGGTGTCTTAGGTGAAGGTATCAAACACTGACAGCCATGACAAAGCCTTGTATTTGACACCCTGGAGATGAGGCTTTTGCAGATATTTAAGCAGAAATTTAGAGATCAAACAGCCTGAAGCAATAAAGGATGTTGTCAACAAGCAGTGAAAGAGGATGCAAACTAACTCTGAAAACAGAAACGCTTACACGTCATTACAATGCTCCTAAAAAAATAAAAAAAATTAAAAAAAATAAATAAATAAAAAATCACACCAGGCTTTTCCTACTAGCATGCACACACACTCTTACGGCTCTCCATCAGACAGAAGATGACATGGCAACCTTGACCCGTTTGTCCATCGTAAATTACCACACCTCATGGCACCTCATTCTGGTGTGTCATCAGCTTGCACCCACAACCACCATCACACTACATCAGTGTTTACTGCACTGTATTTTGCAATGTAAGTGAACTACTGTTGTTAAAGTCATACTGAGAGACTTCAGATGTTGGGAAATGGAATGTGAAAAAGCATTCTGCATATGTAAAGGACAAAAATGCCAAACTCTTCTGCAAAATGATGTTCCCATTCGAGCTAGAGCTGTGCAATATGGACAAAATAGTATATCTACGATACATATCGTAATATTGCACAGCTCTATTTGGTTAGCTCTGTTGCTACGCAAACGTTAACTTTACTCTGGTTGTGGTTTAGATACTCCATGTAAAGCACACCTCAACGTCAGAATGACTGCTGGATAATCTAAATATATCATGGGAGTTCAAAACGTGTTGCTCGTTCTTACAGCAGGATTGAGAACAAGTGTTTCCAGGTCACGAAGGAAAGGAGGAGATGATGAGAAAGTAAGAGCCTCACTTTATGATTCAGCCTGATAAGACTGGAGCATCTTAACAACAATGAACTGTAACCCCCGAGCAGCTTTAATTGAACTTGGCCATTAAAGTGATTCAGATGCTGATCATTAGACCCGAGCTCTAGCTACGCTCACTCATTCTCAAACGTACCGGGCTTGCAGGTACAGCAGCGAAGCATTTACCACACTGAAACGCTGAGCTCGACGCAAAAAGGCAAAACAATTAAAAGGTGAAAAACACACCGGCGCATGTCTTCGATGGGTTTATTCATCAATGTTTTGACCTCCGCTGGCCTTCATTAGGTCTGCATGAGAATTAGCTGAGAGTGCTCAATGTGCAGTGATCAACACTTTCATCAGTATGAGAACGTTTCCAAAATAGAGTCATGAATTTGAAGTTTGGTTCACTTTAACCTTGAGCGATCGTATTAGATGTGTCTCTCTCTGTCCTGCACTTTATATGGATGCAAATGAGGATCTGACTGTTTATATGGATGCATACAGATATGGGAAAGTGTGTGTGTGTGTGTGTGTGTGATACCACCATGTGCTCTCTCTGCTCTCCATGCTGCTCTGCTCCCACAGTGCCCCTGGGACCCATCTGCCTCCCTGTTATTAATTCATCAGGCTTAACCATGCAGCGCTTTATGACTCTGTTTGGACTGACGAACTATCACACACCCCTAGCTCGCTCTCTCTCTCTCACTCTCTCTATTGAAAAACAATATCTGTCACCTGATGCTGGATCCACACTTGAAATGCCCGTTGCACTGTGTGTTATATGTCTTACGTCTTGGCTTCTACATGCAGCTCCGTTGTCAACCGTCTCTGCATCGCCACCACTGGCAAACAGAAATTTCTGCAGGAAATTATTGTTCTTGGTTAGTTCCTGAACCAATTTTCCATCTTTGTGTCAATTTTGCAGTGTCAAAACATATCTAAAAGCTGCCTTTTGACTCTGAAAAGTACTCCCAGAATCACTAAATCACTCAGAAATGATTAAGCTGAATAAAAAGCAACAAAAAAGGAATATCTTATTACACTTAAGAGCCCATAAGCGGGCCAAAAATAATTCCTCAGAAGGCCACAAACCTCCGCTGGGCTGTGCAGCTAATTCCCATCACAGAAACTATTTTGGCTGATTGTCCGTGTTCAAAATAAACCCTTTTAAAAGAAAAAAAAATCCTAAAGTTTGCATCAAGAGATAATCTAAGAATCAATCAATGCCCTTCACGTGAATATGTCTTGATTGCCATGCCTAAATCCATTCCCATCAAAGACGGAGAGATGAGATCAGAGATTGCGGTACATCAAAAGAGTTTATCTAGCTAGTATTATGTGGCTGTAAATAGCTGCGGCAAAAAGACAAGACGCACTCGCCGAGCACTGAGACAAGTAGAAGCAAAAGCAAACTCTGAAAAACTGAAAAAATCTTTTACATGGAGCTCAAAAGCAGAAAATGCATTCCTCAAAAGATGCAAAACTCAACAGCACAACCACATTACATTATAGACTAATACAACTGATAGTAAATGTTACTATATTTTGTGGAGTAATACTTTTGCATCTTTGCAGCTAAACAAGTCAGATCCTCCAATTTCTGAGTTAGAAGTTAATAAAAGTTATAACCCATATCACAACCTATCTGCCCTCACTAACATCTTCTAAAGGAAAAAAAAGTCAATTTCACATAACTCTAACACTGTGTTTTATTTCTCAGAGGTAATATGACTGTATAATTTAATTTTATGAGAAAGTTGACTTGTTCTGAGTGACTTGGTTCCTCTGAGGGCTCAACACTAAACCTGAGGACATCCAGAGGGAGTTCATGTGGGCTCACTACTGGGGTTATACTGGCCCCCAGTGGGCATGATGTGAACACAACTCTCTGCAACGGAGAGATAATAAGCCTCAGGAAGTTAAACAGTCCTGTATTATTGCTGTTGTCCTCACACACTGTGCAGCTCAGAGTTTGTGCAAATAATTTTGACTCTCAGGAGTTAAAGGTGAAAATGCAGGAATTACCCGTTTTCTGTAAACACACAAGCACAAATATTTAGACATGCTTTTGGTGATGTCAGAAGGAATAATAAGTGTTTTTTCAGCATCGGATCGCCAATCAGTCTCCCTCAGCCTGTGAGTAATGTTGGGGCTTCTGGGAGATGTAGTCAGAGCATAAAGAGACGGTATACACCACAGAGATCAAAACAGGAAGTGGAGACGATCGAGATTAGAGAGAAAAACAAACAGAATTTGGACAAAAAGTGGTGATTTTGGTAAAAGTGTCCTCTGCTCTACCTCTGATAAAACAAGAATGGAACAAGGTAAAAACAAACATTTTTTTCATGATGAAATAGAGAGTCTCTTCTTTCATTTGAGCTATTCACTGTTTTCAGAGACATAGTACAAAATATTCTGTGGGTCTAGAAATATGACTGAAAATGGGCAAAACCACTGGAACAAGGCGCTTTCTGTTTTATAAAATAGCTGCAACTCAATGAATTAATGTATTCAGCAAACTTTGATTTAAACAAACACAAAACGTCTACCTCTGTAACTTAATGCACATACACACATTTCACCCTTGATACTGCAAGTTATTCTTTTATATATGTGTGTTGACAATACTCTTGTTTGATTCTCGGAGCGCTGACATATTTCCCACCTTGAAGCCTCTACGGAACAAAACCACTGACAATGTTTAAAAATGGTCCAGACAGCCTGATTACATACATGACAGCATGCCTGCTGTCACTTCACAGAAAAGTCTGGAAAAAAGGAGAGAAATGGGAATGCAAGAATGAGACTGAAAGTCACGGAGAATAAAAAATGTTGAGAAAAAATGACTCTCTGTGGAGGAAAGGAGTGGGAATATAGCTGATAAGAGATGGAGAACTTAAGAGGATAAAGGATGAAACACAAGAGGGATTCATTATGTAATTAACAAGCTAATATACAAACCACATACCTCTATTTTACCTCCACTAACACACTTTTTAAACCACAAACGCATTTGAACGGGAGAATAAAATAACTTTGTTTAGAAGCTTCAGCATTTGTAAAGAGCTAGCATCAGTTTGCATCAGTTGCTATAATGTAGTGTGATACAGAAGAGGAAAGATGCTCTGGTAGTTAGCAACAGTGAATATTCAAAGGGTGGCACAGGACCACCATGACCAGAGGATGTAAAGCAATAAAACTGCTCCATCACACAGTCAAATCAGAGGCTTTTTCGATCAAAAAGCTGCTCAGCAGCCTTCTCAACATAAAAAATAAAATATATTTGGGTATTTTGAGGCGTTACGAGACGTTGGTTTTTGCCTTGTCTCCATGACTCTAGGAGGACTAAGACATTTCTCTGTTTTCGGCAGAGATAGACGTCATAGCACTGCAACAAGCGTTCAAATTAAGTCCCTGAAATTCAAGGCGTTCATTTTCAGTAAGAAAAATTTTCCAAAAGAACAGTCAAATATTCAGGACCGGACCTTTAAAAAAAAAAAAAAAAAAAAAAAAAAATCTGGAACAACAACATGGTTCCTGGAGGAGTCAACGTGTTGTGACGAGGTTTTGGGAATCAAACAATCGCAAAATGGATTTACATAAATTTTATTTTTTACATATAAATCAGTACAAAAGCAGACAGTATAAATAAAGGAATCACCCATTAATCAAACATTGTTTAGTTTCTTTCAAACTCATCTTGATGATCTTGAATTAATTTCCCTCCACGTGAAACTACTCAAAGTTTTATCATTATTCAGTGCGTTGAGGACGTCTTCACAGCTTCTCACATAAACAATCAATGAAAACACAACAGAGACAACAGATTGTAGATTAAAAGCAATTAACTGACCATACAGTTGGTCTTTCTTGGATTAAAGAGACAGATATTTCACTTTCACAGCCTCACCACAAGTCTATTAAAACTTTTATTTCATTACACATAATGCAGCTTTCTCAAAGATGTTTTTATTTTACGTTAACACAGAGAGACGTCATTATTCCTCAGAGCCTCCAACTGTAATCTAAGCACTGAAACACAGTCATGGACCAGACTGATGCTGTTTCTGAAAAAAGGACTAGCTCAGTGGCTTGGTGTTCAGACATTTTCTCCAAGAATCAAATATTCTTTTAGCTCCTCGGGTAAACTGCTGCGATCTCTCCGTTTCCTGCCCCAAGCAACCTCACTCAGTGCCTTTCCCTCCAGGGAGCTTTTTCTTGGCAAACAGGGCTGTTTATTTTACTAAAACGGGCCCTCACTTCAGCTGGTTCATCTAATTAAAATGTTGCCAAAGCATTGAGGAGTAGGTGTTTTATTTAACAGCTAATTGTGCTGACGCCATGGGACTGGGATATTTTATGCATACACTTTCCAGGATCTTAGGGAAAACACACAATTGTACATATATACAAGCAACACACACACACACACACACACACTCAGAGTTTCTTGGTGGGATGAATTTTAAACAGCCAGGAGTATCGAGTTAATCAGTGGGAATCCAGTGGGGGAATATCAGGTTGCCTTTTAACAGGGGAGGATGCATGTATGATTAACGCTGCGCTCCCCATCGGACTCAACAGAATAATTGTCTTGTTTACCAACAGGTGTTTTTAATCTAGACACTGGAATTAACAATCCTTGTTTGTGGGGGCGCTGGGGGGGCTATCATGTCTAAGGTGTAATCACTTGCCGTTTTTCTTGTCGACAGCTCATGTCGTACTAATTGAGTGTTTCAAGTCGATGGATTTAGAGAGGACACCGGCGTGGCTGCAACTGGTGTCGTTTTCAGCGGACGTTCACAAACTGAGCGTTAATTAGCATGTTCTCTATCGGTTTGTGTCTGCAACGACAACCATCATGTGATTTACACTTGTGTCCGCACAGCCAAAGTGACGTCACAACTAGGGGTGGGAAAAAATATTGATATGGCAATATAATGCGATACTTACGTCACTTAAAATCCAACGCTTGAGTGCCATTGACTTAATAATACGTCAAAGTGGATTTTTGGCAGCGGGTAGCCGATCTCCCGCAGCCTGTGAGTAATTTTGGGGCTTCTGGGATTTGTAGTCGGAGCATAAAGAGACGGTATACACCACAGAGATCAAAGCAGGAAGTGATCGAGATTAGAAAGCAAAACGGACACATTCTGGAAAAACGTGGCATATTTGGTGAAAGTGTCCTCTACCTCTGATAAAACTAGAATGAAACACTCAAAAGGCACTATTGCTGTAAGGAAGTGGCACTCAAAGAGTTAATGAATTCAGTGTAGCAATAAATTCAGAATTTCTTCAGTGACACAGATATCATGACGTATCGTGGATGAAATTTCTTGCAGTAAATCGATTATAGCAGAATCACTGTTGGTACCTGGGGATACGCAGCCCTAGTCACAACATTAGACTTGAACAGTCATTTGTGGCGGTTTTTCATCCATCTGTGTACAATATTGTAAGTATTTGGACTTAAACAGGCAGATAAAAAAAGACCCTTGAGAAGCTGAGTAACATTGTTAACGGTTTACCCCTGCAGATTCCTTTCAACGGACCTGAAACCGGTGGGAAATAAATTTATCACATTTCATATTTTCTACTCCCTGTTCTTTAGATATTCTTGCAACCAGAAAAACAATGCAAATCACATCGCTGCGGTGTTATCAGTAAAACTACTTGCAGAATGTGTTTTTTTTCCCTTCCTCTAATAACGTGTTAAAACACTTGGGCTGTGGCCTTCATTGGTTTAGGGAGGTTTGGAGGATAGTGTGAATTTGGTGCAGTTATTGAGGCAGTGGGGAAGGCTGGGGAGGAAAGCCTAGTTTGTATTACCTTTTCACACGTCAGCCTGAAGCTGACAGGTTGCTAAAGCAAAGGTATTTTAACATCCAATTTCAGCAGTTTTGTGACACAATTGTGCGAAAGTAGGGGTGAAAATGAAAATGGAGAGAGAGAAAAGGGACCTAAAGTTGGTTTATCCCATAAAAGACAAATAAATACCTCACACACACACACACACACACACACACACACACACACACACACACACACAGCACTACCTTGAATCCAGAGTGTGTCATTTCTCACCTACACTGAAAAGACAAAGGTTTTAAAAGCCTTGGATGGTATTGGCCCAAAAGAGTTGTGATGCATGATTTCAAGCCTTTAAGTGATGGAGTGAAACTACCAGGCAGGGGCAAAATACATCTTACAGTTTCATATAGATTTGTTTCAGCTTATACTGAAATACAGCTGCAATATTAATTATCGAGTCAAACGAGCTACAAGGTGACAAAACACTCAACAGCTTAACTCTAGCTTCTCCTCTGGTAAACCCCAAAGACAAAGAGTGAAAAAGACGACACAGCAGCCACAGGATTTTAAACTTTTGATGTCTTTTCTGACCTGCGATGAACACAAAAAGCTGATTAAACCAGCTTCACAGCACACCTCGCTGCTTCCCCAGGCCCTGACTGTCCTCAGTACTATGATGTCAGCACACTTTTACAGTGTTATCACCATTCATATCAATCCAATCATGAAGCCCAGACAACCTCCTTTCTGTTATTTATAATAAAATAAATCACAGGATCCTAAACCGTGAGCCCTCCTCCCCTCCAGTGAGCCTGGTAGGATCCTGTCCTGTTTAGAAAAGGGTTAGACGGGATTAAAGGGTGTTTCTGCAGCTCTTATCTAGTGTTTGAGCACTTGATCAGGGAGCCGTGCTCTAATCCGAACATCGATGCGGTTCCATCAACACGCTCTCCTGGAGCAACACGCCAACAAAAGAGGCTGCTGGGGCTTGTTTAGATGTGGTCCCACACACACACACACACCCACACACACACACACACACACACACAGATCCCTTTTTAAGGAACACTGTTTCTGCTGCTGCTCGCTTTGATAGTTGATGCCAAACGGCTAATCTCTTAAACTTCTGCATTGTTCTATTGGCGAACTCAAGACTTAAGATCTGTGACGTGTGTGTGTGTGTGTGTGTTGTGTGTGTGTTGTGTGTTGTGTGTGTGTGCGCTACAACAGGAGCTCACATATTACATTTTCTTTAACCAGGTCTGTGGCTGATAATTTGATGTTTTGTCCTAAAAATATGAGAGATGGCTAGGTAGGTAAGTAGGCAGGCAGGTAGATATGTAGGTAGGTAGGTAGGTAGAAAGGTAGGTAAGTAGGTAGGTAGGTAGATAGAACGGTAGGTAAGTAGGTAGGTAGATAGAAAGGTAGGTAAGTAGGTAGGTAGGTAGACAGAAAGGTAGGTAAGTAGGTAGGTAGGTAGACAGAAAGGTAGGTAAGTAGGTAGGTAGATAGAAAGGTAGGTAAGTAGGTAGGTAGGTAGACAGAAAGGTAGGTAAGTAGGTAGGTAGATAGAAAGGTAGGTAAGTAGGTAGGTAGGTAGACAGAAAGGTAGGTAAGTAGGTAGGTAGATAGAAAGGTAGGTAAGTAGGTAGGTAGGTAGACAGAAAGGTAGGTAAGTAGGTAGGTAGATAGAAAGGTAGGTAAGTAGGTAGGTAGGCAGACAGAAAGGTAGGTAAGTAGGTAGGTAGATAGAAAGGTAGGTAAGTATGTAGGTAGGTAGATAGAAAGGTAGGTAAGTATGTAGGTAGGTAGACAGAAAGGTAGGTAAGTAGGTAGGTAGATAGAAAGGTAGGTAAGTATGTAGGTAGGTAGATAGAAAGGTAGGTAGGTAGGTAGATGAAAAGGTAAGTAGGTAGGTAGATAGAAAAGTAGGTAAGTAGGTAGGTAGGTAGATAGAAAGGTAGGTAAGTAGGTAGGTAGATAGAAAAGTAGGTAAGTAGGTAGGTAGGTAGATAGAAAGGTAGGTAAGTAGGTAGGTAGATAGAAAGGTAGGTAGGTAGGTAGGTAAGTAGAAAGGTAGGTAGGATAGATAAATAAATAGGTAGGTAGGTAGATTGATAGATACTTTACTAATCCTGAGGGAAAGTCAAGTAATCAGCAGCAGATGTAGAACACAGAAATAAAAGCAGAGCAGTGCAAATATACAAACTTCTTACATACATCTATCAGGAGCTTTGTTGGGGTGAAACCAAACCAAAAGGTGAAAAGGTCAATGTCTGTTGTTGTGAGGAGGTGAAGAGCCATAGGGCCTGTGTCTGAGATAAAACTAAATAAAAAATATGATACAAATACATTTTCACTACTGTACATTCAAACTGCACATATATATCATATACTATATAATATATAATTCTGTACATACTGTAAACATTTACATATCATTCCATAAACTACGCTCCTGTGTATGTATGAATCTAATATAATGTAATATAATAGATATGTATGTGTGGGCATAGAGTGATTCTGGTCAAAGGGGAAAGAAATGACCCTCTGCTTCCCTTGTGGGCCTGCTGGCTACTTTACAGGACTCTAAATCATAGTCATGGATGAGTTGTAATTGCAAGTGACTGTTCAGTGTTTCTCAGAAGAGTGTGTGTGTGTGTGTGTGTGTGTGTGTGTGTGTGTGTGTGCGCTGTTTCAGTGGTGTTTTTGTAAAAATAAAAGGAGAAGTGGTGTGCTTGCTGTGGATTCTTTAGGAAATTGCTGTCAGGTAGGCAGCGGCTGGAGCTGAGGCCTGGCGATGCAGGCAGGAGAGTCTGGCTACCAGAACCATTACTACGCCTGCTGGAGCCTCAGAGACCATGCTGTGCTGAGGGTAATGGTGTGTTTTCATAGTACCACAAGCTTCTGGACACCAGCGATACATGTAAGTGATGGTGTAGGCTCTAGCAATCTTTTAGAGCTAAAGATTTAACAAGTTTCCTTTTTATCAGAACTAGTGTCATATGATAACTACGTGTTAAAAGCTCTTTTCCAAATATAAATAATATTCACCATAATCTCAGTATATCTAAGGTACCAAAATCATGTTGTGCTTAGTATTAACACTGATCATGGGGGTCAATGTACTGTACAAATAAATAGCTATAAATCTCTGGAGTCACCACTCTGGAGAAAAAAAACAGAGACTAAACACTGTTGACCCTGAATGCTGACCTGCACACTAAAATGACACACATGAGCATTTTCTGACTTGTTGTCCCACTGTTTAAGTTTAAGCAACAATTTATTGGTTAGTCTTACAGCAATAGGAGAGCTACAAGGCTGCACCTCAACCTTATTCTCTTTGTCAATGAATTATTTGTTCATTAAAACGTGAGGAAGTAGTTTTTTTTAGAAATGGCAATCACAATTTCCTGGAGCCCAAGGTAACCTCAAAGCAGATATGAACTCTGCTATAATGTAAGGCAAGGAAAAGCAGAATTATTTTCTAATTATTCAACTAATCTGTACCAAGTCTATAAAACGTGTAAAGTACACTTAACAAACCTGATGTCCTCAAATTTGTCAGATCAGCAGTCTAAAACCCCAAAAAACAGATTCCTCAACTGAGAAGCTGGTTCATGAGTTTTTGTTTAAAAAAAATGTTTGTTTATATATAATAAGTCCTCCAGATCATTCAGCTCTAACGCCAAAATCACACCAGGCAGCAGCAAAGTGCGTCTCGATGCACTAATGACATTTTTCTGCTGCCAGGATTTGTGTCCATGTGTTTCAGGCAGGAAGGAAATCATCAGGAGTCACTGGATCTGTTTATTGATTGGCTGTGATTAGTCTCTGAAAAGTTGAACTTTCTGAACTTTCACCTGAGCTGCAGCTTTTCATGGAGATTACATGGCATCTCGCCACAGGCTGCACTTTAAAGGAACACTGATAAGGTGCTGCTGTCCAATAATCTGCTACCATAGGCTGGAATTTTCCTGCACGACAAGTAAACTCTATCATATAAACTTACTTATATTATATCAAAAGGATAAATATTTGTTTTATTGAATCCAGCTAGTTCAAGTGAGTGGGCTTAAATGTGATATTTGCACATCCATTTCTTCTAGAACACAAAGAGATCCATCATACTAACATGTGAGAAGTATTTCCATTGTTTGAGAAGGAATGAGCAGCGAGTCTCTGTCTCCCTCTTCTGGAAAAGACCAGTACAGAGTGGTGGTGATGTTGGGAAGACAGACTAGGAACCAAAGTCCCAGTGACTTCAGTTTGCCCCCAAAACCCCACAAGAACTGTTAGGTTGACCTTTGACCTGATACCACACACTGGGGCGACCTCATTTATCACCTGGATGTGGAGTGTTGTGATAGGGGGACGTGGAGGGGCGCATGTGCCAGTGTTGGTTCGATTTTGGGGGGTTTGGCGCTCTTCAAGGGAAAAGAGGCTTTTATGTACATGTACAAAAGTTACAGACAGAGAGACGCTGTCTGGTTTGATTCTGATTGGCCGGGGGCAGAGAGGTCATGGAGTCAGGGCTGATGAATGTTTAGTGATACTCGGGGGGGGGCAGTGTGGTGTGGTTTGAATTAGAGACAAATTGACCCCCTTGAAGAGTGTCTATGAGTTTACTGTTGCTGCTTCTGAAATGTTTTTACTAATATCTGAGGTTTAGTATCGGCCAATCCAACGCAAGGCAACATCAGACTTGACTGAAACATTTCTTTCCTATTTTTTTTTTAACAAATAAACAGATATAAATGTACTCTCTGTAATACTATTCACTGCAACATGTCACTTGTAACCTCTTACTTAGCAGCTTACTGTGGTTCTTATAGTGTTTTTCTATACTGTTATATTGTTCATATTATTGGTTTTGCACTATATTGCATTTGTGCATTATTTGCTCTGTGTATATCCTTTTTAAATATTTTTTAAATCGCCTTCAAATATTTTTTAATCTTACTTTTACAACTGAGTATGACTATTGTTGAAAGAATTTTGTTCCAGATGAATAGTCTTATCTTGAGAACATCTCTTTCTCTTTTCCTTTTCGTGCATTTCACGTCACAAATTAATACTATAACGATGTTCTTTGGTGGATTATTTGTTTGGCAAATTCCAGGAGAAGCTTGGACAGATTCAAAAAAGACGGTTAATCTAATTTTATCAGCATGTTTGATCATTAGTTATGTTTCTAGTTTCCCTGATGTTTTTGAATGGAGTTCTGCTTTATAGGTTGACTTGGATTAATCATGTTAATATGACAGCCCTATAAAAATGATAACTTTGCTCGCTCTATTTGAAAACAAATGTGAGCCAGATAGCAAATGATGTCCCTCACAGCACACAGCATAGAATCACACTGAATAGATCTGCCTCCACAGATCGAGCCCATTGTTACAGATACCAGATCGAGAATTTTCTTCAATATCAGAGCAGATATGGATACCAACATCAGATTGGAACATTCCTTTTTGTTTGTCGTTTGTCTGAAGAGTAACTTTTCAGGAAGACACAGAGAATTGGGTGAACATACAGTCATGGAAAAAATTATTAGACCACCCTTGTTTTCTTCAATTTCTTGTTAGTTTTAATGCCTGGCTCAACTAAAGGTACATTTGTTTGGACAATTATAATGATAACAACAAAAATAGCTCATGAGAGTTTAATTTAAGAACTAAGGATTATTCATTTTCTATGGTTTTCTTGATAATAACCAAAATGACTTAAATTCTTCCATCAATAGCTATGGCATTGTACCGCCAAAAACACTACTTTTAAGCATTCCATGTTTTCTTTTCTGTTTGCTTTAAACACATGATACACACAAGAGTTAATACTTGATTGCATAACCATTGTTTTTGATGACTGCAGCCATGCGTCTTGGCATGCTCTCCACCAGCTTCTGACATTGTTCTGCTGTCACAGCAGCCCATTCCTGTTGGACAAATTCAAACAAATTTTCTTTGTTTTTGGGCTTGTGGTTCTCCATTTTGAGTTTGATGATTTTCCACAGGTTTTCAATTGGATTAAGATCTGGTGATTGAGCAGGCCAAGGCATGGTGCGAATGTTGTGGTTCTCCATCCAGGCTTTAACTGACCTTGCCGTGTGGCAAGGGGCATTGTCTTGTTGGAAAATCCAGTCATTCGAGGCAGGAAAGAGTTTTCCAGCTGATGGAAGAAGACTGTTTTCAAGGGTAGTCCTGTACTTGACCTGGTTCATTCGGCCTTCACACAATTGCATTTGCCCTGTTCCACTCAGACTGAAACAACCCCAGATCATGACTGATCCACCCCCATGTTTTACTGTAGGGGCAAGACAGTCTGGGTTGTAAGCTTCTCCAGGCTTCCTCCTAACCAGTAAGTTGGCTGGAGTGGGCATCAATTCAAAATTGGATTCATCACTGAAGAGAACCTTAGCCCAATCATCAACAGTCCAATCCTTGTGGTCTCGAGCAAAGAGTAACCGGGCCTTCCTCTGCCTTTCATTGATGAAGGGCTTCTTGCGTGCTCTGTGTGACTTCAAACCAGCTTCAACAAGCCGGTTTCGAACTGTCCTTGCCAAGCAAGTCACATTTCTCGACAGCGCCCACTCATTTTTAAGGTCCCTGGAGGTCTGACGACGATTCCTGACACAGGAACGGATGAGTGCACGGTCATCTCGTGGGGTAGAAAGACGTTTCCTGCCACGGCCAGGTAACAATTTGGTAGTGGCATGTTCAGCTTGTTTTTTTTTGTTGTAATGAACGGCTGTCTTGGAGATCTTCAAATTTTCGCTACCTGTCTCTCACTCATGCCAATTTCCAGCAGTGCCAAGATGGCTGCCTTTGTTGCTTCACATAATTCTTTTGTTTTAGGCATTATGTGAGAGCTGACAACTTCTGAGTTGTGCTACGGCTTGAATGTAAGCAGGAAACCACTCTAGGCCTTTGCATGTGCAGTGCTGCTTGTGACATGAAATGGCCTCTTATATACCCTGGGAATCAATTAAGCTTAAGAATGTCAAATAGGACATAAAGTATTATGTGACCAGCTGCATTTTTTGTTGTGTTCATTGTATTATACGTTTAGTGGTACCAGATATTAGAATGAACAAGAAATTGAAGAAAACAAGGGTGGTCTAATAATTTTTTCCATGACTGTAAGCTGAATTTTTTCACTCAATAGGACAACAAAATGCTAGCATCTCATGGACACAACACATATTCCCAACAGCCACAGCAATTTCTGTACACAGAGCAAAGACACTACAATGAAGAGGGAAAATTTCCAGAGTGGCAGGCAAACTGACAGGCCTTTTACACAAACTTAACTCACATTATGAAAGGCAGAGAGCTTAACTTGAATAGAACTGAATAAGACCTAAACCAACCCAGGTTACAATAGCTAGTGTTGATGAGAGTCCCATCTTGAAGCAGTCAGATGTATAAATGTCCTTGAAGTGATCACAGCACAGCAGCAGTAATAACTACTTCTTGGCACACCAACTGGAAGCTTGCTTAATAATGACATTATTAATACAATTTTAACAAAACAGAAAGCCAACATGAACAGATAATATATTTCAAAGCAGTCATTGTAATTACACAAGTCAGTAACAGTCCAATGTGTCAATCCAGACAGGCAAAACTAAAAAAAAAACTGAGCCAGGGCACAATACAAATCAAATGACAATAAAGCATTGGCACATTGGTATATTATATATTATAAGACTGAGCTACATCGTCAGCGAATCTTGAGAAAAATATACAGTAACATATAAAATAGCTTATCATCTTTCCTTTCATTTAATCTTTTGATTAGTTGTAGGCCTACTGATAGAAAACAGTGACTTATATCTCGAACCTGATTTTTCTGCCCCACAAAAATTTCCAAAATTCCAGAAAGTATTGAATTTCCAGTGACTCAAAACAGAGAAAAGCAGCAAAACGTCACATTTGAAAGCTGTAAACATTGAACAGTTGGTATATTTTTCTTAGAGATGACTGAAACAAGTAATTAAATATCAATAAGGCTGATATGTGAACCAGTAAATAAAACCGCTTTACCTGAAAGTAGCTTGCAGCACAGGTGTGTGACTTCAGCCGAAGCTAGCATAGCCTAGCATGTAGTTAGCTCATTTAGCTAACAGCTAGCCAAAACCACGCTTGTGCACCTGAGGGGAAGAGAAAACATTTTCGTTGTAGCGTTGCATTTTTCTGCCTTAAGTACACATAAATGTATACGATTAAGTGTTTGTATTTAAATACTTTCTGCCGTGGACACTTCACAAACATCTCCACTCCATTTCCGGTTTGCCGTAACGCAACAACTACGTAACATTTCTACTTCCTGGTTTATGCTTCTAGACACGGACGCGCGCACGCAATGGCCCGTACAAAAACACGCACCTGTGGTCTAGAACACCTTCATGGAAGAATTCTGCTTAAAATATTTACATACTTAATCCACATTCGATGCTCACTTTTTACACCGCTTTTTAGGGCGCATCGTATCCCACAATCCACCACCGCTCTGTTCGGTTGCTATGGGAACAGCTTTGGTCCGAGTTCACTTCCTGTCTGCTGCTGCAACAGAAAGTAGCCTACATAAATAGTATTGTAGCCTAATAAAAATGTCATCCGTTTAACGGATGAATAGAGGTGGAAGTAGAACCTTTACTTAAGCAATACCTTACTGTAGTGTACTCTGTTACAAGTACAAGTATTGCATTCAAAATACAAAAGTATTCAAAATATATAATTTAAGTAGATCTACTAACATTAAATCTAGCCTACGAATTATGCAGAATGGCAAATTTCAGAGCTATATATTATGATAGGAATGGAAATTTGTTTTTCGATAGCAAATAGACTCACAGTGCTTTATGTTTAAATACAAAATATAGGTGTAAACATGTGCAACTATTGTGTGTATTGTGTGCAAGTGAGCAGAAATGCCCATTTATGTCCATGTATATAACCATAAAGACTTGAACTAATGTATGTCAAAGCTTTAGTATTTAGTATTGAAAAAGGAATGTTTAAAAATATATAATAATTTGTGCTTGATATGTTTTTTCCACATAAAAAGATGAATCAACCGCTTCCCTGTCATTCAGACAGTTGAACTACTGGTGTAAATGGTGTAAAATGTTCACTAAAAAGTGCATTTTCAGTGAACGTGAACTGGAGATTTCAAGAAGTAAGCTTGAGTGAAGGGGAACATTTTCAAAGAGCCCACCGTCGAAAGTTTGTTTTTTGTTTGTTATTCTTTTGGTTTTTTGCTTATTCATTATTTGACAGAATTAATTTGACTACTTGGTGGCCTATATTGAGGAGTAACAACTAAAAACTATTACATAATACTGTGAAATTAGTATATTATCCATAATGTCTCCCAGAGCTGGGAATCAGAAACATGAGAGTAAATATGCAGTGTTTATTCCACGGATGATGAATGTGAGGCTGTGGACTCAATAACTGTTCATATACACAAGGGAGCTGTTGATGAATGACCCTTCAATACCCTGAGGGGAAATACTGTTGCATGAAGTACATAAAGCAAATATTAGGACAGCGTCAGAATACAAAAACAGCACACACTGACATAGTAAAAAAACACAACCGTAAGTTGTGTTTTTTGCAGAAACAAAAAGAGAAAATGTAACTTTAGGAAATGCTCTTTGGTTATTAAATATCATTATTGTGTTTTTAGTTCATATACTGAACGCCAAAGTTAAAGCAGGTTCAACCTCCAAAAAGAAACCTCCGGAAGTTTTGAGATGTATCCTCTTATACAGTATACCTTGTTTTATTGTCGTAATAATAACATGTCAGTTTACAGCTGAAGGTTTGACCGATACGGGGCATAAAATAAACACTAATAACACCAATAAATCAATGGTGTGCATGATTATTAATGCTAATCTGTTTATTAGCATCTAAAGCAATATAAATTGGCACAAATTTGCCTTTAAATGTTTCTCTGCTGATAAGATTGACATAAATCTGAATGTTCACATTTAAACCACAAGGTGGCAGCAGAGTTCAAATGACTGTGGATATGACGTCATGGTCTTTCTCCAATTACAAGTTTGATGACGAAAACATCTTAGTCCATGAAACTTGCCTCTGGTGTAATGAAGTTTTTACACATCCTGGGTTCTATCAGAAAAAATAGTTACTTTTTCAACTTAAAAATTGTGTTTTATTAACACTTCAGATGTTTCTGAAGACAAAAATCAAACAGTATTAAGCATCTACTTTAAATTTTAAAACCTTAATCATAAAAAAAGATATCATCTACTGAATAGGTTTATGTAGCAACAGTTTAGTATTATTTAAAATCTTGCCCAAATTCCTCAACATGATATGAACATGAAAAGAGAATATTAGTCCAGTTTCTTTTTGATTAATCACAAAATACTCACGACTCCAAACTAAGACAGAAATATGAAAACAGGATACTGACAGGTGACAAACAAGTGAATCTATAACATTCATAACAGGAAAATAAATAACATAAATGTCAGTCATGCACTCAGCTTCCATATATTCAATAAAGGTCAAAGGAGTAATTTCCATCCAGGTTCTAAATGTAAATAAACTGGATTCTCATTTTGAAATTGTTCCCTATAACTGCTTTGATCCTATAAATATCTATAACTAATGTGACAGCTGTGAGGAAAGAAATGCAGTTTGTTATTAAACCTCTGTGATCCAATCAGCAGCGCCTTTGATTAAAGACAATCACAATGTTGACGTTAATTTCTTCTTTTACTTTAATGCCTAATCAACAATGTTGTGGTCATACAATCAAAATGTTTATTATTTTTGCTATTATGCAGTAATAATGGCAATAGTGATATATTTATAACAATAAAATAAAACATAATTTGTATTTTAAATGAAAAAATGGAAAACTAGCACAAGACTGCAGTATAATGACTTTTTATTATTAGGCTATTTATTATAATTTTTAACGATTTTGGAGACCAATAAATAAATACATTTATAAATAAATACATAATCATAATAGCAAATTCTTTAAAGACTAAAAATAAGAAATATTAAAAAAAAATGTCATGTTTAAATAAATAAAGATAAATAACTTTTCCAGCTTTAAATGAACCTTTACCTCTTCAACACAGCTGCAGAATTGTGATATTTTTTATATGTTTGATAGTAATTTTTAAAGGCTGTTAAAGTATTATTGTTATGCTGCAGATCAACTGCTCCAAACCTTTTCTCCAGACTTGTAGGATGTAGGATCCACCAGCTGGAGGCACCACAGGACCACAGTTATAAACTGAGACCTCCACCTGAGCCTGAAAACAACACTGGCAACTGTTCAGAGCACCACCTCCAATCTGGCAGCACTGAGCCCAAAACAAAAGTCTAATCATTCAACTTCCTCGCATTTTAGGAGATCAATAGGTGTTTAAAAGCTCAAACCACAGACTAGTTCACATCACAAAAGGCAATAAGAGATTACACATAGTTGATATGGATTACCTACTGATATGAAGGTAAAATGTTAACAGGATTAACCAGAAAATCCCTTTAATCTTGTTTTGTTTGATCAGACTATCCATTTGAACACTAAACATTGTTCTTTATGATGACATTAATGTTCAAGTTACTACTCAAATAATAAATAATAACTCCAGGTGGCATGTGTTGTATTATAGTGTGTCTTTCTCTGTCATGATTTTAACAACCTATTTATAATCTGGGCTGAATTTCCTATTGAATATAAACAACATCTCAATTTTAATTTATAATTTGAGAACAAAGGTAACATGACCAGATTTTAAATCAAGGTTCCGGAGAAGAGAAGATAGAAGGGGGGGGAGGGGGTCGTTTATCAAGGGCCCCTACTGCTTGCAACCATCGTGGGCCCTCCACCAAAATGTAGACCGACGTCACCGCTTCCGCCCTGCACCCCCCTCCTCCCTCCTCCCTCCCCCGGCGTCGTTGGAGCTCCTCTGCTGCCTGCAATCCAACATGGAGTAGAGAGAGATGGGGCTCTAGCGGGGCCACCCCTCGGCAACAACAGCGACGACGCGCTTTTTACGCACAACTGGAACCGGAGTCGTCGGTGAAAACATGCGCCTTAGGACTTAAAAACGGAGTGTGTGCCTTGTGTGTCCGTGTGTGTGTGTGAGAGAGAGTGTGTGTTTGGGGAAAGGGGGTGGGGGGGCGAAGAGAGGAGCTGGATTCGGCTACTAAAATTGCATGTATAGGCTACGTTACCCACTGGAGGCGATGGGCTGTTAAAGTTCGAGGAAAGGAGCATTTGCAGATCCAGAAGAAACGGTGAGGCTCCAGGGGGGAGAAAGTGGGGGAAAGAAGACGGAGGCACGGCCAGTCGAAGGCAAGCCGAAGAGCCGACAGTCGCACAAAGGCGCAGGAGGGATTTATGCGGAATTGGAGACAGAATCGGAGGAGCCGCGGCGAAAGAATGACGAGCGAAAAGTATGCAACCGCCGCGGTACATTACCTGAGGTGAAGCGAGAAAATGATAGAAGAAACACACCCAAACGAGTGAGTACGGTGCCTCAAAGATTTCTCTCTCTTTTCGCCTACAAGTTGGAGATGATCTGGGCAACTTGGCGGAATGCGCAATCCTCTTTAAAAAGCTGCTTTGCGCGCCTCTTGTGCATGTGTTTTTATTATAATCGATGGGATTTTGGTGCTTGGTGCTTGCTGTGAAGTAATGCATTGACAGTGCTGTGGAAGAGGGTTTTTAAGGGCCCCCACCTCGGTGTATAGGCTAGTCTCGAGAAAGAAGAGGAGTAGGAGGAGGAGGGGAATAAGCGTGGGTGGATCGGAAACATTTTCTGAAAGGATCTGAGGCGAGAGAGCAGGCCCTGTTGCAGCGTAACTTAGAAACTCAAACACGCCCCGAAGTTACACCTTTTATAAATACACGAGCAACGCAGCTCACGCAACTCTTGTCTGTGCGTTGTTCAGTTGAAGAAAAAAAACCCGACGGCGTTTACAGAGGCTATTTGGCCACATCAGTGTGTTTGCTTCCAACCGAAGGGGGAAGTCTCACAGGATATGAGATATCCGATATGCCTCATCCGCCATCTCTTTCTCAATCGCCCTCATTTGCATAGCCTACCGAGCTCCATTCATAAAAAAACACAGACATTGGAAACGACGATTTGCGCTGAAAAATACGCGCAGCCACTTTGGGTCGAGACACATTTAGCTCGTTTCTAGACAGACATGTGAGTCGTGTCGCTGCGTAATGTAGCTGATCCAGAGCCGCACTATGCGCAAGGCCCCACAGTCAGAGCCCTTTAAAGGCACCCACGGGCCTGCATGAGCGCGTTGTGCGCTTTAAATTAGCCTCACCGAGAAGGAGCTGCGCCTTAATGTGGATTGTATGTAATCCAGGCAATTCAGATGTAATTTAAGGCAAAGGGACTCTGCAAAAATCACATTTAAATCTCTCTAAGGCTCAAGTGAAATGTGCAGACATTCCATTTAAATGACTGGTTTGTTGTGTTATTTCACAGCTCCTGTGTGTGTCAGACTGCACGGGGCTGCGCTCGGTAGGAATGAATGCCTTGCACATCTCCAGTGGGGGGGAAGAAGGGCGAAGGGCACCGTGGGGGGATGTTTGCGCCGCTGTGGCGTGACGCGCGCCTCATTCATAAAAGCCTCTAACCTTCAGCGCGTCCCCATTCATGCCTGATGGCCGCACTCTGCTCCCCGGAGCCGGATACAGACTCTCCGTCTGTCCCCCCTCCCCCCTGGACACACAGGGCACAGGAGGAAGAGCCCAGCAGAGCTTTTCTCAATGGCGTGGGGCGGACCACGCCCACGACGTGACGGTTGAATGACTTCCGTTAACAAAACAAAAGCTTTTTTGTCCTCCTGATAATAAAGCCGCGTCTTAAAACAATTTGGACCCGTGAAACATGTTGAAACCATATAAAGGTCGCATATCCTCTTTATTGAGAGTAGAGCCCAGTATTTTAGCACAGGAAGTGGGAATAAACGTTAAAGAGTAAAGGGACACAATATGCCTCATTAACACCTGCTAGTCTCATCCCCTGAAGGCTTTTAAACTTTATTTGTTCTCTTATTTAAACATATAATCTAACTCATTTCATTTTCATAATTAGTCCACATTTTGACAGTTGATTGACTCCTGTTAAACAGAACAAAAGCTTTTTCTCCTCTCCAGGGTATAACGGCTGTTTCTAAAAAGATGTGTGTTAAAGGAAAATATCTTCCCATGGATCCATCAGGCACATTTGTGACCGTTAAAACCAAATAAATGTTATTTACACGTATAAAACTCAGGCCCATTTGTTGGATTTTATTCTCAGAAAATTAAAAAAAAATATCTTTAAAACACCTAGAAATATCTTTATTTATGTTCATGTATTAAGTCCACAGCATGATGGTTGATTGAGTTTTTGAGCGTTTTTTGTTCTCCTGATAATAAAGGCAAAAAATAATTTGGTAAAATACACGTTTGTGTCCATAAAATTTGCATTTACTGACAAAACCCAGGTCCATTATTTGCATTTTACTCTCAGAAAATGGTAATAAACATTGATTTTGTGACAAACATGAAAGAGTAAAGGGACAGTATGCATCTTTAATCTCCTGAATGTTTTTTAAATAACTTAATCTCATTCCAACATGGGCGCCTACTCATGTTCATGCTCATTTATCAACTGTTAAATTTAACCGTTTTAAACTGAGGTCTTTATTTTTCTGCACAGTGAAGTTTAATGAATGCTAGTTTCTTTAGTAGAGATTAATTTTTAACTAGCTGCGATGCTAATATGCTTAGCTGTGGACTGTCCAGTGTCTCTTTATTCTTATCAGCTGATCTTAAACTTCCAGCAGCTGCACATCTGTGGCCAACAGTCGTCGTTTGCATATCCAAATATGAATTTCACAGAATCAACCACCTGATGTCTCGCATCACTTAGCTTGGCCTTTTAACAGTTAAGAAGGGTATTTCAGGGTATTTTAACCCTTATTGAACTGTCAGGATGTGCCTGTAACTGTAAAAGAACATTCCGCAGATAATTTCAACAATACTTCTCTATCCACGGTGATTGACAGTAACCTTTCGATGCCTCCAGGCTGCACGCAAACACTTTTATTGTCTTATTACCGGAAGAATCACTGAGCAGTTTATCTGCTAGTTTGTGTGTCACGGCCTCCTTATCAGTCCTAAATGATTGTTCTGGGTCAGGAAATAAAAGACACACCTTTTATACCCTTTGTGTTTAAAAAAAGGTGCAGCTATGCCTCTGATTCTGTCACAGGTTAGATATTTCACAACCTGGAGGGGTTAATTTGTCGTTTATGTAGTGGACTGATGATCTGATCATTTGAAGGCCTCACCTGCTCAACAGACAAATCAGATTGGATGCTATCAGCAGGCAACATTACTCACAAACACACTCATATGTACGTATTGTTTGCTTTAACATGTCCTCAACTAAACTATAACCTCAGCCATCATGCGTCCTCAGTCTGGCGGATGTGCCTCTTTGCCCCGTCCTTCTTTATCCCTTTTTATAGCACAGACACATCCTGTGGTGTCACAACACGAGCAGGGCATGTATTGATCTGGTGTGCAGGGTCAGCATGTGCACAGTCAATATCGGACAGGAGATGACCGGTGACATTCAGCTAAGGTCAACATAGCAACGAAATATAATCCATCCCGGAACAAAAAGCGCCCATCGAGCCGCAAACGCAGCAGTGAGGAGTTTGACTGCTCTGCTCCTCACATGCGTATATTTCTACGTTAGCAGCATTTGATATGGAGACTGTAATAATAATCTTGTCAGGTGTGGCGTTTCAGGACACCAGGAACAATGCATCATTAGCAGAATGAATTCTAGATAGTGCAGCCTCCATGCAGCTATCATCACTCAGTTATGTAACAGTTGCACAATGAGGAACGATCCATCCTTGGAGGACAAGTTTCAAAACTTGGTTTGAAAGTGATTTCCTGTTGTACCCACTTCCCCTCGACTGGTCTTGTCTTGTTACTTTTACTTTTTTCCATAAAACAACAACAAGCCAGAGGAGCTGGATGTGCTGCAGATTTTGTTTTTTAACTTCCAGTGAAACATGTGTCGTACAGTTGCATCACATCCTGGCTTATTGAGGCTGCAGAAAATGCTCTTTAACTATTCTGAGGATCTAATCGTGAAATCTGACATTTACGGCCAGCTAAAACACAAGTTTCATCCAAGCAGTTTTTGCACGCACTGTAAAAATGCCTCATTATCTCCAGAGCTCCAGCAGTCAACTATTAAATATATTTCCAACTATTTTTAATGATCCATTCATTGCTTTGAGTATTTTTTTTAAGGGGAGAAAGTCCAAATCATCTTTTGTAATGTGAGTATTTTCTGCTTCGTTTCATCCTATTTGACAATAAACTGAATATCTTTGAGTTGTGGATTAAAAAAAAAAGATATTTGAGGATGTCACCACAGACTTTTGGGAAACAGATCCACATTTTTCTCCATTTCTTAACATTTTAGCTACCAAACAACTGATTGATTAATAAAGAAAAGAGAGGGTTTTTAATCAGTTTACACTCTCTTTAACACTATAAATGAGTGAAAACAAAAATATATCAGATTATCATGTTAATAGCAGAGTGAATCTGTGTGTGTGTGTGTGTGTTTGTCATTTTGGGCATTTTTTTACTGAATTTCTTTGACTGGTTTTATATTAAACACTTAAACACATGAGATTATCAAAATCATTATATAAAACACACACACTGAGTGAATATAGACACAAGCTCTACGGCCACATATGAACTTCCCTTACATTTTTTTACCCTACACACACACACACACACACACACATCATGTGGAACAGATCCTTGTTCACAGTGTTTCCTGTGTTTCTCAGAGCAGCTCATCGCTGGTTGCTATCCGGAGCCTTTATATAATGACCCGAGCTGTTTATATCTGCAGACCAAACAATGGAGCCAGATTGTTTGCCTCTTTCTTTTTCTTTTTTTTTTTTACTTATCTCTGCTCATCAGCTGACTGGATGACCAGGATTTTAATAGCTGAAGACTTTTGCTTCACTGTGTTTTCCCCTCGTCACACTGCTGCTTAGTGAAGCTCTCCAGCAAATGAACCCGCTGAACTTTCGCTTCTTCGCTAACCAGTTCGGTTTGGTTTGACGTCGTCAGATCGTTATGTGCTCTGCTGTTCCGGCTGATTTCTGCTCAGTCTACAGAGACGAGTCGTGCAATTTAGCTTCCTTTTCACTGATTTTTTTTAATTTGAAGGACATATTTTTGTGTCTGAATCTGAAACGCTTCTGCATGCATGCTGAAGAGTTAATCCCCGTTCAGTCATCCTTGTCGTGGTTTCTGTTGAGTCACTCTTACGCAGCGTCACATCTTCGGTGATCTCCCCTACCACACCACAAGGCCCAGACTTTCATTTTTAGCTACGGCTTAAGTTATTTTCAGGCAGGCGGCTTTTTGGAAACTGGATGTTTTTCATGTTAACATAATCCTACAGAGAGAGAGACTACAGGCTGTTTAAACCACAAGTAGCATCAAGAAACACCAGCGCCTGTCATGTGTGGCAGTAAATATACCAACATATTTAGACGAGGGAAGCCCTAAGAGAACAGACGTCCTAGTGTTCATTATGCAAATCATTTCCTGTTGGTTTGGTGCCCTGGAGCTGGACCGCAGGCTGTCCTTTTATAAGATAAACCAGTGACTGTTTTATGTAAACCAACACTACCGCGCCACAAATCCCCTCGTCGCTTACATTTGATCCAAAGCCTGACGCTTATGAGGGGATGTGAGGTATTATAGACGGTCTTGTTTGGCTTTTCAGTGGCTTGTAAGAGGTTTAGCAGCAGTTAGCTAAGAGGTGAAGAGGCTGAAGGCGGCACCTCCAGGACCATGAACAGGAGAGATGTTTTGGGACCAAGTCATCTCTTTCTCTGTATGAACAGAAATAATGTTTAGAGTGCCACATTGACCTGATCCACAGAGGATTTCCTCAACATCAGTCAGTCTTTTTGACCTATTTTAGTGTGTTTGATGGTTTTAGTTTCAGATTTTTAAGAAAAATGTGAGGTATAATCATACATAGATAACACTTAGGTGCACAGTGTTAAGTGGTTTAGTCACGATAGTTGATGGAAATTCATGCCATCTTCTTTCTTTGCTGCGTATATGGCACGAAAATAAACTGTGAGGAATACTGTTGAAGATGATAAGTTATAAATATTCTTTAAACAAGATTAAAATGAAGTTAAAAAAGAATACTCATGAAATAAAAATGAACCTAAATGCATTTCAGTTTTAGTTTTATATAAGCTAGTTCTTTATTTAACTAGAATAACTACTGAGTGCCAGCTGTTTTATAAAACAGAAAGTGCCTTGTTCCAGCGGGGTTTTTTTTGTTGTTGTTGTTTTTTGGCCACTTTGAGTCATATTTCTAGACCCACAGAATATTTTGTACTATGACTCTGAAAACACTGAATAGCTCAAATGAAAGAAGAGACTCTCTATTTCATCATGAAAAAAATGTTTGTTTTTATCTTGTTCCATTCTTGTTTTATCAGAGGTAGAGTAGAGGACACTTTCACCAAAATCACCACTTTTTCTCCAGATTCTGTTTGTTTTGCTCTCTAATCTCGATCGTCTCCACTTCCTGTTTTGATCTCTGTGGTGTATACTGTCTCTTTATGCTCTGACTACATCTCCCAGAAGCCCCAGTATTACTCACAGGGTGCAGGAGACCACAAAACACTTTGACTTATGATTACATTGATGGCACTCAAGTGTCAGATTTTAAACTATGTTGAGATACATCATTGACACATTTTCTTAAAGAATGTAGTTTCTGATCTTCAACAGTATTTCTCACTGCTTATTTGTGTTTTACTTTCACTTCTAGTTTACGGTATTGACCCTGATGCAGCAGCAGACCAGGTCCAGACCCACAGGGGAGCGCTCCATTTAACTGAGGCTGATTGACAGAAAGTCGATCAAACGTCCCCTCAGGAGCTTCCAGGGTCAATAGTTATGAATGAACTCTCTCCACCTCGCTCTGCTTTCTCTCTTTTACATCCTCTCTATGAAAATTTGAATGAAAGTTACATTTAAAAAATATAACAGTTATTGGCTAATTCCTTATGTAACTAAAAAATTTGTTTTTATGATAAAATAATCCATATTAAAATACAAAAAAAGCTCCATAGGATTGCCTTTTTTAAGTGATATTCAGGAAATACTTATCACATGATTTATAAAACATTTACGGATGGTAACTAATGATTATTTTCACTGTTGATTATTGTCTCCATTAATCGATTAGTTGTCTGGTCTGTAAAATATCAGAAAATAGAAATCCCGAAGCCCAACAGTACTTCCTCAAATGTTTAGTTTTGTGTACAACTCAAACAAAGCAGAACATATTTATCATGAAGAAACTGGAATCAGAGGAATTAGAATTATTTTTCACAGACTAAAGATGGATTAATAGTTGCAGCTCTAGTGTTTAGTACCTGTGTACCAGGAGCTGTGAAACACAGTTTGGCTCATCAAAAGCTCAAATCATCTGTGAAATAACCGTGACGCTCCTTTCTGCTGCAGACTCGTCTGGTTTTGCTGATCAGGCGCAGGTGTGGCCGGTCGTTTCTTATCACAGGAAGTGTAGCCGCCCTTATCACACATGGCTGGGCTGCCCTCACTGCTCCTCTTATCCTTCACACATGATAACCAGCCGCTCCCACCTTCACTGTTTTATGGCAACATTGTTCCACCCAGAGACCACGTCAGGTATTTGCAGGGTCCAGCTCGCTGAGCGACACACCTAATATCCTGTAAAATATGAATGTTTAAGCTGCTTCTGATTGTAAGCATGGACAGGATGTGGCTACCTAAAGAAATAAACACTTCCTCCATCATGTTATAGACTTGATTTAGAAACAGAAAGTATGCAGAATGAAATGCGTCACCTCTCACCTCTGTTACAAGTTTGTGAGAAATATTTAACAACATTTATTTCCAATCATTCGATTGACGACTTTGATTCCAGTAAACTCATATTACAGAGAGCAAAACAAACAGAATCTGGACAAAAAGTGGTGATTTTTGGTTACCAAAAACCAAAAAGTGTCCTCTACCTCTGATAAAACAAGAATGGAACAAAGTAAAAACAGTTTTTCATGATGAAATAGAGAGTCTCTTCTTTCATTTGAGCTGTTCAGTGTTTTCAGAGACATAGTACAAAATATTCTGTGGGTCTAGAAATATGACTTGAAATGGGCAAAAACGCTGGAACAAGACACTTTGTGTTTTATAAAACGGCTGACACTCAAAGAGTTAAGAATGCCAGTAAATTGTAACCTGTTTTGTGGCCTGTTTCAGAGGAAAACTGTCTCTTAAAATCCACTATACACTTCCTGCTCAGCACCGATAAACAGACAAAGTTAGTGATATTTCCCTCTTGGTGGTGGAGACCAAAACGGATCTAAAAGGACAGTGATTATTGCACTTTCAGCATTCTAAATGAGTGCTAATGTTGCTGTGATTCTAGATTCTGCACCTGCCTGTTATTGAATATTGAGATAACAACAAAATCTGTGATGAATAAACAGATATCAAAGTGTACTCACTTTCTAAGGATCACTAGTTATCACTCGCATTAACGGCATTTTAGTTTTCTTGTGATTTTTGCATCTACATGGAGCACAAGTATTACTACCTGACAAAAATCTTTATTCCTAACATCCCTTTAAGGGACAAATTCAACTGAACACAAAAGGAGCCAATAAAAAAAATGATTTTGAAGTGTGGTTTTCTACTGATGCGAACTAAAAACACTCGATATTTAAAATATCATGCAGCACAACTTTCTGAGACGGTTATTTATCAGTGTTGTGTTGACACATCTTCTTCTCTGTTGCCCCCAAGTGGACAAAAACATCTGTTAACACGTATTTAAAGAACATATGGTGCATAAATTTTGGAGTTGCGTCCATGACAGCAAGCATCATTGGTTCTCCCTCAAAAAGTATAAAAGTATGACATTTATCTATTCCCAATGAAAGAGTTAAAATTGTATTTGGTCAACATTAACGTAACTCAAATTTTATATCATCGTATGGGCAGGAGGAGCTTGTCAGGTCGGGAGGAAGTCGGCAGTCCTGAACACACATTAATAAGAAATATTCACACATATTAGCCAGTCGATTGTGTTGTAGTGAAAGAGGCCGAGCAGCTGCAGTGACGTTAAAATAAAAGAGGATGCGACTGATCAGCGAGGCGTCGAGTTTCCTTCTGAACTGAGTCACCACTCGTCACTTCTGACACATCTTCCCACTGAAAAAGAGACTTTGAAAAGAAGCTTTAAGTGCAGTCTGAGCATGTGACGACTGAGAACCCCCTTTGGTCAGACACTTGGGTAAAAAACTGTGCATTAAAGTTGTGTGAATTACACACAAACGGTGGTTTACAAACCATCTTTTCTTAAGGTGGACGTCACGGTGCTGTTTTCAGCGGCTGCCCCTCGTGACGCATTCACACGGATAGAATTAGATTTCCCAAATGTAAGCGTGAGTGTGGTAGTGCCAGGATGTGTGGTCGTCTGTGAGCTCCAGCCACAGATTACAGGCTCTGTCCACGGACGACCCTCCAAACTGGGGTCACAAGGCTGCCCGAAATGTGACGGGTTCATCTCAGAGAGGCGGCGTCGAGTACCTTCCTGCACATTTAGCACAGAATTCCATGTTATTTCTGTCAGGAGTCACGTTAAACCGCTGTGGTGCTTTGATATAAAAGCAGCAGCGTGTATTTTCTTTTTAATGCTAAACATTTCCAGGGTCACAGCGTGACTTCCTGCAGGAAAACGACGTCTGTTTGGCGGTTTGTCGCTGCTTTTGTTGCCAGATGAAGTGGTTAGCAAACTGTCACCGACATCGTCAAAACATAATACAAGGAAGTTTATGTCAAGGTGAGATAGATAGATAGATGAAAGAAACAAGGAATATATGCCTTTTTAAATATGTAAATTAAAAGAAAATAAATCAAAAATAGTAAATAATTAAATGCACTGATATCTGCCTTAAGTTCCAGAGCAAACTTACACGTTTCTGCATTTAACCAGCATTTTCTACCACAATAAATATGTACTGACATCTAACAGCAGTCGACTGTGACACAAGACACAACAACACCATCTATTCAGTCATAATTATGTATATTAAAAGTTAGCAGAGCAAGATCATGAAATGATGTAAATATCACCATCACCAAGTGTGAATGAATAATGTATCTCTACATTATGCTGTGAAGCGACTTAGGGTGTCATGAAAAGTGCTTTATAAGTATGATGCATTATTATTATTCTTATTATTAAATATAAATGCATAAGTAGAACATTGACGTTTTTAATCTGCAGTATTTTCCTTTTTTCCCCACGTGGCCCAACACAAATCTGAATGAGTTTTGAGCTTCACTCTTCCCCTCATTGTCCCTTAATACCTGCATTTAATGATGTTTATGCTCGTATTAAAGGGAGGTTTCAGCTGCTCGCTGAAGTGGGATTTATTCTAAATGTGTGTTTACAAAAAGCTTGCGGGGGAATGTCTGTCTGCTGCCATTCACTCACTTTTATGAATGTGTGTGTGGGCGAGAGCTGGCCGACTAGTTTTACCACCTGTGTGTGTTTGTGTGTGTGTGTACAGGTATTACTAACGTTATGGGGACATAAATGTGTTCACATAGTCACATCGTAGGGACTCATCTTCCTTCTGAGGACAAAATGCATGTCTCCATAATGTTTTTAGGCTGAAGACTTGAAGAAGATTTTATGTTCGTGTAAGGTTAGACTTTGGTTAGGGTTAGGATTATGCAGGTACTGGTTATGGTTAGGGTTAGGGGAAGTGTCTAGGAAATGAATGGAAGTCGATGTAAAGTCCCCACAACGAGAGCAATGTGTATGTGGGTGTGTTTGTGAATTATATAACACCACCTTTCTCCCACTCTGCCTCCGCCCACACACACTCTTAACACACACCAGCACTAAACTAACACACACACACACATACAGATGCAGTGTAACATCAGTGGACTACACACAGGTACTTCCTGCTGTCATCAGGTCATTCAGGTGATGCGTCCCCGTCGTTCTGATGCTTGTCTTAACCTCCGTCATTTCAAACTCCCCAGAGCTAAAACAATGAAAAATGAACAAATAAAATTTATAAGATTTTAATAACAAATAATAAATATGTGCATATATTTTTTTAAATTGTAAATTAAAAGAAAAATAAATAAAAATAAACCAGAGTTACACAGTCTCAGCCGATTTTGGTCTCAGTCGACAACGTTCTTTACACTTTTTCATGCTGAACAACATATTTATAAGAAACATTAAGATAAAATAAGATAAGACTTCATTCACCACGAAGGAAATTCTTCTACAACAGTTGCCACACACAGCAGGGAAAAGTAAGGAGATTTAAAAGCTTTAAAAAAGTACATACAGTGCAGAATAGTGCAAAAATGCAATATTGTACAAAATTAACACCATAGAAAAAAACAATAGGAAGATAAAAGCATCGTAAGGAGAAAATGTTTTCACTTGTCGATGACGTGAACTAATCGAACCATTGGGGCTGACAGAAAGAAACTAATCATTTTCACAACCAGTGCATCTATTCATTTTTTATTTGATTTGTTTTATAGTTTGTCTCTAAAATGCAACAAAATGGTTACTTGACGACTTCAAGGAGGTTTGAATCTTCTCTGTTCCTTTTACAAAGTCTCTTAAATTAACAACAGATAGCGACGTGTGTCTGTTATTTATTTGATTGTGTTTGAAGTGGAGAAACTCATCACATGTAATTTTACTTGATAAAAGGCTTTTTTAAGTTATTAGGTGCCATATTCATCGTGACAGTGGAGATACAGAGAGGAGATGCAGGGACAGAGAATAATAAATAATAATGTATTTTATTCATAAGTGACACTTTACAACAAGAGAGTCAATAATGGAGAAAATATAGCAAAGAAATAAAGGATCATTTATAAAATTTTAAGTCCATAGGACACTGTGATAAGCAACATTTTTTTAGCTGAGATGATCAGAGATGCATCATTTAGTAGATGATGCTTTCAGACACATTTACATTATAAAACATGAATAACTGTGTTGTTCTGATGATGATTTGGCACATATTGACTTTAAGGTGGTCACATATTTGATTATTTGAACGTTTCCATTAAAGTGTGTGTGTGTTTTTGTGCTGACTCGTCCCGGCTCGACACCTCCCACCTCAGCACAGCGAGGACGAGGACAAAGTCGTGACTGGAGAGACGCCCTCAAACCTTCTGCTCTGTAATAAACCACCATGGCATTAACACACCCTCAAGCTGCTGCAGTCAAGGTTTAAAGTTTGCAGGACTGTCCTGGAGTTTTCACAAGTTGAGGCTGGGATGAGATGATTTGGTGCACAATTTTTGTGTTGCATGGACAATGTTAGCTTCAAGCATTTGTTTTGGCATCGCATAATTCCTTAATTATCATTCCTTCACCATTAACTGATTAGCAAAACATATCTGCATGCACTGTATTATTAGTTTTCTGGGTTTGGTTGCATCTTATTCAAATCACACCTCCAAAACAAAATAAAAACTATTAATGGGTTTATTTAACCATGTTAACGAGCAGGTGGATTTTCTGCTGACAGGCACTTTTGCTGAACGTCGACTGAAACCTCCTGTACTCTTCGTAGCGCTCTCATCGTCAGCTGACATGTTTATCAGCATTTCTCACATTCCTCTTTGAAATGTCTTATTGCCTCGATGATAAAAAGTATTTTGAAATTGGGTTGCATGGAAATGAGACGGAGAATCGTGATTGATAAATGGAAATGTGCAGGAAATTCTGCGGGTGACATTTTTTAGATTGTATCGTGTGACCAACTGACATGAGTCTGTGATAACTGGAGGCAGAGTGATGTGTCGAGCTTTCATTCAGTGGTTCTGGAACTGTAAAGTCATACGTGCTATAATGCTAATAGTCGTCCCCGCTCTCCGTCTCCACGCAGTGACAGCTACATCGTGCGTGTGAAAGCGGTGGTGATGACGCGGGACGACTCGAGCGGCGGCTGGCTGGCCCAGGACGGCGGCGCTCTGAGCAGGGTCGGCGTCTGCCGCCTCCTGCCGCCGGAGCTGGCGCCCCTGCCGACTTCCTGCAACTCCCAGTTCCTCATCCGTGGCGAGAGGAACAAACAGGTAAACACGCAGGCGTCAACAGAGGCGGGTCAAAGGTCATTCGAGGGTAAGATGTGGGACGTTTATGTGTCCTTTATTCTTCAGGTGATCCTGGACTGTCCGCTCAGGAAGGACCTCGTGTACACCATAGCGACGCCCACATTTCACCACTGGAAGGTGGAGGACAGGAAGTGTGGCCTGTCCTTCCAGAGTCCAGCTGACGCCAGAGCGTTCGACAGAGGGGTTCGAAAAGCCATCGAGGACCTGGCTGAAGGTACGACGGCAACATCACCTGATCTACCGCCTGATCTGTCGTCAAGTATTAAAGGATATTTTCCCCTCTGCAGGCTCCACAACCTCCTCCACAGCACTCCAGAACGAGGGCGAGCTGGGCGACGACGACGTCTTCACCGTAAGTGTTGAATGTTTCCTACGTTCATGTGCATCTTTTTCATGTTTCCAACGACAACATCCTGCTGCTAATCCTCATGTCAGTGCTGGGACGTCACTAAATAAGGCAGATCTGAAGAAAAGGTTTAATTAAACTGTCAAAATCAAACTAATTACTGAGTGCGTTTCGAACATGTCACTAAATCATTGGGGTGGTTTGGGTGTCGACAGTTCCTCATTTTCCACGTCAGTGTGTCTTCGAGGGCCCCCTTTGATCGAGAGATTTTGCTAAAATTTAGTCAGTCCACTTTGCTATTTTTTCATGTTGTTTTTTTTTGCAAAACCATAAATTTGATTCACCTTATTTTTATTTTTTTATTTTTCCAAATTTGAGCCTGCACACTCAGAAGTCAGAAATTAATCATTAATAAAGAAAATAAACTTTTTTTCTGTTCAGGAATGACAGTAAATAACTGTAAGTTGGCACCTCAATCAAATAATAACAGTAGTGTGCTTAGATATTTTTTCCACTTTTTTGTAAAACATTAAAGTTGATTGACCTCATGGATAACAACAGTAGTTACATTTTAGCATTAAAGATATAATTTAGAGTAAAGAGCTTACTGAATAAAGTACATACTGGTGGATTAACCATCTCAGAAACAGAAAAAATATTTTGGTAATTGAGAATACTGTTAATTTAGTGCACTGGGTGGTGGAGTAATAAATGCATTCAGCTCTATATATGAAGTGTGTGTGTTGTTTGTGTGTCAAACCCCACCCCCTCCACCCACCGCTCTGTAACCTGACACCAGGAGCAGCAGGCAGGGTCAAAAGGTCACTTCCTGTATCCCACCACCTCGCTCCCTCCTGGCGACCCCTCCACCCTCCATCCACCCTCCCAGTTAAAAAAGATTGCCGCCACCAAACGAGCAGCCAGCAGCTGTTTCCCAGCTTAGTGCAGGCCGGTGATTTACGAGAGGAAGTGCCTCGTGGTTCATCTTTGACTCGAGCTGTCTGTAAGGGCCAAGACTAATAGGTGCTCTGCTGGGAGTGTACAGACACCGCAGAGACGCATACAAACAAAACGAGGAGGAGGTGGAGGGTGGAGCGACGCTGTCAATGAAACAAATCCAAGGCCGTCATATTCACTTTACTATTATTATTTTAGTAATCGACTAATCAGATTAGGGATTTTTTGCAAGATAAATTGTCAGCTTTGGGGCTTTGGGAAACACAGATGAACATTTTTCATTTCCAGCATTTCGTAGACCAAATAACGATGTCAAAAATAATCAACTATGTAAATAATTAGTAGTTGGAGCTCTGTAGTGAGTTCCTTCAAGTTCTTCATCTATCAGCTTCATTTTTTGATCTCTAATGACCCTTACACAAGAAGAGGCAGCACCAAACAAAGAAGAAGTTTCTTCTTATGTTTTTTATGTTCGATCCCAGCGAACAGATTCAGCACATACGCTCCAGCCTGTAGCCAAAAACAGTCTGGAAAGGCAAATGCAGCCCGTCCATATTGTGTCTTTATATTTGTCTGATAAAACTGGAACAGTTTGCACCGGTGTAGTCTGTGCAAGGCGTAGTGGAGGAGTATTTTAGAAAAGCAAAGTTTCACTTCTGTATTTGAAGACTGTTTGAGGTCTGAGGCCACTAAAATAACATGTTAACAACTATGGGACATGCTGGCGGGTTGTGCTTGTGTTCCCGGCCTACGCTAATGACCTTTCCTAAAGTTAGCGGCAGTGGCGGCAGAGTTTGCGAGGCGGGCAGTCGTGGACAGGGGGAAATGCTGCAGCAGATTTACAGCAGCAGTGAGAGGGGCGGGGGGTGCTAGGATGGACATACTTCCCTAAATTATTCCTCGTTGGTCAAACCTAAACTTAACCCGACCCTTCCTCCCCTCGTCTCCTCTCTCTCTCTGTCTCTATTTAGGCTTGTTCACAACATGGAGAGCTATTGAAGTAATTGTGGGCTCATCCCGGGAGAGCGAGGCGGCCCCTGATGAAGGATGAAACCCTTCCGAGCTTTGAGTCGGGGCATGTTTTGTGTCAGAAAATAACTCGAAATGTCCTCTGTTCAGCCTTGGGATAGAATATATAGACACAGAGAGAGGATGTCCAGAAATATCAACTCTCTCTGTCTCGCTGTCCTCTCCTGCAGCAGAAATCTGGGCTGTGTTTTGAATTAGCCAGAGTCGGATTGGTTTTAAAGCGTATCGCCTCCCCCCCTCAGCCCCGGTAATGTCTTCTCCAGGGGGGCGGGTCCAGAGCGGAGGCAGCATGTTATGTTATTTTTGGCTGGCTGCTCTGAGGGCTTTGTAAGAAAGCTGGGGGAAATTCTCAGCATGGCGGTATTCATGTGGGGAGCAGGATATAATAGGGGATCGCTTCAGCAGACAGACAGACAACCAGATCTAGGTCATATCACCCTGGCAGATAATAATAATAATAATCTGTTGCCAGATTTTGACACCAAAAAGGTTTGTTGGGATTTCTGTTACCTGATGACGAGTTGCGTTAACGCTGCAAGAAATATGCTCGGATTAATTGGAGGTTGGAGCAAAAGTGAGTTCAGGGATGGCTTGAGAATCTTCACATCATCCAGTAAAATATCCATAACTATGAATCATAATTATTTGTTTACCTTGTCTACTTGTTTACTGAAGACACTGTTTGTTATTTTTTAATGTTGGCTCTTAATTCTTTGAGTGTCAGCCGTTTTTTAAAACAAAGTGTCTTGTTCCAGCGTTTTTGCTCATTTTGAGTCATATTTCTAGACTCACAGAATATTTTGTACTATGTCTCTGAAAACACTGAATAGCTCAAATGAAAGAAGAGACTCTCTATTTCATCATGAAAAAAATGTTTGTTTTTACCTTGTTCCATTCTTGTTTTATCAGAGGTAGAGTAGAGGACACTTTCACCAAAATCACCACTTTTTGTCCAGATTCTGTTTGTTTTACTCTCTGATCTCGATCGTCTCCACTTCCTGTTTTGATCTCTGTGGTGTATACTGTCTCTTTATGTCCTGACTACAACTCCCAGAAGCCCCAAAATTACTCAAGGGCTGTGATAGACCGTGATCAGTGACCCGCTGCAGAAAAACCCTTTGACAGCAAAACACGACAGTGACAGAGTTAACGTTGTTGTTGCGCTATCCATGCTACATATCTGTAAACAAAGGTTTGTCTTATTTCCATGAAGTGCTGAGCTGCAACATTTGTGGTTCTGAGTGAAACGTTTCAAAGACTATTCTTTCATGTTCCCCTGAGGCTGAAATACTTTTCATCCACCGCCACCAGGTCGACATTTCTCTCCTGGTCAGGGTTTGCGACCAAATACCTGCAAAACTAACTACGTTCCCATCGGCCTCAGCCGTTCCTCACAAATGTTAGCATGCTAACGGGCGAAACTCTGGCGAAAATGTTAAGCATGTCAGCAAAGTTAAAGTGAGCTGCGCTAGTGTTAGCGTTTAGCTCGCAGAGCTGCTCTTGTTCCATCATGGTGGAAATGCTCAAGGGCACTTCAACACTAAGTTACAAACACCTGTTTCATTTCTGTTTGTATTTAAAATAAAAGGGGAACATTTTAAGTTGGGGTGGGATTAAAACGTCAAATAGTTGCTGTGAGATCAAAGCATGGCAAAATTTTCTGTGAGTTACTCAAAGTGAGACTAAACAAGTCACAACGCAACCAACATGTCCTCCAAAAGAATCAGTCCTTGTTCTGCGCCCTTTTCATCAGGTCAAACACTGTGAATACCTCGCCAGCGACAACAGTCCTATCGGCTGAAATCTCGTCTGTCTCGTGTCCGGCTAAGTTTTGAGCTGGAGTGGAGCCTCAAACACCGAGTGGTGGAAAAGAGAGAAGGGAAGGTGGGATTTGTAGAAAGTGAGGCTGAAGGAAGGAGGACAGGTTAGCCAAAGCCAAAAAAAAGTCTGCATAAAACTGTGCATAGCGCTGGTTTCCTCATATCAAGTCACCACAAACGTGAAAAACAATCTTGTGGATAGCAAAGGAAGTATTTCAGTGCAGGGAAACGTGTTTATTGTTCACATGATAATAATCATTTGAAATCTTCCAGATTGTCACTTAAAGGTGAATTCCGCGGGTCAAGCTGTCATGTTTCTAAAATTATCTCTATTTCTTCAGGCTTGTGTTGATTACTACGATGTTTTCTTCGTGTCTTGCAGATGTTGTTTATAAAACAAAAAACAGAGCTTCCTGTTTTCCCAATCGAAGCTGCGCCAAGTGCTTCCTGTTTTTGTTTGTCCAATCACGGCTTGCTCTGGCACTCACTGTTTGTCTGTCGCGTCCAATCAGAGTGCAGCGTTCAAGACGGCATCCTGTGTTTGTTTGTGCCCTCAGAACACCACAGACAGCTCGTCCAACTCCTCCCAGAAACTGGAGAGCTCCCTGCAGCCACTCGAGTCCTCGCCGCTTCCGCAGAGACACAAGTGCATGCTGGGACATCGCCACGACCTCCACGACCCCTACCGCCTCTCAGACCACTACTTCGTGGACCAGGTGAGACGGCGGGCGACTGGTTGTTTGATGCTCAGTTTGCATTGATCACTGCCGGCGGTGTTAAAGTTTCTGTCTTTCCTTTCAGCCGATGACTCGGCTTCCCCGTCACGTCACCTTCCAGGAAGACGAAGAAATCGTCCGCATCAACCCCCGGGAGCGCAGCTGGGAGCGCACCACTGAGCGCCACTATGGCCGCCCGTCGGATCGCTCCTGGCTCACAGGCTACGAGGATTACCGCCACGCCACCGTGCGCGACAAGTTCATCCAAGCGGATGACTCCGAGTCCTACGTCCACTTTGCCAAGACAGAGGCGCATAAGCATGACTACACCTACCCTCTGGCGCCTGCGCTGTCGCCCTCAGACTCTGACCCCGCCCTCGGACCCTTGGTCAGTAAGGGCCACGGCGGCTCGTACCGCCAGGGCTTCTCCTCTGTGGTGTCCGCCCAGCCCCACTCCTTCCTGTCCAGCTCCTCGCAGTCCACCAACGGCGGGAAGGGGCGGAAGGAGGACGGGCTGGAGCGTGCTCAGTGCGAGCACTGCGGCGAGGCCTTTTACACCTCTGACAACCGAAGAGGCCGCTGCCACGATGCGCCGGACCCCGTAGGCACGTGCATCCGGCAGGTCAGCTGCATGTGGCTGGCCGACACCATGCTCTACCACTGCATGTCCGACCCGGAAGGGGACTACTCGGACCCCTGCTCCTGTGACGGAGGCGAGGGCGGCGGCGGCGGCCGGCTCGGCTCCCGCTGGTTAGCTCTGTTCGGCTTGTCTCTGGTGGCGCCCTGCCTCTGCCTCTACCCGCCGCTCCACGCCTGCCACCGGGCCGGGCTCAGGTGTGGCTGTTGCGGAGGCAAACACAAGGCGCTGAGCTGAGGAAAACCTCTGAGGAGGACAAAAACAAACCCAACTCAAGCACAGGGAAAGGGAAGGACGGGGAAACACACGGAGGTGGTAACGGCTGCTCACTCTCTTGCCTTGGTTTCTCTGGGATTCTCTACAAATTCCAGACACTGAAATAAGCCAAAAAAAAACTGTTGGTATTTTCTGAACGGCCTGGGAAGATAAGCTCCCCTTATGGCAGACAGATCTCTCAGCTCTCCTCGTGGCCATTTCATGCTCTGTTTCTAGAGAGAGAGAGCACTCTTTTTCAGGGGGCCTTTTTTGTTTTGTTTTTCATAGCTGACCTATACGTCATGTATCACATATGCAGGTACTTTATACTTTGTACACTGACTCGGCGTCAAAGAACTTGAATTCTTTTATTTTATTTTTCCCCCCTCTCGTTTTCTTGTATCAGGCTCGCTCAGCTTAACTCCAGCTACAAGAGAAATCAGACACTACACCTCTTTTTGCGTGTTTGTGTGTGTGGATGGTTTATGTGCATGCTTACGAAGTGCGCCGAGGCCTTTCTGTTGTCTGTTCTGGTAAAGCTCATGTGTTCATAGTCGACACGGCTCTCCGACCATCAGCGTCTTCTTCGCAAACAAACGCGGTACTCATCCTCTGATATCCCAAAGATTTGTGTGTGTTTTTTAAAATCTTATTTATTATCTCACTGAAACAATCTACCAGCAAAAGGGTGCTGGGTTTTTTCAAACAGTGCCTAAAACTTATCACCTGAACCAGGAACCCATCCAGTCTTACAACCCCAGGCAGTTTTTTTTTTTTTCTTTTAACTATAAAACGTTTTGTGAGATCTTGAGGCTGTCATTTCCTTGTCCTCCGTGGGGCTTCATGCCTCTTCGAGGGCTGAAAACTCAATCAGAGATACCGTTGAACTCGGTGAACTTCATGCCTTAAAATGTGGAGCCTGGTTCCAAACTTCACCCCATCCCTTTTGAAGATGTCTGCTATAATGCGGCTCCGAGCAATCGGCCTCGCCTCGTACTCTTTTAAAACTGGGTTGAAACTATTTTTGTAATGTAAGGAACTCATAAAAGTGTTCTTATAAAGTGTGTAAACTAAGGACTCCACTTTGCTTGCGATGCACAATCAGCTCGCCTCTTAAAGCCCCGTCCTCTGATGGAGACCCACCAGTCACACATGTGGAGCAACGAAGCCTTAAGTGATTGAGAAATGTGCTCAAAATGATTTAAAACACGATATCCCCCACAAAACTGTATGTTTTAGAAACAAATGTAGTTGTTAAAATCTCCTTAATTGCAGAAATTAGTATTATTTCCTGCCAAGAAACGTAATTATGAATGATGTTTGACATGTGGAGAATCTTCAGTACCAGTCATGTCTATGAGGCTGGATGTGGTTAGCTTAGCTTAGTTTAGCATTTTTTAGTCTGGAAAAAAAGATGTGGTTTGAATGTGTTGGACTATTTCCTGTTCTAGAAGTTGTTCAAATAAAACACAAAATATGCCATATTATTTTGTGATCCAGGTGTTAGGCTAAGCTAATCCTCTCTGGGCCCTTTTCAGCAAGAAAGCAAATCAGAATATTTCCCAAAATGTCAAAATATTCCTTTAGGGACAATATATGTTTATATTTAAATACATTTTAGATTAACTTGCTGAAACCTTACGTTACTGGTGGGTGCTATTTATTCCTCTGGATATCTACAGGATTATTTGTTTCCCTTGTCACATTTTCTACGTCATCACGCCCACGAATCCACTGAGAAAGAAACCGTTCGTTTCTTTATTTGAGGCATGTCGACATACAAAGTACTGGATGGAAACTGAAATATTCCTCTGGTTGCTGTTTGGGCGGCACGTGTGAATGGCAGCATTTTTTTTTCTGTTTAAATAAATAGATAAAAAAGAAGCAGGACATCAGTCGGGTCCCATTGGAAAAGAAACAGCTGGAAACAAACATCCACCCCTGATTGTTTTGCCAAGGAAATGTCACTTAAACTGTAGTTGAAATGCAGAATGTCTGAGGATGTCCTTTTCCCGTCCCTGCTTGTGTCCGTCTCATACATCCTGTCCTTGGTGTGTTTGTGTCCCACATCCCGAAATCACATCCCAGCACAGATCAGATCCTTCAGATGATGGGATGGTGGACGATGCATCGGGGACGGGACCAATCAGATTGGAAAGAGAGTGTGTGTGTGTGTGTGTGTGTGTGTGTGTGCGTGTCTAGTCCGGTGTTTTGAGTGTGTTCTCACATGTCGGAGCCATTTACAAGTGCCTGAACGCATCCTCTTTATCTCCTTGTGTATTTAAATTGAAAAGAAAAAAAAATTAAAGGACTCCCTGTAATGAATTAGACCCATTTTTTTACGCTTAGTATTTTTACCTCTGTAAAAAAAAAGAGCAAAAATTATATTATATATATCAAGTGTATGTTGTACATTTTTATTTCTATTTTTTTTTTTTTTAAATAACTGTTTCTAACATGTACGATGGATGTAGCTCTTGCTTTCGAGAAGGAACAGGAAGTACTTTGTAGATACTGAAGGGTGGCCAGGTCTGTGAGAAAACTAAAGTGAAATGTGTGTCTTACCTTCCGCCTCCAATAAAATGAGAGAAAACAGTGAAACCACACATGAATCTGCTGCTTAATTTCACTCATCGACGGTACTTCACCATAACTGTAATAAATGCTTTATCACGTCCACGTTCCTCCGATTTTTGTTTCTCTCTGTGCACATAATCAAAGGAAAAACAATAAAATAAATATACATGACCTCAAAAAAAAGAAATTAAAACCGAGGTGAGCCCAATGCTAATGTTACCAAGCTAGCAGCGCAAACACACTATTGTTTAGAGCATTAGCGTGCTAACATTTGCTAATTAGAGCTAAACACAAAGTACAGGTGATGTGAATGTCATTAGTTTTGCAGGTATTTGGTCATAAATCACGTGAAAGATTGACCTGCTGGTGGAGATAAAAGAAAGGTCACAAGGTCACTAAGTCAGCAGGGTTCATCCTCAGGGGACCATCTGTACAAAATATAGCTTAGTTTCTCTCTGTGTAAAAAATCAAAGGAACCACCATAAAAATATAAATAAACATGACCTCAAAAAGAGAATTTAAAACAGAGGTGAGCTCAATGCTAACGTTACCAAGCTAGCAGCGCAAACACGCTATTTTTTAGAGCATTAGCGTGCTAACATTTGCTTATTAGTACTAAACACAAAGTACAGGTGATGTGAATGTCTTCAGTTTTCCAGGTATTTGGTCATGAATCACGTGTGTCGATAGAAATCCAAATGTTTGAGCTAAAGCACTGAAAAAGTCCACTTTTATAGTGCCTTAAAGTGATTTGTAGAAAGTACATTTTGACTCTTTCGTGGTCATACAACAAGAAAACAGGAAAAGATAACAGACACGGCATCTTCAAGGAGAAAGTAGAGAGTCACCTCATGACTTTGAGGCAAAGAAAAAAGCTGTGAGGCCTGAAGTTTCTTATTATGTTGGAGAAAAAATAGATTCACAAAACTCTCAATGAAAGAAAGCATGAGCAGAAAATAACCTGGAACATGTGATAGCCATCGAGGACGTCGAGCTGCTTCGCTCAGGATGTCTCTGGAAAAGCATGTGGGCGATAATGATGGAGCGAGAGAGAGTGGAGGGGGGAGGGAAAAGAAAAAGAAGGTCCCTGAGGGCCTCTGGGGGCCCGCTAAGCAGCTCAACGGCTGCAAACAGCATCACGGTCCACATGTGCAAACATTTAAGATATCTGCTGGTGTAATGGGGTCAGCATGGCCCCTCTCTGGGTGCTCGCAGCGCCGACGCTCACTTCCCACTCAAGTTTACGGGAAGAGTTTTTTTTCCTCATCGAGACATGAGATTTTCCTTTTTTCCACATCTGCATCTGTTCGTTTGTTTCAGCCTGTTGTGTTTCTCTGTCGCCTGATAAACTGAGCAGAGACGCTTGCAGACATGAAGCTAACAGGAAGGATGATTGTTCAAGTTTGAGTTCAAAGTTGCACCTGAGGTGAACCGAGCGAGACCTCTGAGGAAAAACATCTCTCTACTCCCACCCTGTGGAAAAGGTCTCAGCTGGTTTATCCAGGACAGAAAAGTACTTTTTGTCAGAAATGTTATTGTTTTAGCAGTGAAATGTAGGCAAGCACCAAAAACTAAAGTACTGATGTACTACCAGGAGGTATGTGGTTATATATCAGCAGTAAGAAAAAACTGTGTTTTACTATTAGTTGATAGATTATGATGCTCCTCCAGATTAAAACAAAACATTTGCAAATTTGTGTTTAAAACGTCTAAAACTTACTTTGCAATCCAGCTGAACTGTTTTTTGTGTGCACACATTAATTTTTATTTATGAGAGAAAATAGCTTATCTGATATCAACGTTTAACCTGAATCTGGAGATGAGCAAATGTGCTGGAGTGAAAAAGAGCAATATTCTGATGGATCAAAGTGTTTTAGAAAATGTCTGCAGTGATGCGTCTGATGGGGAGGAAACAGTTCAGGGTTACGGAGGGGGGGGGTGGACTGAGTCGAGGGATTAAAAATGGAACGAGGCCGGAAGAGTCTGGGTGAGATCTTTATTTCAGGCTCGGAAAGAAAGCCTCTTCCTTTGGTGGCGCCAGTCCTCTGCCACTGTTCCACTTCCTTTTCCTCCTCCTGGGCTGAGCCTCCGTCACCTCCGAGCCTCCATCCTCTCCTGTGGTTTATCTATCAGTCTGTCAAACCTGTTGCTCTACAGATGCATTCAACAGCTGAACCACTGGAAACATCTGCAGCCATCCACCTGTCACTTCTCCAGCAAAGAAAATCAAACATTTGACGGTTCCAGCTCATCAAATGTGAGAATATTCAGCTTTGATTTCTCTTATGTTGCAGTAAACTGAAAACATCTGGTTTATGGAGTCTTAATCTCTCAAAAATAACACTGTGATAGGCACTGCTCACTGTTTCATGACGTTTTGCATCATGTTTTTGTTCGGCCAAACACAAACCGGACAGGATTAAAATTATATTCTCATTGCCTAAATTACTAAACTTTAAATCCATTTAATATCAACCAAATTATCAAAGCAATTAAAAAATGTATTCTACAGCTATAGATGAGAGTTTGTGACAGACTTTTAGTGTATTAATATCAAAGCTTTGCATCATTAAAACAGGAACATTAGTTTCTCTGCTGATGACAATACTTTTCCATATAGCAGAAACCTGCTGGTGCGTGTTCATATGTGGCGTTAAACACTAGGAGAAGGTAAATTAAAGCACCTCAAGTAATAAATAAGGGATGACAGTATATTAAAATGTGGTGCAACATTAACACAGCTTGAGAGGAGTCAAAGTTCAAGAATTTGCAAACTTGAACTCCAGATTTTAGCTGCAGAAGTCAAACAGATGAGCAAATGTGCGTTATTGTTATTGTTTATGAGTTTGTTTTGTTTGTAAGAGGTGAGGAGATGTGTTATTTGTTCTTTAGAAGGTCAAAGGTGAGGAAGACGAGACACCAGAGTGGATTCAAACTGGACATTAGGTGGGTGAAAAGGGGAGTGTTCAGTTTTTTTTTTCAGCGTTGATGCTGGAGAAGAGTTTAAGAGGTGTACAGGTGCTGATTATTAGCGCTGATCTATATTCATAGTTGCATGCTCACACATACCTGTCTTATTATAAGTGTTGGAACAATCATTAATCAGGTCATTAAAGTAACATTTCGATCGCCTAAAAAAGTCTTATTCAGCGTTCAGCCACATTTAGCTCCTCCCCCTCGCATCACTTCTGGTTCCAAAAAAAAACCAAGATGGCGACGGCCAAAATGGCAAACCTGAGGCTTCAAATCAGGCCGTCCACAAACCACAGTGTCTACTTCTAATTCAAAATTCTACTTTTTTCCAATATACAAAGACAAATCTTTGGCTTTTTCTCATTTTGTTCGTTATCTTATTGAACATGGGACTATTGAGGGACTATTGTACTTTAGGACATTGATGCTGTCAGGATTGATCAGGAGTGAAAAGGGAAACGTATCTGCTCACAGATTTTATCAGCTGGGGTGTCTCCTGTTCTTCAGGTGAGACGGGACGGAGGAACCAGCAAACAGACAAAACTAGAACAAATGAAAAGGCAGAAGAAAGTGTGTCAGTTTGTTCTGCTGCAGCTCGTTACTGACGTCTATCAGTAAACTTAAATCAGTAAAGATGACTCACAACCGGAGCCGACTGGCTGCATGTCAGAGCGTGATGTCATCACCTATTCCTGACGAAACAATCCCCTCTTTCCTAGAGAGCTTTCAAGCAGTGTCACCTCGTCCTGGAAAGATGAACTTTAAGCTTCTGCTGGACAATTATTAACTGTGAGCTGGAGATGAAATGATTATTTGGACAATAATTTGATAATCAGTCAACAGTTTTGGTCATTTTTCAATCAAAAATGTAAAATGCGTTGTCTTTGGGTTTTGGTCAGACAACACAACATTCAGCAGAAGGTATTTTAATCTTAGTTTTAAGACTTTTTGTTGTAGTAAACCATCAGTTATGAAAGTAGCTGCAGCTCTGCTGTGAACTGTGTTCATCTAAACATTATATTTAGTTCAATTTGACATTAAAAGAAGCCGCTACACAAACTTCCTTATAAATCACTTTTCTTTATTTAAATCAGCGTTAGGCAGTTATGCTATGAACAACACAGGAGAATAAAAACAGTGACAAAAGAAAAGACATTAAAACATGATCCAGTTAATATTAACTGCACTTGGCACTGGATAGACGTTCATGGAAAGAGGAAAAAGAAGAAGAAAAAAAATATACATAATTTTTGAAAATCTAGAAGTGCCTCCAGTAATCGTTAAGTCGACTGTTGGGAGTGAAGACTGGAGAACTTAAATATGGTCTCAACAGCATTTCCACGTCGATAAAATACCGTTTTATTTTTCCAAGATTCAAACCGTCGTCGAGGTGGACCTGATAAGACGGGCGGCGGGGCATTACACCGTAATCATGCTACAGTTATTCACGCCGCCCATAAACCCTAAAGTACCGTCTCATAACCGATGTCCTCTGTGTGTTTGTCCCTTTTAGAAATCAATTCTTCATTAAAAATGTGGAGGAACTTCTGTTATCACGATACACTCCATTTACAGTGGCAGTAGTGCACAGCAACAAAGAGAAAAACTCAAAAAAAAAACAAGCGAAAGTAATCCCTCTCCCAGAAAAAGAAAAAAAAATCATTTATAAAACAACGGACATAGAAATGTGATCAGTTCTCACCTGGAACAGATGCTGAAAGCGGCTCGTGGCTGTTTTTTTGTTTAGGTAGACCCTGATTGTGAAATTAGATGCTTTACAGGAACCTTTGCATGAAATTATCCCCTCCAGGAGGAGGAGGGAACTTTCTGGAACAACATTTAACTCAACAACAAACCTATGTAGAGGTAAACAAGCATTTCCTGGTTGAGACCTTCTGCACCATCAGACCACATCGAGCCTTCCAGTCGGAGTTTAAGTAACGGAGGAGATTCAGTGGGAATCTGCAAAGGTGAGATCAGTTCTCAGGGGTTGAGAGGAAAAGTGTGAGTAGATCCCAGACCAGGAGAGAGGAGGAGGAGGAGGAGGAGACGGCAACTCCCTCTGATGTTTCAGGAGCATCAAGAGCCAAAAGAGAGAAGAAGAGGATAAATAGATATATACTCTGCGATGTGGGCGAAGGGGAGGTGTGTGTGTGTGTGTGTGTGTGTGTGTGTGTATGTGGTCTGTCCGTCCACTGCTTTATCTGACGGTGACTCCCAGTTTTTCCAGCACACGGACTCCTTTCTCCTGGTACTCCTCCCTGGTCAGCCAGAAGTTGTCCTTGTCCTTCATGATGTCGGCCAGAACGGCTCCGCCCAGGAACACCATGTGCTTTCGTCTAGGAGGATCCTCGATCCGGATCTTAAATTTCTGCAAGACAGGAAGGGACAAGGAGACATGAAGGGATGTGAAGGGACAAGGAGACATGAAGGGATGTGAAGGGACAAGGAGATGTGAAGGGGCGTGAAGGGACAAGGAGATGTGTAGGGATGTGAAGGGACAAGGAGATGTGAAGGGACGTGAAGGGACAAGGAGACGTGAAGGGACGTGATGAGACATGAAAGGACGTGAAGGGACAAGCAGACATGAAGATACTCGAAGGGAAGTGAGGAGACATGAAGGGCCATGAAGGGACAAGGACACGAGGAGACATGAAAGGACATGAGGAGGCATAAAGGGACAAGGAAACATGAAGGGACATGCAGGGACATATTGCTCAGCCCTATTATCATTTATTTTCAGTCTTTTAATGGTCATGGTTGATGAATTTAAGTGTAACACTGGATCTCTGTTATCTCTGTTTTGTTCACCACCAACTCCTGAGGGAAAATATGTGGAGTCCAAACCAAAAGAACGACCTTAAAGATGCTAAAAGTTCATTTGTCACTGAAAGAGAAATATTACTTAACTTGTGGCTTCAGTACAACACCTCTTTCTCCAGTTGATCCGTGTGTTATTCAACTTTCAAGCATCAAACGCCTCAAACCTCTCCTGCTCTATCGTCCACCTCTCTGCTCTCCGTCTGTTTGCTCCAAACACTCATATTTTCACCAAATAGGGCGAAAGACGCGACTTCTGTTTGGCGCTCACGTGGCTAGCTGTCTAAACAAGCAACAAACAAACAGCTGGAAGCTACAAACGGGGGGCAGCGTATTTATTTAGTCATATTTATATCTTCAGCAGCGCTTATTGAAAAGCAGAGAACAGGACTGGTGTGAATAGTTTGATATTTACTCTATATTGGGAGGATCTATCTATGTCTTATGACAGGTTTTGAGTTACTTTTCATGTACGAAAAATAAAAAATATAATATATGTTAAGACTTTTGGGAGGTGAACGGACGGAGAAAAGGGAAACCGTCTGCAGATGTGGGCAGAAAAGTAAGGCGCATAAAGACTTGATGAGTCATGTTCAGACCTTTGTTTACAAACCAGCTCTGGGTAAAATCATCAGTGTCTTTGGGATGCTGGAGTGGAAACGTAACGTGGAGATATTTGTCCCAAAACAAATATTTATTACTGGGACGAGAACCCACCATATGTTGTTATTAAAGCCCCGTGTTTAAGTCAAATTAATGTGTGTTGATCTGTACCACCCCCTGGTGGTGGAATATGAACGCTGCACCAGTCTTTGCTGGAGACGGTTCAACTTGACGGGACATAATCCCAGTTTATTCTCAGTGTGTGGCATCCAACCTCACCAGGACAAAAGAGACACTGTCAGGTGTCACCGTTTACACACCGAACTGACTCAAATATGACGTTTTCTGGCACTGGTACTGCTCTCTCACATGTGGAAACTCCACACTGGCCAACTTAAACAAACCCAGAGATTCACCTGGAAATAATAATTTAGCACCAACAGAGAGGCTTCGCTGCAGTGAAGCCTCACTCATCTGTCTGGACAGCCCAGCTGTAAACCACATCTTCACACAGTCAACAGTTTAATGAGAAACGCTAGTGGGGGTGACGTCTCACCGAAAGCTTGTCCACGTCTCCCTTGAGCACTCGCTCCAGGTAGAGCTGCTTCAGTTCCCTCTCCAGGCGAGACGGCAGCCCCGGGTACATGGTGGATCCTCCCGATAGCACAATGTGTTTATAGAATTCAGGCCTGGTGACGTGGACGGAGAAAGAAAGGGTGAGAGTGGTTTTAAATGTTGAAAATGTGCTTTGAATCAGCAGCTTAAGCTGAATTCTACAAAATACATCATCCAACTGTAACAGCAAGGAGTTTCTAATGACTTGTTGGGGTTTCCAGGCATGTATTTCCTTGGATATTTCCACTCCACTCTTACTTACCTAAAGATACATTCTCATACTTTCCATACAGGACTCTGGTGTCCAAGAAATACTGACTTTGAGATCTAAAACCACTCGGTGGGAGCTTAACTCCACCATTTTGCGTATATTCATCTGAGTGTGTTTAAACCTGGTGTTGACCTAGTCACTATATTTAACAGCAGAGAAAACCCCTAAATTATCTTTTTTTTTTTAATAATTTGTTGTCTTAGTTTTTCCACCTGGTCTGTTTATTTAGACATTATACACTCACTAACTTGAAGAAATATTTTTTACCCATTTATTTTTCTACTTATTCTACTTGTTTACTTCTGTCACTGTTTTTTTTTCTTTTAATAAAGGCCCTTATTATGTTGTTGCTCTATCCATTTGCCACTACAACAATGTAAATTTCCCCACTGGCCCACAAATAAAGCTTTAATCTATAAATCTCTGATCTATATCTTTTGTATTTTGTAGTTAAATTGTTCAGAATAAGAATATACCAGTTGTTTCAGGCCATGTAATGAAAATAACAAAAATAATGTCTGGACCTTTAGCGATAATAATACTTATTCTTTATTCTATAATTTAGTAAAAAAAAATCTGGTAAAAACAAATGTTTCTGCTCTGTAGAGAAGGACATGTTTATTTGTGCAAAATGTGTTGAAAGTTTAATTTTATTTTAGAGGTTTAGAGGTCATTTTCGACCTTAAATTTGCAGAATGTTAACGGTATGGTCCATACTGATGCATCTTTAATCAGCACTGGGAGTGTTTTGGCACACTTTGGCCTCACCTGGTGTCGATGTCGGCGGCCTGGATGGTGTTGAAGAGCAGCTCGGCCACTCCGACGCCCTCCACGTTGATGAGGTGGGGCTGGAAGAGAGCCTCGGGGGCCTCAAACCGCTCCCCTCCCACCTTAATCACACGACCATCTGGCAGCTGGAGAAGCGTAGGAGGGAGGAATGAGATGAAAAGAGATGGGGAGGAAAAAAAAGAAGAAAATATGACACCACTGAAAAGGTAGTATTTAATGTATGACTCAACCGAGAGTGACAAATCTAGAAGAATTAAGAAGGATGCTGTTGGACGGTCTTTAGAAAGAAGGACTCAAGAAGGAAACGTGTGCGTGTCGACTGCAGCTTGATGATATTGTACAAGCGCCGAGTGTGTCGCCTCCAAACTGAGAGGAGTGAATGTGTGCGGCTATAAAAAGGCTTCATTCAGCCGAGGGCAGTGGAAGGAAGCGAAGCCCAGCAGCCACCGCCGCAAAGTGGCTGCACAGGAAATGATGTAAGGCACAGTTCAGGGCCCTTCGGCCACAGTTACATTGCCCTCCTTGTTTCGGCGCACAACACGGTACTTACACATACATGTTCACACACCTACACACACACACAAACCGCCTACAGTAACCCAAACACACACGGTCGGTGAGCACTGAGACACAACATGTGCTCGCTAAGGCGTGCAGGAACACAGACTTCAGGACCTGCGTTTAGATCCTGTGGTTCCCTCTGCAGAGGAAAAAAAAAGGGCCTTGGAAAGAAAAGCAAGCCTGGTGGAGGAGCTGTGCACCCCCGTCCAGTTCAGTCCCAGAGAAAACAGTTAGTCAGCGGCGCTGGCCGGTCCAGAAGCCTGCAGAACCAACAACGGGCATGTGGTAGTCTACTTAGCTCAGCGCAGGAACAGATTCAGTTACCCCATTAGTTTTGATTACTTCTAAATACTGCCACTTTTGAAAAACAAATCCTCTGGGAGGGATTCTTTCTCTAATGCTATTTTGAGCAGAAATGTTAAACTTGAGCATAAAAAGAGCTAATTTTACATCGAACAAAAACAAGTTATTGTAGGTAAAATGGCCAACAGCTGCACAAAATGAGTCTCACAATTAATTTTTGGAGTAAATGTAATGTTACAGTTAATACAGTTATAGTTACTAATCCTCATATTCAGTCCCACAGCATCCTGATCGACACATCTCTGCTTTAGCTCATTCATATATTTCGAGAATACAGGTTCTTGTAATTATATTGGTAATTATTTATTATTATCATGCGAGGGTGGCAACTCGTTTTTAAGTCCTTAAAACTTCTGTCTGCACACCTGACGAAACGAAAGCCACAAATAACAGACTATGTCATTAGCTCAACAGCAGTTCAACTGGGTCTCTGTGAAGAATACGTAAAAGTCACGTCCTGAACTTCCTCTGTCGGTTTTACCAGAGTGAATGCACCACAACCCACAGCGCTGAGGCTCGCATATGAAATATTGTTGTATTTTCAGACTGCTGAAAATGTAAACTTGTCCGTATTTACCGTGTATGATTCCACCAACACGGTGGTCTCCAGTGCCAGCTTCTGCTCCTGCTCGATGTTGTAGCCCACGTAGCATAGCTTCTCCTTCATCATCCGCACCGTCTCAAAGTCTGCAGAGTGGTTGAAGGCGTAACCCCTCAGCAACAACAACTACATCCAGAGAGGATACGAAGAAACAGGATGACGGAGAAAACAAACAAACATTAAGAGGGCAGGGAAGATCAGAGAGCATTTTTATTTCGAGCTACTTATTGACAACTCTCGATAATCCTATCAAAATGCTGCAACTTCTAGCCCATTTAAAGTGACTTTTTGACTTTTATTTTGGAAGCAGGAACATAGTGCTGCTGTGCATTATATTCAGCATGACTGTGACTGGACTGGATACCTTGATGAGGTAGCGGGTGATGTCCCTGCCTGCGATGTCCAGGCGTCTCGTCAGGTGGGGAAGGCTGAAGCCCTCGTACACTGGACAGATGTGTGTCACACCGTCACCCGAGTCCACCACCACACCGGTCAGAAGGCCTAAAACACACAAACACTACAGTTAATAATCTACAACTCCACCAAGATAGGTGTGTTTGTGTCCGAGTTTTATCTAGATTGTGCTCTGGGCTACTGACTGTTAGCTTTGTTGGATAAACACACAAAACCTGGCAAAATTACACAACTAATGTCACAATTAGCTGCTAATAAGGACTCAGTCTGTAATAAACTCAGAGCAGCAGAGAGTCGTCAATCTCAGCTAAGAGATTCAGAGCTGAAGTCCTGCACAGGTGGGCTTTAACCCCTCTGAACACTTCAGGTCAATGTCAGAATATTGTTTCTCTCACTGGAAGATTATAAAGTGAAATGACTGTCTAGACTTTCTAGCACAAAGACTAACATATCTGCTTCCAAAGTAGTATAAAACAAATCTTTGCACAAAATATTTGACAAAGGTGTGGCAGGTAAATACTGCCACACAAGAATATTTCCACAAAGACCTTGTGTCTCTGAGCTGCTGAACTACTAATCATTTACCAGTTATAACACAGACATAACTCTGGAGTCAGGGGGAAATCTAATTGGTGGGTGAACACCTGGGAATCTCTGTGACTTGTGTGTATTCCTACCTTGAGCATAGAGCGTCAGCACAGCTTGGATAGCAATGTAGACACCTGAAAACTGGTAGGTCTCAAACATCACCTGTAGGAGAAGCAAGGGAACATCAGCAGTGAATATAAGTAAGTAAATGCAGAAGAGATGGCAATATGCAAAAAACATATCCTCTGTGATGTATGATGCCAATACTTAATACTTAATTAACTGGATAAAGAGTTAAAGAGAATTTGTGCAACATCCATCAGTGATGCAGAGTAAAAAAACGCATAAACTAGTCAATTCACGCAGAAATAAATGTCCGCGTACCTCAATGATTTTCTCGCGGTTCTTGGTGGGGTTCATGGGCGGCTCAGTCAGCAGGATCTTGCAGTTGCGGGAGTCGATGTTGAGCTTCTCTGGGCCGAAGGTGTAGTCCCACAGGTGCTTCATGTCGTCCCAGTTCCTGACGATACCGTTCTCCATGGGGTAGTTGACCTCCAGCATGGAGCGCAGCTCGCTAGCCTCATCGCCCACCATCAGGTCCTGGAGGGAAAAGAGCAGCAGAGAGAAATATTTGGGAGCTCTGCTGCGTCTGAACCCAGAGTATTGGTTCAAGGCAATAAAATCAGTCATGTCAACTTGACTCCTTCTGGTGTTATAGAAATCAGAGAAGCTAGATCATCGAGCTGAGTCATCCATCAGATGGCCGCTGCATTAACATCCTCACTCAAGTTGCTTTAAAACTCAGTTACCCAGCATGCACAACAAGCCGTTATTTTCCATGCATCGACACCTGGAAGCACTTGTGCTCCCCTCTAGTTACAGTAAACCACTTGTTTTAGCACCATTCGACTCGATGCATGCAAGGCAGCCTGGCAATGTAAACAACCGCTGGGTTAGAGCTCAGTGTTAGCCACACAGTCAAGCTTCTCACGTTCCACTTGGAGACATCAAAAGCCCACCGAAGGCAGCCGTTTTATGTGCTCATCCTGTGTGCTTTGGCATTAACAAAGTACCAGTCACAGGCACTGCCTCCATGTGGTCTCAATAAAAAAAAAAAAAGCAAAAAAGGAAAACAGATGTGCTTCCATCTCCCAACTATCAGCTGTCTGCCATGCACCCTCCAGTGTGGACACTTCCTCTGCACTTGCAAAGGCGAAACACCAGCAGATACTGAGGCAAATGCTCTGAACTGGACGTTCCCTAAATATCAGTGAGGTAAACAGATCTGTGACGTACAACACATTTGACATTTTAAGTTCTTTATAGCTGAAAACTGTTTATTTCAGTCCTTAAATAGCGGCAGGATCGACAGGGTGTAGCTGTTGGGATCTGTGCCAGCAGATCAGAGACTTAAAAAAAAATGGAATGGGTCCAAAATGTCTTTTAGCACCCCATCGATAACAGCTGGCCTATGATTCATCACAGCCATTTCTGCAACAGCCCGGAGAGAGGGGAGTGCATTAAAATAAGCACTGTATATCTGTCTGACTCTTTACTGGAACAACACTCAAACTCAACTAGTTGGGATGTAGAAGAATGGAATAACTGTGTGAACAAAAAAAACCCAAATACACAAAAGACACTGGACAATTTTTGGTTGAGAAAACATGACACAACTGTCCAGCGCAGGCAAGAACAGGAGGCACACACCAACCTGAACTTACCATCTTCTGGGCATTCTACTTCATCGTGGGGGAACAAAACATGGAGGAAGAGGAAGGTAGATATGTATATATGTATAAAAGATGACTCCACAAAATAATCAGAAAGAACAGGAGAAAGAGAGAGGCAGACTGCATGCTAAAAATAAAGGGAAACTGACAGAAATCTGCTGCGTAATCAACTAAAATTATACCATCAAATATTTCATATGTGATGATTGATTATGTTATCTAACAGAATTCAGAAATGAATGGGACTGGAGCACTGTGAAATTAAAACAGAGCTTTCTCTCTTATTTGCAGATTATATTTCATCCCATACACGTGGTTTCAGCCCTGGAAATCAAGACTTTCTATTCAAATGACAGTTCCGGATGGACCGGTTCTTACCTTGATCTCGATATTTCCAACTTTGGCTGTTGAGCGAATGATGGGCCTCCCAACAAGCGCAGGGAAGATGTGCTCTGGGAAGTTGGAGCCTCCATAGCCGCACTTGACAAACTAAAAGAGAGGGTGGAGAAAACCAAAGCACAGAGGAAGAGATGTGAGGAAATACATTTAAGTACTGATGAGATAAACTGTGCAGCACAGCGAGACAACGTTACGTCACCCTTCAGATGATAACACAGGGCTTAATCAGCGTTTAGACGGAGATAAAAACATGACCATTGGTGCTACAACACCAGAACCTCCATATACGTATGTGCAACATCTGCATGTTGAACATGTATTTAATATGTTTAAGATTTTTGATAGTAAAAACAACCATATCATTTTGCTTAAACACCATAATGCTGGGCCATACTGACAAAATGAAACCTTAGTGTTTCCTCAGAATTGAAGTCTAAGCGTGATACTGTATTTCCTAAACAAAGACAATCATTGCAAGACAACCAAATCACTGAACAGTTGGACCAGGAAAAAAAAAAAGAAGAAAAATCACCTGAGCTTTACCAATTGATTTTTCTCATCTCTGGCTGAAATACTGACATCAAGTCAACATTTTGCCCCACAGTTAACACATTTTGCGCAGTTCTTCCACTGCAAAGAACACATTAATGTATATTATCAACATATTGCAAGTTAGTTTCTTCTGCCTTTTGTGTCACAAGCACAAACAACGTAGAAATGAAAAAACGTAATGTGACGTAATACTTTACTAAGGAATAAATCCTAAGCGGTGGAGTAAACCTGAAGAATCAGTGCATGTCAGTGGAACTGGGCTGACAAGGACTGTTTACGAGTCACAGGCCAGGTGACCAGAATCTACCTTTAATATAATATAAACTACAGTCATCTTATAGAACCAGATCAGAGCTTAAAAGGAAGATCGTGAAGTCAAATAAATATGTCAGAGTTGTGTTTCACTTTGTTTTGCAGGTGTTTCACAGTGGACTATGACGTGAAGCAGCATGTAACAGGGCTGAGAAAATGTGTCAGTAACCTATGTGGATGTGGTTCACACTCTTCTCACTTCCTCTTGACTTTCCAGTTCAACCCTGGTTTGCATAATGCTCTAAAAATGTATTAGTAAGATGCTGAGGCAACATCCTCTAGCTGACAGGGTTTAGAAAGGAAGTCACTATGATGTGAGAGAGGCAGTGTTACTATTGTGGAATAAACACAATATCAGCGTCAAGTGTATGATATAATTTTAGTCTAGGGGCTAGAAAGTGCAAATTTTATCCACAGTGGAAAATGCCTAAAGGCCCACACAAATGTAGTGCAGATATGATCAACAATGAGCTGTTTTGTAATGTTTCCTACAATTTCTTACAGCCTAGACTGATTACGGACGAATGCATAAGTTGATAAATTATGCGCTAACTGCAAGTTAAGTGACATTTCTGTCTGGGAAGTTGGTGCTCGCTGCTGAATAGGAAAACATAAAGGTGGTTCCTCTTTAACCTGACATGGCCTAACTCTCGTAACACCTAGTCAGCTGGTGAAAATCTATCTAGTGCCCTTGATAATTAAATTAAATGTGCAACACGAATACTGAATCTACAAATCCCAACAAAAACAAGTCGCTGAAATGATGTCCGCAGCTGCCAAACTGTATAAAACACCCATCCAGCTGTTAGCTGAATGCTAGCAGTGAATTAGCAGACTAGCTAGCTGCCTTAGCTTAGTAGCCGTTGGTTGCTAATGAGCGTCAATTCGCCTGTCTTCATTTTAGGGGGTTGTATGGTTCTATGAGCTACAGCCAGAGCTGTGCATTCAGCTTTTGTCCCGACTTTTACAGCCACCCTACGTGCTGTATCCATGATAAGTCCGGATGAATGAAAATTAGCTGGCTAACAGGCTAGGTGGCTAGCAAACCCACCCAGATAATGCTAGCTAGCTAGCTAGCTTGGCCAATGACAGCCCCACTTCCTGTTTCAGCAAATCGCTCGACATTAACGGAGCCGTTTCGAGCAAGCTACGGATTCAGAGCGAATTAAACCAGTTCGGCAAACTCACCCCGGTCCCATTGTCACAGACCACCACTTTCCTTCCCTGGCTGTCCATTGTGTAAAAGCCCAGTAGCCGCTGAACCTCCCTCAACTTTCTTCGGCAAGCCGGAAGGAAGACACACCAACCCGGCCGAGAGGAGGAAGGGAAGGGTGCTCATCCGGTGAGTGACGGAGCTCACGTCAGTCACTCCCTCCAACATGCATTCATCTTCTTTAATTTTACAATAACAACAAATGCATGGACTTCCACTCCAGAATATAATTTGTCTACCACCCTGGATTAAATTTCCACATGCAACATGCAAAAATGCACGTAATGCATTTCTCATCCGACTGATAGTGTTTTTATCACCACGGACTTCAGAGCATGCACCATGGACAGATTATTATGCAGTACATGGATAATCCTGCACATTAATTCATATACAATACTGCATTTTTAACATGCTGCTGGATACCTGATTTTCTATCTATCTATCTATCTATCTATCTATCCATCTATCCATCTATCCATACCCATACATTTTACAAAGACTTTTTCAGATTTTTTTTTTTTTTTATTATTAAATATTATGATTCTTGACTTTCTCTCACTATGTTTCTTGTTAGAAACCAAAATGCAGAGACAAATCACTTGTATATGAACCCGACTCTGACAGATAACTTAATATTGACTAATTGGTGGGAAACTGAAAAAAAAAAACAATTATCTATACTAAAGCATTATAAGGAAAGTGTCGTAGACATGATAATACAGAATATTTCTATGTTAATTTTAATGAAAGGACAAAGCAGTCTGTCCCTGCATAACGTGATAAAATAGGCCATTGGGGAACATTGTTAACAAGCAGATTAGAAATGATTGGACATTTTTTTCTACACAGATTTTAAAACGGACACATTTTTGCATTTAGTTTATGACGAAACGATTAGTTACACAGTAATTGATCAGTGTGTGAACTGTAAACAGATGTGTTGCATCTCTAACAGGCCTTTTTTCAAGTACATTTAAGTAACATTTATAATGATGTATGATAAAAATAAATACACAATCAAACTTAATTGCTGCTACAGAGTGATTAGATGAGTCAGTCATTAAATAAACCACAGAATTTAAACGTAACATTTGGTGTAGAATAAGATTAAAACCACAGACCTCTTTCTTTACAGATTATTGTATTAATGCATGAGAGAGAGCAGGGAGATTAACTCACTGCTTTAGAGTCCACTTGTGTGGAGTATTTGAATCCTGCATTGTCACACTTCACTGTGATTTTGGGGAGCAGCTTTCTTTTGGTGGGAGGATGCTGGGGAACATGAGGACTTTGGCCTGCATGAAAGCCAGTTCGGGCAGCGCAGAGATCACCGTGCCGGCCTCCACACTCAGCTCCTCATCCTGCTGAGGTTTCCTGATACACAACACACACAGTATAGATGTTGCATTATTAATACAGAGTATGATATTGATTTGTGCTGCAACAAAACATGCATGGATGCGACGACGGAGCTGACCGGACTGAAGTGCTGGTTTTCTCTGCAGTGGACATCAGGTGGTTCAAAGTGTCCTCCATGAGGCTGCCGTCAGCACTGGTTTCCAGTTTGCTGATGGTCAGCTCATACAGCTCACGGTCGACTCCTTTACATGTGAATGTGTGTGTGTGTGTGTGTGTGTGTGTGTGTGTGTGTGTGTGTGTGAAAAGAGGAATTACACACCCACAGTAAAGGCTAAATTTAGCTGGACTGCTTGATATTCCTTGCGGCTGCTTCCTGTGACATAAACCTCACAGTGAAATGTACATTTGTGCAGTTTTGCATGCTGACCTGGAGGAGGACTGTTGCTACAGCTGCTGCTGCTGGACCTGCTCTCCTCCTCAGGACCAAAATAATCCAGGTTCAGAGCAGAGCAGTCTGCGCTAACAAGGGGAGACTGTGAGTGAGCTTGATTTCTTATTCATTACAGGAAAATGCTGTTCTCTTCTGTGGAGGGGAAAAGAGAGGAAGTGCCAGACACAGCAAACAAAGATCAATGAACGCAATGCAAAGCTGTTTGTTCCAACTCTTCTTATATCCAGAGTCAGCACAGTCAGTTATTAAACATGACTTCCACCTTGATTATATGCAAAAAGAATTCAAAATCAGACACTTGAGTCAGAAGTGTTGCAGCAAATTGAAACACCTTTTAAAATATTGAATATTTCATACACTGCCGGTTAACACTTTTAATTATCTGGGAGTTAACTCTCCTAATGTCTCGCTGGAAGAGCTTTAAATCAAACACTGACACTGTGCAGACGTCTGAATACTCCAACTTTGCATTCAACACGCTGAGAAAAGTGATGCAGCTTCCAACAAGAGAAGAAAGAAGCAGAAAGGATCAACTGATTTATTTCAGTATTTACAAGGATTTTCCAACAAGTTCTTTATTGAATCACCTATTTAGGGCTTAAACTGACAAAAAGTCCTAAACATCTCTTCGAATTCAACTTCACAGGGGCTGTAGAAAAACTCAAAAAAAATATAGAGTCTTGGAGAATACTGCCTCTATCTATGATAGGTCGGGTAAATGCAATCAAGATGGTTAGTCTGCCTAGGTTTTTATACCTTTTCCAGAATCTGCCCATATACTTAAATGCATCTTTTTTTAAGAAGCTTGACTCTATCATATTGCCTTTTGTATGGGGCTACAAGTCACACAGGATATCCAAGGTTCACCTTCAAAAATCTTCCAGAGTGGGGGGTCTAGGATTGCCTGTTTTCAAACACTACTACTGGGCAGCCAACTCCAGGGCTATCACCTACTGGAAAAATGGAAGTGTTGAGGCTGAGGAGAGTCCACTGTGGCTACAGCTGGAAGCTGCTGCAGTTGAAACGTCCTCACTTCCTGCTCTTTTGTTTTCTGACTTAGCCCCAGTAGCCAAATTAATTCAACAAAATTTCATTGTGAAAAACTCCTTATGAATTCTAAAACAAATAAAAGTGGCCTGTCAAGTTCCCTGTGCCTCCATACATGCGCCCATATGTCAAAATCACTCATTCTTGCCTGCCCAGTTGGATGGGGTGTTTGTGGTCTGGAGAGAGAGGGGTATTATAACTTTTTCAGATCTGTATATTAATGGCCAATTAGCATCATTTGCTCAGCTAAGCAATAAATTTAGTCTTCCTAACTCTCACTTCTTTCGCTACCTCCAAGTCAGACATTATGTTCAGGAGAACAGGCTACATTTTAATTCCACCCCCATCACCCATCCCTTTCTTGAGACCCTTTTACTCCCCCCAGACACCACACAGTTGATATCGAAATTTGTGAGTTGTTTTACTAATTCAGTTTCCTCTGACTTCATCAGGGAAGCTTGGGTCAAAGACTTAAACTCTGAAATATCAGCAGAACTTTGGGAGGAAGCACTTTCGGGTCCACTGTTGTTCTATTAACTCACATTACAGGTTAATTCAATTTAAGGTGCTTCACAGATTGCATTATTCAAAAACAAAGCTAAATCGTATTTTCCCATCTGTGTCTTCGGTATGTGATAAGTGCCACATTGCTGAGGGTTCATTGGCACATCTTTTGGTTCTGTTCTAAATTACACAGTTTTTGGTCAGCTATATTTGAGCAGCTGTCAAAAGCTTACTCTAGAGTCATTCAGCCTAACCACGACCTGGCCATCTTTGGATGCTCCACTGAGACGTCCGTACTACCATATGACACACAGCTTGCTCTGCAGCTAGGAATGGTGGTGGCCAAGAAATGCATTTTATTAACTTGGAAGTCTGCCACCCCACCCACCTTCGCTCACTGGCTCACCGAGATGTGTTCGGTTATCCAAATGGAGAGACTGCGTCTGCACGATTCTAACAAACAGAACAAATTTGAGAGAATCTGGGGCCCCTTTCTGGCCCAGTGCCAGATGTGATACCTGACTCTTTCACAGGGTACTTCAAGTTAATTACTGCAAGTATGTTTTTCTCTGTAAGTATATTAATGTAAAACTGTAACTGTCTGGCAGCCCCCCTTGTTTTGTTTTGTTTTTGTTGAGTTAAAAACTGTAAATAAAATATTTAAAAAAAAAAAAAAGTTCTTTATTGAAGTGCATTAAATCTGGATTTGAGACATTAATCTAAAGAATTAAACAAAAACAAAGAAATATTTCTGTCAACAAACTGTATTGTTCCAAAGTTCTAGTGCTTTTTAGAAAACAATTGCTGGCATAAAGGCACAAATCATGATGATTGACTGACTGATTGAATGATTGGTGATGAAACGATGAGTGGATTTCAGGGATGATTTTTGCGTAAGTGCTTTGGAAATAAAGACTTTATATCCCCCATGCTCATACATTATTATGAGTCAGAGCACAGGAAATGGAAAAAAAAAATAAAAGCAGCATAAAGTGGCACCAGAAACAACTCATTAAATTACGATACTCTCATATTTAACCAAATCACAGAATAAATCAAAACCAGAATCAAATTTAATTAAAGCAAAATTTTAAAAAAAATTATAAATTAAATTAAAAGACTACAAGCAAATAGATCCTTTTATATTAGTGGTTTTAAATGATTTAAATTTGTTCGTACAGTGAATTCAGTCACCTACAGAGAGTAGAGCGTCCTCTGCTGGTCAATGACTGGTATTTATTTATTTCACTTTGTTATTAGTGCTCATCAAATATGAGAACAGAACAGACTAAATGTGTTAAATGTTCCAGGAAATTACTGATAAAATAACTGAAACATGTTTATTATGAACAAATATGGAACTGACAGGCAAACAGTTCCTACAGCCTGCAGTAAAAAGACTTTTACCACTTCTTGTTTTAATTTTTTTTAGTCTGTTATCGCTACGAGCAACAGTTGAGCTCCACAGCTTTTCTTAATTCTTCCTTTTTTTATACTTCTATGTTCAAATAACACGCAGCAGCAAAATGGGTTGTGTTGTTTGTTGTCTCACTGTCTTGACATGCAGAGTCAGATCATATCTAATCGATGTTTATTGTTTTTTTTTTTATATACAAACAGCAATCTAGTTTTGAAATTTCAAACATTTCTTGAGTGAAATTAATTTTGTTAGATATGCTCAACGAATCCATACACAGAAAGTTCACTCATTTCTAACAACCATTTTTTGGAAATGTAAGTACTGATCTTAACAGTGCTGTACTAATCAGATTAGTCTGATCTGAAACCACATATTTCCTGAGCGATGATTGACTCTGACGTAGATTTTCTTTTTTTTAATTTTTTGGTTTATCTTTACCAAAAAGCATCTGACAAAACTGAGGGTGACACAAAAACCCTTTACAAGCTAACAAGAACAGTAAATTGTTTCCATCAAAACGTGGAGACACTTTACTGTCGAGAAAAGACAGAATATTGGATGATGCTGTCAGATTTATAGGCGTTTAGTGTTTAAGAGGCATGCACTGGGAAAGCAGCAGCTCACTGTATTAATACTGGAAGAGTTAGTTCAACCTGGCCACAAAAAATAAAATGACCCCTTGGTTGAACACATCTGTTAAATCGCCATGGCACATATCATAACCATGCTCCATGAATTCAATGATTTTTAATGGGCTAAACATGTGCACTGTTTAGTGCTTTTTAGACATGAAATGAGCATTACCCTCAGATATTATATATTGAGTTTAACAGAACGCACAGTTTGTTTTTAGTAGCTATCAGGAGCTCAACACTTCGGTCTTTCCTCATATCATAAATACTGAGACTCTAGAGTGGCTGGGGGAAGGCGGAAAAGGAAGTCAGTACAGTGTTTCCTCTGTAATTAACTGCTGGGTTGTTTTTCTGTTTGGTTGAATGACTTTGAGTCCCAGTTGTGGTTCTGTTCTTGTTTGGATAAATAAACACTTGCTCTATCTCTGTAATTCACAGCAGGAGCTGATCACTAAATGCCATGGTCACCCACTGCTGCTGCAGACTGAATGGAGGAGAAACAGTGTAAATAAATGAAAAAGAAGCAGACCATGCCCTGGAGGAAGTGAGGAGGAGTCCAGAGGAAAGTGAAGTCTACTTCCAGCCCCAGAAGAGAGGGGCTCGGCGGGGGGACGTACCATCCTGAGAGCTGCTAAGGCCACGGCTGCTCCAGTCCAGCTGGCTGGAAGGCAGCGCCTCCTACAGGAGAAACAACAGGAAGGAGCGTTTAATTAAAGCTGTCGCTTATCAGAATACAACAGTGGAGCTTTAAGGTTTAGTAATATCTATTGGTGTCTGTTTCCCCACACAAACCATGAACTGTGTGCTACCTTATATTTAACAGTACAGTTTACATTTATGAAAAAAAACATTGCACAAGTAACGCACTAATCAAAGTCAGCTTTATTGTCAATTTTGTAACATGTACAGGACACACAGAGGCTTGAAATTACGGTTCTCTGAAACCTCGGTGCATGCAAATCAAAATCAAATAAAATAAAATGAGTACAAACTAATTTACCTCAAGGGTTGCTTTTTCCTGTTCTGATCAAAAAGCTTCATGTATCCAGCAAATGTCATCACAGTGAGGAAAAAAAATGCAAATAACCCTGATGCTTTTCCCATGCGAGGTGTGGGAGGGAAAAAACAACAGGTGACACACTTTCACTTTCACAGAAAAGTTGCTTATTTAGACATTTATCCACTGCTTTCATTAGTTATTTGTCATTACTTTCTAAAATAAACTTGCTTATTTACTTGTATTTTGTTGTCTATTTTGACATTTTTAATAGATATTTAAGACTAATGCTCCAGTAACATGTTTTTTAATCTGTCACATGATAAATCAAATCAAATGAATCAATTAACCTGTATTGAACCTGTTGAGGGGCCCGGTGTGTCCCGTTGTCCTGGAGGTGCTTGAACTGTGACCACTACTTGTCCTTGAGAACCGACAGCGGGTACAGAGTCTTTGGTGGGCTCCAGCATTCCCTAATGAGCATGTAGAAGAAACAAGGTTTGGATCATGGACTGTCAATGCTTCATGAACACTGTGCCTTCTGCTTAATAACACTTAAATTAACTGAGTTTCTGCAGGGGACTCACCAGGCTGGATGCAAACGCAGGCACGACCACCGGCTGTTTTTTGGAGCCGATGAACACCTTTCAGAAGGTAAAGACAGACAATTAAAAGTTTAAATAACTGTAATAATTAAAGTGTGCTGATGCCCCCACAATGCTTGATTTACACTCTCCACTGTTCATTTGATTGCGTTGAATAAATTACTCCCTTTTTGCTGAATTCCCTGAATCAGTTTGTGACTTTTGATTATGATTTTGTTAACTAATAAATGAATAAGTTGTTTTAATTGAATGTAAAACTGAGCATCATTTGTTTAACAGTTGTGCTCAAAAGTTTCTCAACGATTCAGCATGAAATAAGCATAAAAATTACTTATCGACTAAATAAATGGGGCAGCCTTTGCCTTATTTTCATATTTATAGTGTGATTGATATGACTGATATTCAGTTACTGACTGGATCGCTGATTTATTTCACTCACAATGTTCCTCATCTCCACATCGAGGCACCTGAGCAGAGTCCTGTTTGTGTGGGAACCCCCCCACTGGAACTGGAGGCCAACTGCATCATGGAGGTCCTGGTGAGGCCACCAACGCCTCCGCCGTACCCTGAGATATAGTGAGGAATATATGTATATGTTTAATATTAAGAAAAACAAAACATGCTAGAGGTGCCAGAGAGTCATCCTCACCACTGAGATATGGGACAGTGTTCAGGTATCTCCTCCTCCTCCTCCTCCTCCTCACTCTCAGGGAGGTGAAGCAGAGCGCCCAGGCTGAGCACCTCCTCCTCTCCTCCCACAGCTGAGATCTCTACATCTGGAAAAGCGGTCAGGAGAAGCTGCTGGACGCGACAGGACAGCGACACCTGGCCACAAAAAAGGGACATAAAGCTTTGACTGTCGTCATCTTATTCATTCATAAACACTCATCCAGTGTTTTTGAGAGTAGGTGCATCCCTGATTGATATGACAGAGAAGAGAACATGTGATTAGTTGAATGTCCTTTAATTAATTATTCTGTCCTGGCTCAGCCCAGTACCACTAATTGGCATGACAGGTTATTATTATTATTAATAATAATAATAATGATAATAATGATACAGTTTATTTAAAGGCACCTTTCTCTGCACCCCCTACACAACAATACAAGCGAATTAGAAAATATGCACAGAAAATACACAATACGTTAAAAACAGGGTCAAATCAGGCAGAACAGTAGATCAGTAATAGGTATCAATTACTATATTGATTTATTAGTGTGGGATGGGCTTATTTCACTCAACACTTTTTTACACATATATAACTTCCTTTTTAAATATATGCGTTTGTTTTGCCTGTTCCTTCTCTGTGTGGTACAGGAGGTTGACTCTTAATGTGATCATCATCTTTTGCCTGAACTTTTTGCAAGATGTGATGTACACCAAGTTGACTGAACATGATGTTCTTGCATGTGAGAGATAAGTGAACTAAATAATGACAAGAAAACCTGCAAAAAAAAAAAATTCTTGTAGCCAATAATTGAGATAGTCCAGAAATGTCTCCCACCTTACAGCTGCTCCTCCTGGAAACCCCATAACTCCCTGCCCTGTCCTGCTCCTCCTCAGCCTCCCCATCACTCTGCAGGCTGCTGACCGGCTCTCTGAACTGCGTCCATGTTTTCCCCTCCTTGAACTCCACCCACGACTCATCTCCACCTTCCTGTGTGGGAGCTGAGCAGAAATCAGCAAAGCTGTCACTCGGTGGGAGGTTTCCCAGACTCTGCACCACTGCATCAGCTGTTGGGATGCATCCCTGGTTTCCTTGATGCTCCAAACTACAGTCTTTGAAGTGTGTTCCAGGCTGGTTGGAGGTAGCAGAAGTTTCCTGAGTCGCAGATAGGTCGCAAAAATGAAAACCCTTGTCGCAGTTTCCCAGTTCATTTTCCTCTTCATCATCAGTCTGATCCCAGTCGGTCTGATCCTCTTGAGAAATGAGAGATGAAACATTTGGTTCCAAGTCCGCAGACGGACACTCGAATGACAAATCATCGCAGCAGGACGCCGGGTCCTCTGAAGCAGACTCAAACACACTGAATGTTTGGGGAACAGCAGAAATTCTCCTTTCTTGGTCTTCGTCTGAGTCGCCGTCCTCCTGCTCGTCCTTGGTTTGTAAATAATTGAAACTACGCCTCCTTTGCCTCCAAATGTCGCCATATTCGCCCACCTCCTTCCTCACAGAACGAGGCTCTTCAGGCGTGAAATCCAAAGCAGCTGCAGCTTCCTGAGGCTGATGGCAGTCCTGAGATGTTTGCACAAGTGCTGCATCTCTTTTCTCACAGTGATTAACCTTAGTGCAAACGTTTCCTTTCACCTCACATGCATGATGCAATCTGGGCTCAGAGTCCATAACAACACCTTGTCCTGGATGACAGATTCCTTCACGCAAACCGTCCGAGGAGTTTGTCCCTTCCTCTCGGCCATCCCAGAGCTCTCTGCTACTCGCGGGAGAGAAGCCACAGCACCAGGGATGCTCTGTCTGCTCTGTAAACACAGTGAAATCAGCAAATCCTGTTTCCTCCTTGGGAGAGCATGCACCCACGGCCGGGACTATGTCGGTCCCAGAGTTGGGGTCTCTTTCAGAGTACCCATTTGTGAAGTGCAAACATGACTCAGCGCCACAATCTGGACCTTCCACGTATATCTGACCCCTGCAAGATCCTGAGTCCACAGTGGATGTGGGTTGGGATTGTTCAACTGGGTGATTAAAGCTACATTTGGGTTGATGGGTGGCTGGCTTTGTGGTGGCACAAGGCCGTCTGAGGCTGAAAGGTGAATCGGAATCCGGAGGCGAGCAGGATGCCTCAAATCCCCCAAAGTCTCCAAAATCGTCCTCCTCCGATCCCGCCTCCCCGTCACCATCGTCATCCAGCGGAGGGGGAGAGGAGGTGTGCAAGGGCATGATGTCCGGCTCCATGGGTTCTCCTAGCAGGACCTGAAGGCTTCATGCACCTGGAAAGAGCAGGAAGAGGTGAGCAACAGCTTGATGACAGTGACTGCTCAGCACAGGACTGTCTGCCTGTGACTCTGAGTGTATTAAAAGAGAAGTGCTATGTATTTTAATAAATACTGATCTTTGTTTACGTGAAGCACTTTGCAGTGTTGGTTTTGATGGTTGCTATCAAACTCAAATATTACCATAATTCAAAGTGTTAATGCTCCATGCATCAGTTTGAGAGGAACACATTCAGTATTAAAAATACAGGAACATGCACACATGCAATGTAGAAGTTATATCTTCATAAAACCTTGCAGAGCCTCTCTGAAAAGTGTGTCAGATGTTTCCATGTATTTGAGACATCCCAAGCTCTCTGACTCTCCTCTTGTTGCTGATCCAGGAGTGGAAAAAAGTGTCCCTTGTTGTCTGTAAACTGAGACAGGAAACACGATCCAAGGCTTTCAGGACTGAGTACTGCTCCTCCAGCAGCCTGACCAGGCTCAGATCAATGCCTGTTTTAAACATGAACATGGGATGCTCCCTTTGAGTGGGACAAAAACTACAATAGCTGACAGAAATAATCTCATCTCACATGTAGGGTTATGTCCGCTGATGTCCTGCCATGTTTCCACAGCCTCCCTCCAGACAGCTGTCATAACCACTGATGTGACGCTTCATGTGAAGCTAAGCTAGCCAATTATTGATAACTTTATTGGCCACTTTTTTTGAGTTAGGTTTGAATTAAAGTGCAGGACTAAACGTACATCCCAACCCGTATCCCATTATCTTCTTACAGACAGGGCAGCTTATTAGCTTAACGTTACACCAGCTAGCTAGCTGGCTAGTGTAGCAAGCTAACGCTGGCTAACCGTCAAATAAACCGATGACGTGCTATTTAAACGGAGCTAACGGCTAGCTAGTAATACAAAGCGATATGATTTTATTTACCAACACTCATTCACTTTGTCTTCTCGTCACTTTTCGTCCATCTCTTGTGCCGCAGCTCGGTTCTCCATCCTCTGTCAACACGACCTGTTAGGTATTAACTGAGATAGGATAAAAAAGATGAGCAGTCACTATGTCACGTTTCCAGGTGCTGTAATTACACACCGCGAAAACGTCTCAGGAGGGACCATTTTTTTCAGGGTAGGTAGTGATGTCTCTTTAAAATATACGATCTCAAAAAACAATTTAACTGTACTGTACTAAATAATTTAAAGATACTTTTATTTCACTTGAATATTTCTGTTTTATACTACTTTTCACTTCTACTCCTCTGCATTTCAGAGAGGAATATTATAGTATGTTTAACCTTTTTTAAGACAAACAAAAGCAGTTTATATACAAATCTTTAGCAAGTAAAAAAGGATGAACCAAAATGTATGGATTAACTTGTTACAGTCGTAACCATCATCACAAATTTACTATTTCAATTCTAAAAGTATCATAAAAAGCTTTTATGACAGTTTATTTTGTTAACAAAGAAGAAGAAGTGCAAAATAAGAAAACATACTTACAGTCTCAATAAAGAAACTTGTAATTGGACAACTGATTCTCCTTCATACATACTACTTTAAGACAATAAACTAACTCCTCTGGTGAACTGTCACAGTTTTCAGCAAGTGCGAGCTGATTCAGTTATCCGAATAATAAAATTCAAACAATTGAACACATGATTGTCAGGTAAAAGGCTACAAAACTGTGTGAGGTTTTCCAGCTTCATGGATCTTCTTATGGACCTGCAGGTTTGAAGCTGTGTGGAATTTCTTACCACAAAGCAAACAGCCAAAATACTTTTTCCCTTTAAAGTTCTTCATGGCACGTTTTGAGATGGTTGCTACGAGCAACCATTTTGCCACACAATCTGCAAAAATAGGGCTTTTCCCCTGTGTGCATCCTCAAGTGAACATTGAGATTTGAATGCTGAGCAAATGACTTTGTACAGAAAGAACACTTGTATGGCCTTTCACCTGTGTGAATTCTTAAATGTGCTTTGAGATTACTCCTACTGGTAAAGTGCTTGTCACATTGACAGCATTTAAAGGCCACACGCATGTGAACCTTCTCAATGTGTCGGATCAGAAAAGACTCCCTGTCAAACCGCTTGCCACAGAAATGGCATGCTAATTTGTCCTGCTGGGATTGTTCCTGCTTCTTGAAAGCAGTGTTGCTTTGACTCAAATCACAAGAGGACGACCCTAGGGCGGCGCTCCCATTCCAGTCATCATCATTTGATGTCACAGTTCTGGTGCTTAAAGTTGGGAACAGTTGGGAGTCTGTCTGAGCAGGTTCTGATTCAGTAAGTCTGACTTTCACATCCTCAGAAGAATTCTCGTTCTGATCTGAAACAATAAAATTTCCTCCCGCTGACTCTGAGGAGGCAACAACGAACCATCTCCTTTTATCCATTTGTCGTCCATGTTAACATTTACGCACACAATTTCAGCTGTGAAACTGTTGGAGGTACCTGCCTCCACACCGATACATCGATCCACCTGCTCCTCTGTGACCTGCTGAGAGTCTTGGTTCTCACTCTCCACCACATTGGGGAGCTGGTCTGGCTGCAGTGAAGGAAAAATGTCCGCAGAGGCCAACTGGGAATCTAAAGGGAAAAAATCCATGCTACAGTGCCTTGAAACAGCCAAACATCATTCATCCCCCTAGGTATTTTCTTTATTTTGTTGCATTACAATCTGCACTTCAAACATAATTTTATGTGACTGCTGTGTAATGGATCTACACAAAATAGTCAAAAGTGTAATGAGAGTCTCACACATAGATGAAGTGGACTTTATTCATCTAATTACTGAAGGTCCAGATTACACGTACACTTAAATATTAGTTGTTTTTTAAACAGTTATACAGCCATTTTCATGTAATTTCAATGAATAAAATGTTACTTTTGTTTTGCTCCATAGCATTAAAGCCAATAATAATGTTGCAAAGCACAGAATGATCAGTTAATAACACAGATATAGCTAACAGAACCTAACACTGTTTTTTCAGCCATTACAGTTTAAATAGTGTTCACTAAATCACTTTAATTCTTCCAGCAACTAGACAATGCTAGCCCGTTTGTCAATAGACCTCTGTGGCCTAGCAACGCTACTTGAAGGTTTTAAGACGGCAAGCTGCTCGACCTGTCGTGTCAGCTGGATGACTCGTCTCTTGGAACCGTCAGCTTCCTCCTGGTAGTCTGCTATCGTCGTATCAACTAGTCTAAATATTTCCTCGGCAGCTGCTGCCAGTCGCTGGTTGACCAGCACTCTGAGCCGCTGCATCCCCGGCCTGATGGAGCACCGGCTAACGTTACCAGTAAATCTGGAGGGTTGAACGCACACGTTTAAATCAAGAAATAAACTTAAAGGTAACTGGAAGCATCATCACCAAAAATACACTAGCAGAATAACATTTGTTAGCACTTTCGGGTCATCGTCTTGACGCAAAGGCCATCTTTTCACCAGCGTCACCCACCGCCCTGGACTGACGTTTTTTCCGCTATGTCTGTTTCCAGACCACCTAAATTTATGACTTTTTCAGCAAGACAAATAACGAATTCAGTCTGATTGTCAGGTAAAAGGCTACAAAACTGTGTGGGATTTTCCGGCTTCATGGATCTTCTTATGGACCTGCAGGTTTGAAGCTGTGCGGAATTTCTTACCACAAAGCAAACAGTCAAAATACTTTTTCCCTTTGAAGTTCTTCATGCCACATGTTTTGAGATGGTTGCTATGAGCAACCATTTTGCCACACGATCTGCAAAAGTAGGGCTTTTCCCCTGTGTGCGTCCTCAAGTGAACATTGAGATTTGAATGCTGAGCAAATGACTTTGTACAGAAAGAACACTTGTATGGCCTTTCACCCGTGTGAATTCTTAAATGTGCTTTGAGATTACTCCTACTGGTAAAGTGCTTGTCACAATCAGAGCATTTAAAGGCCAGTCTTGTGTGAATCTTGTCGATGTGCCGGATCAGAAAACACTCCCTGTTAAACTGCTTGCCACAGAATTGACAAGCCTTTCTCTGTTGTTGATCGCTTTGCTTCCTGAAAGCAGTGTCACTGCAACTCGGATCACAAGAGGAGGAGTCTAGGCCAACGCTCCCATTCCAGCCATCATCTTTCAATGTCACGGATATGGTGCTAAAAGTTGGAAACAGTCGGGAGTCTGTCCCAGCAGGTTCTGATTCACTAAGTGTGACTTTTACATCCTCAGAGGACTCATTGTTCTGGTCTGAAATAATAAAAAGTTCCTCCTGCTGAATCTGAGGACGCAACAATGAACCATCTCTTTCATTCCCTTTGTCATCCATGTTTACTTTTAGGCTCACGGTTTCAGCTGGGGAAGATGTGAGCAGCTCGCAGGTAGTTGCTGGTTCTGATTTCGGATATCTGACTTCAGCACTGTTGGAGGTATCTGCCTCCAAGCCTGCACCAATACATCGATCCACCTGCTCCTCTTTGATCTGCTGAGAGTCTTGGTTCTCATTCTCCTCCTCTTTGGGAAGCTGGTCTGGCTGCCGTGAAGGCAAAACATCCTCAGAGGCCAACTGGGAATCTAAAGGGAAAAAGATACTACAGTGCCTTGAAACACCAAAACAGCACTCACCCCTGCAGGCATTTCCCTTGTTTTGTTGCATTACTATTCCATTCTATCAGCCATTCTATCCATCATTTCAAAAACGGGTCACGGCCAAACTTGCATTATATAACGTAGCAAGCCATATAAAATGCATTTATTATAGGGCTGTGGAAATTAGCACGTTAACACGGATTAATTCATCAGAATTAATCTGATTTAAAATTTAACGCAATTAACCCAACTGCAGCGCAGAATGACACTGAATGTCTCCAGCAACGCACTTCGCAAAGTATAAGAAACAAGTATGAAAAATAAGTAAATGAATCTCAATATAAAAAAAGTATCAAAATTGTCTTATATACAAATATGATTATGAATATGGATTTACAACAGGGAAAATTACTGAATATATCAAGAGGAAATGGAAATGTATTGCACTAAATGTTAGACTATGTACAGAATAAATAAATTATTGAAAAAAAAAAAAACACATTCTGTGCAAATATATTCCCTTCTCCTCATGAAAAAAAATGCGATTAATATAGATAATAATATACTGTTAGATGAATGTAATTTAATAGTGGTTAATCGAAATTAATCAACAAAAACCTGTGATTAATCTGATTAAAATTTTTAATCGTTTCACAGCCCTAATTTATTGTCATTGTATAACAGCCAATACAACGAAATTAGGAGTACTGCTCCACTTGGTGCTTTGTAAACTTACACAAAAACCCGTTTATAGCAGTAATATCGAACACCGAGTGATCTAACCAGTTGTTTTAATTGTGCAACAAGTGGAGCATCAACTGTCTTTCCACCCATTGTAGTTTAATTGTTGTTCATGATGTCTGTTGTTGTTCATTTCTTCCTCAGCGACTCAGCAAAGCTAGCATCTAGGCTAAGGCTAAATAGCAACCCACTAGAGGCTAAGGCTACATAGCAACCCGCTAGAGGCTAACGCTACATAGCAACCCGCTAGAGGCTAACGCTACATAGCAACCCGCTAGAGGCTAACGCTACATAGCAACCCGCTAGAGGCTAACGCTACATAGCAACCCGCTAGAGGCTAACGCTACATAGCAACCCGCTAGAGGCTAACGCTACATAGCAACCCGCTAGAGGCTAACGCTACATAGCAACCCGCTAGAGGCTAACGCTACTTGAATGCGGATACAAACCTGCTCTGAATAATGTCACTTCAGGTTTTAAGACGGCAAGCTGCTCGACCTGTCGTGTCAGCTGGATGACTCGTCTCTTGGAGCGGACAGCTTCCTCTTGGTACTCCGCTATCGTCGTCTCAACTAGTCTAAATATTTCCTCGGCAGCCGCTGCCAGTCGTTCGTTGACCAGCACTCTGAGCCGCTGCGTCCCCAGCATGATGGAGTACTAGCTACCGTTAACCTGGAGGCCTGAACACACACTTTTAAATCAACAAACTTCTTCTTCGTCTTCTTCTTCTTCTTCTTCTGTTGTTGTTTTATGGCGGTTGGCAAACAGCTTGTAGGCGCATTACCGCCACCTTCTGGACTGGAGTTCTAAAGTTCTAAACCCTACTGCTAAACCCTGTTGCTGTTGCCTCCAAAAACCTGAATCCCCTGAATTTCTCCTTAACAAATCTGCCAACTTAAATGGTATTTTACTCCTTTGAAAGGTTTCTTCGAATGTGACTCTCTGTGCTTGATACTTTGGACATTTGAAGAGGATATATTCTACTGTTTCTTGACATCCACAATGTTCACAGTTTCCTGTCTTGTGTGTCTGCATAATGAAAAGTGTGCTATTTAACCCAGTATGCCCAAATCTTATTCGTGATATGATATCTTCTTCCTTGCTGCTCCTGTGACTTTTTCTCATTTCTCCAACATTCCTTCGTATACTGTAAAAGTGTCGACCTTTACTCTCTCTGTCCCACTGCTTCTGCCGTTTCTTCTTCATCTCTGACTTGACTATACTTTTAATCTCAGATTTACTGTATGTTACATCCCTTGATATTTGTTCTTTCCTTGTTGCACTCTTTGCATGCCTGTCTGCCAGTTCATTGCCCTCAACAATATGTGCTGGAACCCAAATGAACTTGGCCTCTACTCCTGCTCTCCATGTAAATGGCCAGTAGCTCACCTGTATATACTGCTAAATTATCACTGATTCTTTTATTTGATACAATTTGTAATTCTGGAACTACAAATGTTATCCCTATAGGTTGACGAAATTCAACATATAAACTAGAACTGAAATGGTAAATTAATCTGTGGTCTCATCTTTGGCCTCAAATATGTTTCTTCCTCTTCTTTGTTTACAGCAGCAGAGCAGTTTGATAAAGAAGCCTGACAGTTGACAGTAAAGTTTCACTTTAAAGTCGTTTCACACAGTTGGAGGCCTCCAGCGTCACTGTGAGCTCCATCTCTTCCTTTTTGATCTGCTGGAATAATTGATCTTGGCTCCTGCTGAGAGGGAAATATCTCTTCTGAAACTTCAGGCAAACATTTTACCAACCCAGACTGTGTGATTCACTCAAGCTCTGGAATAGAAATAGATCCATTATTAGAAAATCATGATTTTAATTTAATCACAGTGTTATCCTAACACCTAAAGCATCTAATTTTGTTCAAAATACACGAGCGAACCTTGAAATGAGCATGAAATGGGACCTTTAACATAAACCTTCCAGAATGGTCCCATTGTATTCCCTGTCACTGGCTGACAGGACGGTCATGTGGATGTGGATCATGTGAAGATCATGTGAAGATCATGAAAACAATGCTGCTGTCTGAGAGAGTGGAAGTGACATCCCATGATAAATGATGTGTTGTGTTGCAGGTCTGTAGGTCTGTCACTGCCCCCTGCAGAGCAAATATTAAATGAACACTTCAGGAGAAAAATAATTCACTTTGCCATCCGTCATCACACACTGGCTTTTTGTACAGTCTGTACTTTTACTGTATATATTGTATTTTTCCACATTTGTGCCTTTAAATTGCATTATTTGCATTTTAAGCTGCCTTTATTAATCTATTTTTACCATTTTTTCCCCAAATTTTACACTTTAATTTATTGCTTGGTGTTCATTGTGGATGATGAAGTCTTTAATCATACAGGGAGACGTTTCCTTACAGTTCACATGACAATAAACACTGAATAATTAAATCCACTGAGATGAAAATAATAAGTATGTTAGTTTACCTTACAAATATTATTCCAGGCATTTCATTTTTTTCACAATAAAATAATTGCATTAGTATTGAATGTGGAGTCGCTCTCATAATTTCACCTTTTTTCTTATTTCATAATGTAAAAGTTTACTGATTACATCACTCATTTTGGCTTGAAAAAGGAATAGTCCTTGGTTATAAAATGCTTTAAGTTACAGATCTAACCCTGGTCTAAAGTTATCCTCACTCTAAATGTTTAAGTAATTAAACCACAGAGCCAATAGTGGCACATTTATTTAGTTAATTCCCTGATTTGAAACCACAAATGCCCCTTAGTTAAATTAAGCTGTGTGCTTTATATGTAGACACTGAGCACAGCAACATTTCCAAGATGAGAAGTTTATTGGTTTGTAAAGTAGCTGTTTTTACAAAAGCATGAGGAGAGAAAAAAAACATGAGGAGAGGTCTAACATGACAGTCTTTATCTGAACACTGGTCCAGAGTACATCATACATGAGCTCTGGATATTTCTGCACTCTGCATCATGGCTCCTTTTATTTTTTTAAATTGATGGAGCAGCTTTTATTGTGGCGACCAGATTTGTTCGGATCAAATGCGCAACATGATGCCCGGAGACATGAAAGACTTCCAGCGGATCAAAGTCACGACAGCGAAGGTACATCCCAGAAAAAATGATAGTTGATCTTGTTTAAAAGAAAATAATCTTGTGTCACACATTTTGTGCCATAAAGAACAATATGTACTATTTGACCTCAGTTCACTTTCATCATTATATATTAAAAAAAAAACAATTTCAAGATGTCTTCATATAAACAGCAAAAAATAGTACGTTACCACACACAACCCTGCCGGTTACACTGTAAAAAACAGAAATGATAACATGATCGAATAACCACACAACACATCAGCAACTGATCGGCCTACTTCTACTCAGAGGACACTTCATAAACAGACATCATGATGTTCTCACAACACGTCATGGAGGTTTTAGCACTTTTCAGGAAGCAATTGTGTTGCTTTACAAATGAAAAAAAGTCCTGTGGTTGATTTACACGTTAGCGTCAGGGGCGTTCATGTTGTAATTCGGTAGGAATCTTCATAAATATGCGCTTATAAAAGGTAAACAGGTTAGCGGAAAGTGTGCCCTGATTAAAATAAAATAAAACAGCATGCCTGACTGGAACAAAAACTGGCAACATAACACCTCAGTCGCTCATGTATGCATATTGCAAGGTACTAGCTTACATGCACAGTAAAATGCTTTCTGCTTCGTACTCCTCATGAAAACAAAGCCCACAAGGCCTCGTCTACACATACGTACATCCAAAGTCCAGACCGGGGTCAAATTTTACATCAGACACCCTTTATTGTTAATTGGGGACGGGTGGGCTGGTTCTTACATTGTCAGATTACAATCAGGAGAATAACATTCAGTTTTTTAATTATTAAAATTAGAGTAGGGATCATTTTTACCTCATTCGGAGAAGTTGTTGTATTTAAATCCATATTTCAGGAAGAAACAAAGTTGAGGTTTTCTGAGCACATGTACCGAAATGTGTTTTTTAAGCATCTTTGAGTCCCTTAAATGGACACCAACACCTTATTTTTTTTTAAAGTGCTTCAGTACCATGTCAGCTCATCTTGTACCTGCATCCAGCTGTGCAGCAAAACACACAGCTGGAAAAAAAAACACAACAAACACTCCCAGTCACACACACACACTCATACACACACTCCCTGGTTCGAGCCCTTTGATTCAGGAAGTCTTGAATTGTTCGTCTCCCTCCCCCATGATTCCTAAAAACTTCAACACATCCATAAAAACACACTGCTGAGTTATGGTCCTACTCTTTACAAGGTGTATATTAATATTATTACAGGCAAACTGGAGCCAGATAATAGAAAGAAGACAAAAAAAACACCCTGTCAACACAGTTACATGTTATTTGTACACATTTGTTGTAATACTGGAGGAGTGAACGGTGAATCCCACATCCTGTCCAACGCTGCCCTAACTGCACTCGTTTCCTGTTTGTGTCCCAAAATAGACGAGGAGCTGAGGAATAAAAACGAGTTCTGCCTCAGAGCTTATTGCTACACGAGAGGAGCTAATAAATACTCAGTGCATGTACAGCGTGTTCGACCAAGAGGTTTCCTCAGGAAATCTAAAAGGAAGCTTGATTAGTGATAGAGTGACGTCAGCGTGACGCCTCTGCACGGATGTCATGGCTTTGTCCAAGATCACAGCAGAAGAGCATCTAAACTGAGGTGGAAAAACGTCTAAATCTGTGCAGCTGCTCGTTGCTTCTTGCGTCCAGCTGCTCAGAAAGTGGATTCAAACCATGACTCAGCATTAAAAGCACGATATGAAGTCGATAGGAGCTTCTTCAAACTCCAAGCTAATTTTAGCTTTCAACCTTTAAGGGATTACAACTTGTAAATAATGCCAATATTAATGATTGATAAATATTTTAACTAATGTTTTATGGATTACTTCATCATAAACCATTAATAGGAACAACTTCTGGGTCGATCCTCCTACAGAATGACGGTCGATTTGTCTTTTTTTTTTATCTCCCCATGCAGACCACGCTGACATTTTAAGACTTACTGCATTATTAAAAATAGGGGGGAACATCAGGAACCTTAATAAATGATTCATTAACATTTAGAACTGCAGATCTCTGGATTTAATAGACACTTTACCAACATTAACTGTATTAATACCAAATACAGAAGAAAACACAAACAGGACCTGGCAACCCAAAAGCTGTTCTTATTAAAAAAGCGTATAACTGAGCTACAAACACATTAGTAAATGATATATTATTCCTTAATAAAGCCATAAGTTACCTTCTTTAATCTTATAAACCCTTTAATAATCTATGCAGTGACATTCTAACCTAGTTCTGCTGTAGGTGCTGTACTGTAGGAGGCATAAACACATACTTTTAAATACTGTGAGTTTTTCTTGGCAGATAACTTCTGCTATTACTGTGTAGTCATTATAACGTCCTCACTGCCTCTGTGTGTGGAGTGGAATAAAGTCATTACTGGCTGCATTAAACATGGAGGAAACTGCTTTATAATCTGTCTCAAAACACTGAAGTGAAACAATTCAGGAAAACACATTAAAACGGCATAAAAAGCATGAGACATACTGTAACTGTGGAACTGGAAATGGACTATAAGAGCACCAGCCATACCAAAAAAGAACTGTGACAGTCATTAATACGTTTGTGCATCACTAGCTCTCCTATGCTACTATACAAACATGAATACTATACATTCAAAAGTACCACCAGGATCTGACCCTGCCTCAAAAACACCCGACTGACTCCTGAATGACTGAAGGTTTGACGCCTGCAACACTTTGACAGCAGTTAAAATGAGAATTAGTTGCCTATCGGTTAAGATAAGGGTTTTCATGAAACAAAATGTCAGAGTCCAGAGTTAAAAGCTCATTTAAAATCCATTTGTCCGCCAGAGTAAACATTCTACTTCCTGTTCAGCACACTGGACTTTCTATCTATAGGACGCACAACTCGTCATGATATAATCCTCATTTTCGGGGATTTGGGTCGGTGAGACTGCAATGTGTTGCCGTGACAACTGGGATAAGCCTAAGGGAGAGCTGGGGAGCGCTGACGGAGTTGGAGATACATCAGCAGAGAGGGAACAACGTGAGATGCTGAGCTGTGTTGCACATCAGAGGACCTTTAGAGGATAAATGCAACAATAATGCAGCTAAAGTCTCAAAGAGTCAAACAACCTGCAACATTTTGCTATAATCAGATATGAAAATCCTGTTTCAGCCCTCATGGGAATTAGTCAAGGCTCAGATTGGATATCTTAATGCTGCTCAGGTCCGATACTGCAGGATTTTAACAGCACGTTCGTCACAAACTATCACCAGTGTTTCTCTTTAGCTTGAACCTAAAAGGTTTTATAAGAGATGCAGAAATGACGCTATTAATTAACTAATTAATTGGAGATTTTTCACCCACAAGCAACAGTTTCATATCAGCTGCCCAGATATTTATTTCCTGAGTAACTGGTTTCTATGACTCCACACCTGCTTCTACCTCAGCACCCCCCTCTAGAGGACTGAACATAAAAAATTAATGTGCTATTAATAAGCTGTGAGATCCCTTATCTGACAAAACTGGGGCAGCGAAAAAAAACAACAAAAAACAACGCATTCTCCCTCAAAGCATCATCACATCAGATCCTGGTTCAACTGAGAGAAATGAGGAGAAGTGAATGGAAGTGAAGCAGAGGAACTCTAACTTGTCTCTGCCGGTCCAGATGTTATGCTGCTGCAGCGTTGCATGCTGGGGCTGTGGATGATGACGTAAACATGACCGTGGTCATCGGTGGTCAAGTCCTTCGAGGAGTGGGATGTTAACCGAGCTTGGTGATCTGTAGATCTCCTTTGATCTGTACCGTGTCGATGGAGGAGAAGGATTTTACTTTGTGATAAAAGTCAAAGAGCTGGTGTCCGTCCACGAATATCCGGAAGCGCTGGTGCTCGCAGTGGATCTCAATCTGCAGGGAGGACAAAACAGACGGAGAGAAACACATCAGCAAAGAGTTGCTTAGAATGTACAAATCAATCCATGAAGATGCAATGACACTAGAACTGGAAAACAGGGCTGCAACTAATGATTATTTTCTTTAATTAATCTGTGAATTGTTTCTTTATTTTTAGGCTACAAAACTGGACAAATTGTAACGGAAAGATATTCAGTTTACTGTCATAGAGGAGGAAAGAAACCAGAAAATAGTCACATTGAAGAAGCTGGATTTTTTTCTTGAAGAAATACTCAAACCTATTAATTGATTAATTGATCAAAACGTGGCAGATTACTGATTAAAATGCTGCTGTATCTGCAATTTCTCCCAATAAATTAAATCCATCTATTTGATTAATAATTGCAGCTTGAGTTTGACACTTTGGGAAAGTCGCTTGGTTTCTAAGAATTAGATGAGAAATCTGTACAGTACAAATGACGCTGCAGACAGGATACTGTTAGCTTAGCTTAGCACAGAAACAATCCACAATACGAACACCTTTAAAGCTCACTATCAGTTTCTTTCATCTTCTTTGTTTATCTGTAAAACAGCAGTTTCCTCCTGCTAAATAAGAGCGGTATTCATTCTGATCCAAATCTCTGCAGAAAGCAAATCAATTTCCCAACATGGCTCAGTCTGACTACACAACTTCTATGAAGTAGATTTGCTGATTTTAGAGAAAGTACATGATAAAGATACTACGACTAAATGAAACCACAATTAATAAAGTTGTTTCCATTCTCACATTTGTTGCTTTAGTTTGCATCATTTTGACTGATTCTGATAAAAAAAAAAGACACCAAGACCACCTGATATAGGAGTTTCAGACGAGTGATAACCTTCACTTTGCAAATAATGTTATGTTTTCTCCCATCCTCACTACAAAATAGTGCAGCTTTAATGACAGAAAACATTAACGGAACTTGAGGTTTCTGAGGGTTTAATGAGAAGGAGGATTCACCAACCATCTGGTAATCCTGTTTGTCCAAAAAGAGTCCAAAATAATTCGGACTGACGCTTCATATCAGCTGACTGGTGACTAAGATAAAACTGAGTCAGTGTCACTTTTGCTCACAGATACTAGCTGCAGCTGCACGCTGTGAACCTCAACAAACCAAAGTCTAAAATGCATCAGAGCAAGCTTCTCCACAAAAACTGGACCAAAAAAAACGTGTAGGTGTGATCACACTTCCTGAAGATTCTTCTGCTGAACTCGTAACAGAAACCATTCGTCACATCATGTGTCGCTCTGCACAATCTGCACGGCGGCGTTAATCTCCAGCCTTCAGCTTTCACCAGAGTCATGACTGAGCTGACCCACCGGGTCACGATCCGACCAAACAATGACGCTTTATCAGAGAGATTACATAACGAGACGCAGGGATCAGCGCTAAATATAAGCCAAAAAATAGTCGGTCTATGCTGCATTTCTAACAAAAATGACTTCCTGCTGAGTTCACTTTGGATTGAAACACATCACCAGATATTTTTAGGTGGACACCACATGTGTTATTCATGTGCATATTCAGAATTATTGGAGCGCACGAGTCCTCTGGCCTTAAGAGAATTACTCATCATGCATATGTGCTGCTGCTGCTACTCAACCCCCCACTACTCATCCAAACAGATGATGCTGGTCAGATGCAGCCTGTATTTCCAGCAGACAGATATGATGGAAACCATTTCCTGTTCATCTCCTTATTTCTTCACTGTCAGGAAACATGTCATTATCTCTCCAACAGAGAGACAACAGGATGTAAAAAGAAAAAAAATACAAAAATCAACCAACAAGCTACATACTGGTTATAAACAACAGAATGGCTGTGGAGCAAAAGCTGTAACCAGTAAACTACCAAAACTGGAGCTGATTCTTTTTCTGTCAATCATCCACTTGACTAAACGCTTCAGCATTAATTATTGCAGCTTGTCTTCTAAAGCACATCATGAGCATTTGTTGCATTGTGTAACAGCAGCTAAAAAAAACAACAATCATTCTCTACACAACCACTTTTTGAAAGCACACACAAGTGCAGAAATAAGAAAACTTTCCAAGAAGTGTTCACACCACCTGCTTTGTTTACATTCTTGCACCATTTTGCACTTTGACTTGTTTGCACAGCTTAAAATGTTAAATGGATCATATATTTTTTAAACTTAATTAAAAACCTTTGTGGCCTTGTGACACAGTGGGACAAAACATTGTATGAATTTCTTTTCAAGCACACTTCAGCCTGTAGCATTTAGCTCTTTGAGTGCCAAGGACGTATATTTACACCCTTTAAACTACAATGCTTGCATGCCATAGAAAAGGTTTTGGCAGCAGGGAATGTTGGGGCTTCTGGGAGATGTAGTCAGAGCATAAACAGACGGTATACACCTGGACTAAAGGGATAGTTCAGGTGTCTTGAAGTGGGGTTGTATGATACTGATCCATAGTCAGTTTATTATCTACAGTATATGATTGTCATGATGTTTGGGTGATTTTACTTAGTTTGGATTCACCAACACAACAAACAAGAAAACTGACAAGCAAATCTTAACTCCCCGAGCTCTGCTTAAAACAAAATTAAAGCTTTTTAAAATGAAGTCTGGTGGCTTTGGTGAGAGCACTGATGCAACATTTTCACCTCAGTGATTGATAGCTGGTAAAGCTGTGAAAAAAAGTTCTAAATATAATGTGCACATAAACTGATGCTGTGTTTTTTAGCCTAAAACTTGTTTTGCTGCCCTAATCCACAGCAGTGCACTGTGGATATGTTCAAATTTCCCATTTGAACATATCCACTGTAAAAAAATGATCTGGTCCCTGGGACTTTACTTCTGCTTGCCTTTATGTGTCTGCAGAGGCAAATCACAGGAACAAAATTACAGGAATAATGGAGATCCACCGTGTAAAATAAACTGTTACCATGGCTACAAAGAACAGATGAGGGGATCTCACATCTCTGTTTAACAACAACATGGCATCAGGGGGGCAAACTGGACTTGCCTAAAGTTTGTTGAAGATGTTTCACCTCTGATCCAAGAGGCTTCTTCAGCTCTGACTGACTGACTGAGTCCATAAACAAACAAACAAAACCACCAAAACAACAGGTCTCGTTATGTGTAGGAGTCAAGTCATTGTCCTGCCTACCCTTAACTGAGCTGAACCCTTTAATAAGCTTCAAGTTGGCTCTTTTTTGCTCTGTTGATGTACCCTGACCTGGATAACTGAGAGCAAAGACAGACAACAACATGGCAAGTGTGAATACAAACAGAAACGGATCTTTACCCTAAAAGGTTGATCAGGGATGAAGGGAAAGTAGGCGGTGGATGCCTCCTCCCCTGTCCACTTCCCAGAGATGCGGGCGCTGCGCAGGAACTGGCGGTCGGTGAAGCGGGCGGTGAGTTTCAGGGCCACGTCATGAGGCGTCTCCTCCTTCTCCGAGTCACGGCCGCAGGTCAGGCTGACGTCAAAGCTGAGGGAAGAAGACGAGCAGCATATGAGTCCTATAACTCAGCTGGGATCAGTCATAAGTCTGCTGCTGCTGTGTAAGAGTAAACCTATTGTGTGTTAATGATGCCTAATCCCCCCCTGCAGCTGTGCTGTTTACACACAACCTTCTTTGTGTGATTACAGAAACAAAACTTGCAACAATGGAAAAGTGTTTTTGGGATTTGGGACATTCACATGAACTCTGGCCGCTGTGCCAGCTGCAGCCTCTGGACACGATGAGGTCATGGGGACATTTCTTCCAAGTTTGACACAAGTTTCCATGTAAGGACACACCCAAACAAGCCTGCTTCACTGGGGTTTGTGTTCCCCCCCTTTCGTCTCCCTGCTGGGTGGGGAACGCCCTGCTCTCTGCATACTTAAGAAGCCACTATTCTCTCTCTGGCTGCCCACGCATTACTCACTGTGTCCTGGAGTGGCTCTGCAAGTCTGACTTGACAATAGGAACAAAGAGCATATCTCTACATATCAAATAAAAGGGGAAACAAAGCTCCAGCTGATGGCGTTTGCATACATGCATGCATTGCTGAGTGTTATCTCACCTGTCTGGCTCCAGCTCCACAATGCCCATCACTATGATCTTCTTCCCTGGCCGCATGCCGCCTCGGATGCGTCCGCTGAACGGCACCGTCTGCGCAAATGAAAATGAAAATTACGCACAGCCCGGAGCCCAGCAACGCACAAGACTTTTAAAAGGCGTCTGTAATACCAGCAGGCGAGATAAATCCTCCTTGTCAGGTGAGATGAGGCCGGGGTTCCCCAGCGAGTCGTTCAGGTGGTCATTCTCCACGTTCTTCAACAGCAAAACACACAAAGACACAGGGAGCCAACTGTTATTTATCGGTTTATCAGGAGGAGACGTAATGATAAAAAACTGAAAACACCCAGCATGAGGCTGCAGGCCTGTGTATTGATCAATACAATGTGGCCTCGCAGGTTCCCAACAATGACGAGGTGGCAGCAGACCTGTCATGTCATCGCGGATCTTGTCGTGCGCCATGCGGTTACAAATCAGCTTCCATGGAATAAACTGCACCTTTAACGCGTTTTGCATGGTGCTGAATTAAGCGCAAATGTGTTTCAACACAAACATATCGGATTTTCTCTCCGGGCCACAGATGAAAGAGCCGAGGAGCCGCCGTGGACGCGCTGCGCCCGGCGCTCCGCTTTTACAATAAGCGCCGGATAATCGACATTCCGGTGCGCTTGGATCAAAACCGCAACACCGTTATGCACAGAAATTAAACACCGACGCGTACATGGACCCAGCCCCGGCTCCATTGAAGCCCAAATACTCACTATTCCGTCGTTTTCCGCTGCCTGCACCGCCATCTTGAGCAGAAGAGCATAGGATGCTTATTAAGGCAGCCCTGCCGGGGGAGTGTGCGCAGAGTCCGCGTCGTGGCACTGACTCAGGAGGATATTCCTGTTCCTGGGTCTCTCTCCACGTCTCGTCCGGGGCCTCACAGCGAGCCTAGCGGGACTCCCCTCCGCTCCTCTGTCTCCTCACAAATGGGTGGATATCTGCTGACGTGTGCTTTATCATAATTACCGACTAAAAGCTTAATCCCCGTCTGTTGGAGGAGGCTAATCAGACAGATTTTCCTCAACACTTCAGCCCAATCAGGCAGCTACGCTGTTTACTGTGGGTTTTAATATTCTGGGTTATGATTTAGCTATATTGAATAAACTGCACTGGCATGTCCTGTATTCTGGTCAAATTGGCCAAAGTGCGCACACTCAATATTTTTTAATGATTAAACCTCTGAGGCTATGAATAGACCAGCTTGTGCTCAGTTGTGAGCCTGGGTCATTAATTGCTTTGCACTGAATGAGGTGGACATTGTCTGCCTTTCATTGATTATTTCTGTCTTTCTCTAACATGCAAACAGCTCTGTCTCACTGTGTCCCTCTGTAGTTTATCTGGTCCATTCTGCCTCTCTGTGGACATTTAAACACATCACAAGTAAAATCAACATGTCTACAGAAGGTTGGTGCAAAAGTCCTTTATGTGAGGAATTTAATAGGCTACATGCATTTGCTGTACCCATAATTAAATTGTCTTCTTTTATCCCTTTAGGTCATAGACAGGTCATAAGCCCCGCCCCCTCTATATTAGCGGATGGGCCAAATTAAAAAAGAAGTGAATAATTTTTCTTCCCAAAGATGGTTTCTGCCATTTTCTGTTGCTATCACGCACATATATGTACATGTGCTTATTCCAACGATCCGTTTGGTTTTAATTAGTTATTTTAAGTTATAAACAAAGGTGAAGACGTCATGATTGACAGCTGCCTTTAGTGACGTGTAGCACAACCGGAAGCCCGGAAATCGTCCGAAAGAGGAGATTTAATTTAAACTTTCCATAACCAAGCGAATCTATGTGCCATTTTTATCATAAAAGTAGAGGTAGCGATAACATATGATTCATTGTTGTGGCCAGATAGCTTAGCCAAGATAGTGTAGCCAAGATAGCGTGATGCTAACGTATTAGCTAGGCGGCTCAAGCTAACAAGCTAAGCTAACAGGCCTTGGCTTCACTTTTGTGCGTTTGAAAGAGGAGGAGCGTCATCTATGGATATATACAGTCGATGTAAATATGTAATGCTAGTGCAGTGATGTCTACCTGAGCAGAAAATTAATAAGTCTCTTGCGCTCCTTGTTGTTTATGTAGTGTACCTTGTTGAGCTAATAGCCACTGTGCTCTGCTCTCATACGGAGGTTACCGCTGGAAAAGACCCAAGATGTCGTCACAGAGACATAGCGCCCAACCTCCGGTCATGTCGGTCCTTCTCCAGGTAAACACTGTCTGCGCTGTTGACTAGTTTAGCTAGCTCTCTCCATTTTGAGAGCCGTGTGGAGGCAAGTGTCTGATCCCCTCTTTGGATACTGCTTTGAAAAGAATAAAAGTGTTTTTATAATAATGTGTTTTACAGTTGCTTTCACACACCACACCACAGACTCTTTACATAAAGAAAACAACCAGCACAAATTAAGAAAAACATACAGTGAAGAGCTTAAGCCTAGATTTGAAAGCATTGATGACTAGAATAAAAATCAGTGTAAATCTGTATGTGTGCAACAACATAAACTTTGACTTGCTTTTACTAGTCTGATCTGCTTATTTAGACATATTTTTCTCAGGGCATGTGTAACATTTGACATTTGACATTTGTCTTGTTTAAAGCTGCACAGATATTTGACCGAGTATCTTATGTTAGCTTACAACAGTACTGGTGCCTGTTTCTTTATCACTTATCACCAAGCAGACAAAACACTTAATTGTATCTCTACAGTTCAGTGTTTTAAAGTAACTTTTGCTTTAAATGTCTCCTGTCACCTTCTAATTTCTCTTTGTATTTCTTCTCTTTTGAGAGCTATTCTTGTCTTCCCAGAGATCTTTTGGGTTAAGAATCATTTTGCTATTTTAAGCCTGTTTAAACCACATGTGTGTTTCTAAATCAGTGGTTTCTAAGCTGTAAACCATTATGACTTCTTATTTTTGCTCAGATTAATATCAGGTGGCACAGAAAGAACTGATCTTGTTTACTTAATGAAGAACAGTTCTTGAGTAAATTAAGTTGCTCTCCTCATTTAAACGTTCATTCAGTCTGTTATGAATCTCTTGTTTTGTGCTTCCATCTTGTGGCTTATTCATAAACTACACCACAACCCACATAAACCTGTTCATGCATCTTCTCTGCAGAAGTTTGATGAAAGAAGAAATGTTAAACATGCCTGGGATGGCAGGCTGGGACCATTTAGCCTAGTTCAACATGAACCAGTCTGATGCCTCTTCATATACCTTGAAGGACGTGAAGGAGAAAAGCAACCGAACAAGATCCCTGACAGCAGACACAAAACACTGAGGAGGGTAAATGATATGACTGCAGGCTGTCAGTCACTCCTCCAGGCAGGTGGGTTACATCACTCACATCAAGAGAATTGATGTTATATAACATTTGCACTATAAATTATTTTTACTAACTCGATGTTTCTCCAAAATAAGTGTCAAAGTAAAAATGAAACAAACAATAATTATAATAGTTATAATAATATTACTTAACGAGATTGCTTCACATAAAAATTAATATAAAATGTATTAAAAGTAGACAAAAGGATGAGTTTATAGAAGATTATAAATGGATGACCTAAACAGCAAACGGTGGGATCCAAGTTAAGACACCAATTCACATCACCAATGCATTATATTTATATATGATATTTATTGTCTTATTTTTTATTTTGATTAAAGGAAATCTGAGATGCAGAACCTCTTCGCTGCAAGTTAAATTACATGTTGAAGTTGATTTTATTTATTTATTTTTTTTGCAGTGGATCATCATCAGTCCCTGCAGGGTCATCTGCAGCTCAGATTAGGAAATCCTTCAATACCCAGAGTTAGCTCAGTCAGTCAGTGTTTAAAACAGGACATATTATCCCGCTTCATTGTAAAAAGTCCCACAGCGCATCCATCCCGCTCCCTCCCCCCTCCTCTGGCTGTCTCTCCCTGCAGAGATCCAGTCGGCTGTCCGCCCCCCTCCTCCCTGCTGCCATGGCCGCGGAGGCTGCCGGTAGGGATGCTGCGACTACCGGACCTGCAGACTGCACCGAGATGGAGGAGCGGGTAAGACTCCTTTTCTTTTTGGGTAATCGAATATGCTCCCATTGCGCAAAATAAACGCCGTGTATAGACTGAGAGCTCTGAACAGCAGGCCTTCCTGCTGCAGCAAGATGGAGAGAAACTCTGCAGGATGCACGCTATGCAGCAACCGCAGTGTCTGCTGTGTGGCTCCGGCACAACATTCAGGAGGACAATTACTGTGTGGAGGAAGTAAGGATGAGATTTAGTGGGGGGAGAAAAGAGGGCAGCGTCGCACCGCTGTAGCCGCAACATCACATGTGACGCGCTGATGAGAGGGAGAAGTGAAAGCGCAGCAGCTGGTCGGTGGATGTACGCTACCGAGGCTTATAAATAGCCGGACAGTGGCCTTTCTTCACCAGTTTGCTCTCGCCTCGCTTGTCGCCAGCTCCGGAGAGATCTGTGCGCTCCTGTCGAGCCCGTTTTCATCCACCTGACGCGCTGACGCAAGTTGGTAACGACTTGGCAAGGCAAGGTAGGAATTTCTTCTGATCAACAGAGCAGAAAAAATTGGATTTGTTGTGTCCAAATTAGGACATAATGAGAGACGACACTGTCCACCAGGACACCCTGATTGTGGACTTTTTTCTAATTATAGGCAGGTTGGAGGAGTGGGGTGCATCTGGGCTCTCTGCGTTGTTGAGTTTCTGCATTTGGACTAAATTAATAAGCACTTAATATCACAAAAGCACAAGTTCCCAGAGCCCAAAGTGATGTCCTCCAAGTGAAACTGATGCAGCTGAACCTGCAACCATCAAATATTTGACATTTTGCACAAATTCCATGTTTAAAAATCACTACTATAATGTCAACTGTTGCAGGCTGTGTTTGTTAGTGTGTTAGGTGGTGTGTCTTAAGAGGAAAGCATCCGTTCTCCACCTGCAGGGTGGATGAATTTAACCAGTTTTTCCACTTTGCATTTACTGGGCGGAGCTGTCATGTGTCTTTTAGTTTTCTTTTTTTCTCTCATGTGGACTCACTCAGCAGCAGCTCTTCATCCTTTCCAGGTCTCCTCTTGTTTCGCCTCCATCTCCTCTCAGGGTGAGTGTTTGTTTAGATGCTTTATCCTCCGTCCACTTGATGTTTACTGCCAGCTGGTCATCTGTAATGATCACAAACACAGGTTAACTCATGCAGAGTCTGATCTATTGTCTTTGTGTGTACATTTTGCTGATGTAGGCTATTAGTACCAAAGGTGAAGCCAACTGAATGAGTCAGATTATGCAATGCAAACTCCCTAATCTGTTCACTGGAAAAATGAGAGATGCTGGATTAAAGGAGGGAGTTAGTTGGTGACGGGGAAACCCGTGAAAGGAGGTTGTTATTGGAGATTACTGGGCAAAGGATTGTTTTACGACCCAGATACTTTGTCTGCTGGAGCTCAACAAGATGCAAAGAAACCTCATCGGAGTTGTGTCAGTGTGTCGTTGTTAGTGCTGGTGTTGTGCCACAAGTGAGGTTCATGTGATAGAAATTTAGCAGAATGTGTCAGAAGCTGTTACTGTATGTCTGAACTCATGATGATGTTGTTAGAAGTTATCTTGTTTAGTCTTCACAGAGAAAAGTGTGTGTGCCTTTTCCTCACCGTCAGGCCTGATAGACGTGAGGACTGACTGCCTACATCAAAGCATACAGCATGTTCGTTTCTCACTATGACGGTACTGCCTGTCAAAATCTCATCTCTGTTTTGCAGACAGATAATAAAAGAGCAACTTTCTCTGGGCAACTGAATCAGTGAAGTTTATTCACCGGACTCTTGTGTAGTTAAAGAACCCTGTGGAAATTAAAACATCCTGATAGAATATTTCCACAACATTCATGTTGGACTTTTAGGTTAAAGGGCAAAGTAGTTTCCCTCACTGCTTCTGGATCGTGGTCTCTTAGGGTTTACACTTTCAGATTCTTCAAGTAAAGTAAAGCCTTTTTAAACCACCACCACTCCTGACTGATGGCTCTGCAAACAGGAGGAAAACTCACTCAAATGTTGCTTCATTGTTCTTCAAGAGTTACCTCCATCTGATGGATTGTTGTGCAGCTTTAAATTTTTGGGGATGATCACAGTGACATGTTGTTTTTTTTGTTTTTAAATGCACATTTGTGTCTCATTTTCACTCTTGCTGAAGTAAATGTGCCTGTGTCAATAATTACTGTATTTGTACAACAATTCATTAGTAGTTTGCTTTAGTCTGCATCTCATTTGAATTAATTTCTGGATTTCTTTCCACCCCTCGTGCTCAGTTATTTATCTGATGTTATCTTATTATCCAGTTGTCTTGTAATTTAAATTATAATAGCAGGTTAAAACAATGTGATCTCTCATTCAAATGTGTGCTTTGTAAAATTGCACAATTACATGTATTTATTTCTGTTAATTTTTAATAATATGAAAGTGTTTATGAAGAAAGATTTCCTAAAAAAAAATCCAGGAATAATTTTTAAAATGAAATTAGTGACATTTTTGCTCAAACTGGCGATATCAAGTTATATTTCCTTGTCTAAAAAATTCCCTCTTGGAGAAAGAGTGAGTGGTTGCATCACTGAAGCACAGTCATTCATTCCTGCAGATAATATTTCATGTTGAGTGGTAGAAAACTTTTTTAGTTTCTCTTTTTGAAGCACTTCAACATCTCAGGACCAGGTCTTCAGCTTCTTAAAGTCTGTGTAATGATGGCAGATAATGGAGGACGAGTCAGTCATTATTATTTGTTGACAGACAGGCATGAACGTTGTTATTTCTGTGTCATCCTCTCTTCTAGCAGAAGGACGGCAACATGACGGCTGATTTGGAGGCGTCTCTTCCTGCTGGACAGGATGGATTCGCAATCCAGTGCCAAGACGTGTGCCGGTCTTACGGCAAACTGAAGGTCCTCAACAACCTCAACCTGACTGTACCGCAGGGACACATGTGAGTGGAGCGTCGCTGACTGCAGGCCTGCTGTCATTTTACACTGTTTTCCTTGATTGATCGAACATTTATCTTTGTGTACTAATGCTTGGATGTAAGTTTTGCTTTTTAAAGCTATCTTCATTGTCGTTAAACAATGAACGGCTGCACAGACTGGAGCATATATTAAACAACAAATGCAATTAAATAAAAGCACAATAAATCAGAGCATAGTAAAAATGTCAGCCGGTGCAAAGAGGTGAATTTTAAACAACTGTTTAATTTTTTGATGGACTGAGTTTAAAGGTAGTCTGCTCCACAGCAAAAGCTCCGTCACCTCTTTGTCAAGGATGAGAAGCTTTCTAACAGGTTGGGAATGACAAAACAGACAAAGTGAAACACCTGGAATGATGTGTTACTCAGAAGCATAGTTCCCTCATAAGATATTACATTATGGCCTTTTAAATGAATACCTCACCCACAAAATGTCCATTTGTACTAATTACTGCTAATTACTCCTTATTGCTCCTTATTACTCATTAATCCTTATTACATATTATTGAAATAAGAAAACAACATTATAATCACACAAAAAGAAGCCAATGTTGACTGTATTCATGTATTTTGTTGTTTTGTGTATTTCTGCGGACACATTTCAATATAAAGAGGAGACAATAAATGTGATTGGTTTCTCAGAATCAAAGAGGTTTTATTTTAAAGCTTTGTTATTTTACAAACATCAAAGAAGCACAAATACAATTCAACATAGAATAACTCCTGTGACGCTTCAGACGCTGAACTACAGACTGATGATGAATGATAGTGTTGTTTTCTTTCAGCTCCACCTGCAACGTAAACTGTGGTGAGGAGCCTGATAAGAGAGGCTCATGTTGAGGGAGACGCTCCGTTTACCAACAGATTTTTATTAATGAAGCACATCACGACTGTTTTGTTTGACAGCAACTTACACAGTCTCACCTTAGAGCAACTGCCTGCAGCTGTTATTATTGGGCTTCATCTCAGTCATCTAGTTATCTTCAGTTGCTGACAGTATCTACTTCCTTTTGTTAAAAATACTCGAGAGGAACTCGTAGAGCTTCCTCCATGCTCAACTGTATCTACAGTTTCTCTAAAGACTAGTAAAGAGCTGTGACGGCTTGTTTTTTTTTTATTTCACTCTAAAAACAGATGACAGATAAATATAAATTCTGGTTTCATCTAAAATCCTCTGCATTCTGTGTTGCAGTTATGGTCTTTTGGGGCCCAGTGGATGTGGGAAGACCACACTTCTGAAATGCATCGTAGGGACTCTGAAAATCTCGCAGGGTCACATCAGCGTGTTGGGGAAGCCTCCCGCCTTCCCGGGTCACGGCGTGCCGGGGAGGATGGTCGGGTACATGCCGCAGGTAAACGCCACGTTCTTTAAATTAAGTGTTTGTTAAATACATTTCCATTTCCTCACACAGAAAAGTAATTCCTACCTTCTCCTCCCTGTGCATGCATGTAGTCTTTTCAAAATAAACGCCCGTCTTCACAGGAAACATCTTAGTTAGGTTTAGGGCAGGGGTGGGCTAACTTCTTGACTCACGGGCAGGTTGTCAAATTTGACAGAGAGGCCTGTATATATACAGTACATAGCTTCAAAATTCAGCAACACCACATTAGCTCTAATAAGCCCTGTGTTAATGAAAAGTGTCTTTCTCTTTTACTTTTCGTCCATTTCACGTTAAAATTAATACTTGAACGATGCTCTTTGGTGGATTATTTGTTTGCTGAATAACAGGAGAAGCTTGGACAGATTCAGAAAAGTTGCTTAATCTAATTTTATCAGCATGTTTGATTGTTAGTTACGACTGCGTTTTTAGTTTTCTTGATTTTTTGAATGGAGCTCTGCTTCATGACCTGCTTTAATCTTCTTTAGTTGTTATGCATTTCGGACAGTTTGTCTAATTAGACTTATCTGGACAAGATTAAAACGCCCAACGGGCCATATATGGCCCCCGGGCCGTAGTTTACCCACGTCTGGTTTAAACCTTAAAATTTAAACCTTTATTAAGGGATTTTATGACCTTCCGGTATTAATATACAGGACGATATGATACTCATTTATTATAAAGGACCTTGCTTCTTTACTTTATCCTCTGCTGCAGTCAGTGACCCGTACTTGTACCTGAGTGTGTCTCATTACTGTCGGACTGGATACCCGATGAGGCCGATAACACGCAACATGTTTCTTTCCCTGTGTGTGACCCTCAGCATCACATTCGTCCCTGATAGGAAGTGATCTGTGACCCGGAGAGGACGAAATGTGAAACCTCGTATGTTCTACGGGGAGTTATAGCACCGTGGTGAACTTGGCTCAAGTCATCCAACGTTACAAATGCCGAGAAGCTCGTTGACTCCAGCAGGGAGGCCATTATTTAATCACTTAATCCTTCAGGGTTATTACAAGAAACATGGGCTGTATAATAATCCGTTTAGTTATGGTGGTTGAAGGAAAATGAGAAGTCAGAGGTCTGAGAAGCAACAGTTCAGATCTCCAGTAAAACAAATACTAACAAAATAAATCTGCTGTATTTATCTTCAGATAGATAGATATTTTATTAATCCTGAGGGAAATTCAGGTAACCAGCAGCATGTTAAAAATACAGATTACAGAAATGAGAGCACACCAGAGAGCGATTATTAAGATAACTATGAAAATTTAAATGCGAAATCGTAAAATACATGTACAAATGTTCATTTTTACAATTCAGATGTTGTGTTTTTATGTTTGTGGATTGTTTACACATACAGAATATTCCTGTTTCTGTTTTCTGAGCTGTTATCACTTTATTTAAAATAATGAATATTCTCATTTACATGCAGTGTTGAACATAGCCTCCCTCTGCTTTTCCTTCAACCACTTTTTGAAAAGGCATTTAGATATTTTCTCATATCTGAAATCTTTTCTTCTGTTTTGCATCTCCTTAAACTATTAACCAGTTGTTTTTTTTGTTTGGTTAGACCTAAGTAATATCAGCCTATCCCAGACGATGGAGATCGAAAAGCTGCAGAACTTTAAAAAAGATGCTACTATCAGATGAGACCTCTCCTCACTTTTAAATGTGTCTTTGTGTTGCACAGGATCTGGCGTTGTACAACGAGCTCACCATCGGTAACACCCTGAACTTCTTCGGCCGAATCCACGGCCTGACGTTGAAGGAAACTCAGGCACGCATGGATTTCCTCATAGACTTCCTGGATCTACCTCAGAGGGACAGTCTAGTCCGAAATCTCAGGTAAAATACAGCAGAGCTTCTTGTATGCAGAAGGTCCCTTTTCTCACACTGACGCATTTAATTAAGAATTATCTCGTCAAGTAGTCATTTCTTTATGCTTTTTTTATTCAAATGATTCCCAAAAAACTTACAAGTACGTCTCTGTTAAAGTGGTGCTTTTATGTGATTCTTCTTGGAGAAACTTTGTGGAGCTTTTACAGATCAAAATGAGAGTCAGTCAACTAACTGGTTCTTTGGTCGAGGACATCAAAGTTATATGCAAAGAAGCTCAATCTGAGTTTTAAATTTTTGAAGTTTTAAATTTTACGGCCAATCGTCGTAAAATTTAAAACTTCAGAAAGAGTTTTACGTCCATCTAACGTATAGATATGTTAATACTATACATGATGATACTACGACACTTGTTTATTTAAAGTTTCACACACAACAGTAAATATTTTACCTCAGTAACAGAAGAGAAGTGACACATTAAATCTGTTTATCTCACTTCTTCATCATGTAAAGCTGGCCGTTTATTGCTGCATGCTGTGTGGTGTATTTGCTGTAAAATAACTTGTTTTAAGATAAGACATAAGATAAGATAAACCTTTATTCTTCCCACTAAGGGGGAAATTTACAGCAGCAAAGTGAGGAGTGCAACTACATAATAAGGACCTTTCGATTAAAAACTAAGAAGTGGTGAAAAATAGGTAAGGTAAACAAGCAAACAAAATTTAGAAAAATTCTTTATCTGGGACTGATAAGTAATACATATTTAACAGTGTATATAAGCATATATATAAGCAGCAGACCAGATGTGAGAAATATAGAACATGAATTGTGTGCGCACCAGATCTGAAGCATTTCTGAGTGGCAGCTTGTCTTTGTAAACATGTGATCGTATCTGCAGACGCCAGCTTCCTGCTGCCGGGGCGTCTCCATCCAGTGTAACCTCACATTTTTATCCTTTAGTTTCCACACAGACCAAAAACACAAAACTGTTCTCAAGCCATGAAAGGAAACAATCCAGCAAACTATAAAATATAGCTTTTGGCATTTCACGTTTCTGTTGGATCGCTGCTTTAAAGTTATCGCTGAAGTTTAAAGTGAAAGCAGGCTGGCACTCATGGATCAATAAAAGCGGTGGATCACTTTATTGGAGGAAGAATGAGCAGCCTCTCTTGTTGCAGCTCTTGATTCACATCCCTGATTGGTTACAAAGAGCTCTCTGTTCCCAAAGAGGTCCATCGCACCAGCGTTCATGTAATATTCATGTCATCTGTGGCTCAGCAGCCTGTCATGTTACCGAGCCGAAACTCCTCCAGGCAGATGATGGTGTTTTTGTTTTATACATGATGTTGCAACAGGCGTCGACTCACTCGCAGACTTCCGTGTCACACAGGTTGTTGAAACTATTCACTCCACATAATGGTAAAGACATTCCTGGTATGAATAAACACACCACGTGCTCTCATTAGCCTGCTAACGCTTCACCTCATGAACAGATGTGAGATCAAGCAGCTTAGTTCTGATACGTTAAAATGTTTGTTTTTTTTTTGTTTTTTTTTAATGACATCAATGAATAATAAAATCCTGATGATCCTCGCTCAGCTCTTGTTGTTTTCCTCTGTGTTGTCGGGCCGGTTCATCCTGCAGGTTTTCTCTCAGGAGCGAGTGGCATGCATAGATTGGGAGAAGTTTTGCCTCAGGTGCCCTTTGACCTCTTTTTTTGTTGTTGTCTCACCGTAGTTTTCTGTGTTTCAGTGGCGGTCAGAAGCGTCGGGTGTCTCTCGGAGCAGCTCTGCTTCAGAATCCAGAGCTGCTCATCCTGGATGAGCCGACTGTGGGAGTGGACCCTGTCCTCCGGTCCAAGTACGTAGCAAACAAACTGATTTCACCGTTTTATACAAAAGTATTCCTTTACTTTACTAAGTTACTCACAGCTGAAAGTAATTACTCTACACTGGCTTTGGATTATTCTGTAACATCCCCTGAGATGCCAGATAATTTCAAAGTAAAGCAACTTATTGTAATAGTGGAGGACAGAATCCAGATAATTTCAAAGTAAAGCCCCTTATTGTAATGAAAGGACGACAGACACCTGATCATTTCAAAGTAAAACTTCTTATTGTAATAGAAGGAAGAGAGACACCAGATAATTTCAAAGTAAAGCTTTTTGTTATAATAATAGCAGATTAGACACCAGATAATTTCAAAGTAAAGCCCATTCTTATAATAATAGGAGGATAGGCACCAGGTAATTTCAAAGTAAAGCTCCTTATTGTAATAAAAGAAGGAGAGACACCAGATAATTTCAAAGCAAAGCTCCTTATTTTTCAAAGTCAAGCCCCTTATTGTAATAAAAGAAGGAGAGACACCAGATAATTTCAAAGTAAAGCCCATTCTTATAATAATAGGAGGATAGGCACCAGGTAATTTCAAAGTAAAGCTCCTTATTGTAATAAAAGAAGGAGAGACACCAGATAATTTCAAAGCAAAGCTCCTTATTTTTCAAAGTCAAGCCCCTTATTGTAATAAAAGAAGGAGAGACACCAGATAATTTCAAAGTAAAGTTCCTTAATTTAATGAAAGGAGGACAGAAACCAGATAATTTCAAAGTAAAGCTCTTATTGTAATAAAAGGAGGACAGAGACAGATCATATCAAGGTAAAGCTCCTTATAGTCATAAAAGGAGGACACACTCCAGATAATTTCAAAGTAAAGCTCCTTATTGTAATAAAAGGAGGACAGAGTCCAGATAATTTCAAAGTAAAGCTCCTTATTGTCATAAAAGGAGGACAGACACCAGATCACTTTTTCCTGTTATTCAACATCACAAAGCTGACAGGAAGTAGTGAAGTCTTCTCACTTCTTTACTGTCTCATTCTGTTTCAACAAATTCTCGGTAATGTTCAGATTTCCACCCTCTATAGACGTCTTAACCACCTCCTCCATTTTTGTTCTGTCTTCTCGTCCATGAGCTCCAGCTCAGTGAATCAAACGAATATTAGTTCTGTGTTTGCTTGTATCTTCTAGTTTAATGTAAAAAAAAACTCCAAACACGTGGCCAAAGTAAACACATATAAAACTGTGTCATTCTAATATTAAATAAGCTGTATAAAAATTTACTTCCTTGCTATATTTGCATTAATTTACAGAAGATATGCATCTGTCCGCCTCACCAGAGGACCTGTTTAATCCTGACAAAGTGAAATACCAGAATCTAGATCTATTTAGTAGAGGAGCTCGTCACTATTCCTTCTGCCTTTTTATTTTAATAAATCACATTTTGACACATTTCAGCGTAATGGTAGAGAGACGAGGCTCTGAAGGGAAACTTGAGGCAGAAGTTATTTATTCGAAACTAGGAGTAAGTGTTGCAGCACTTACCTTATTACCTTGTGAGATCACGCAAGAATCAGTGGATCACATGTCGCACAAACCATCTGGCAGGTCAGGTTAGAGTGATGTGTGGTTAAAAAAGTTGATAGCACAGAAACGGTGTCACTAATCTGTAATGTGTCCTTAAAAACAAGAAACATTTAACACTGTGACATCACTGATTAATAAGCAAAACCCCAGCAGAAGCTTTTCCGTCACGGTATTGATATTATATCAATATATTACCTGGCTGTATTAGTTCTTAAACTGTATTTAGTGCCAAGTTCAAGACGTCTGACATCATAAAAGGTCATTAACAGCACGCCGTTTAAAATAGCAGACACCTGTGACACAATTTGCCTACATGTAATTGAAGGTTTCCAGACAGTAACAAGCTTGTTTACCTCCATCACTAACTATATGTGTTCACTATGAGTCATATTTGTTGCTAAAGATAATAATACTGTCATATTCCTCGTGAGCTGACAACTATTTGGTCCGTCTAATATCAATATTCACATTTCTAACTTCTAGAGAATAAGTCAGAAACCTTTTAGAGAGCTTTCTGTCAGTCTGCAGCTTTATTCTCATTATGTAAAAGAAAAAAAACCACAAAGTTGCATCAGATCAGACGGTCGGCAGGAAAATTGCTGAGTTTTCTCAGACTGAGATTTTTAGGGAAGTCTCTGATTATCGAGCAGGATGGGACGGGCATTATTTGATTTGTTTGGTTTCTTCCGTCTCCTTTTAGGATCTGGCAGCATCTGGTGGAGATTGTGAAGACGGGGAAAGTGTCCGTCATCATCACCACTCACTACATAGAGGAGGCCAGGCAAGCCAATGTGGTGAGACATACAAAGACATAAAGTTTGTGTAAATTCTCACTTACAAACTGCATCTTCACTTCTCAAAAATAAAGTGTGTGCATTGATATCTGCAGATTAAGGTTATTCTTTGTTGGCTTTGACAGGAGAGGCAGAACTAAGTGATGAGAAAATGAGGAAAACTCCCTATAGAGTCCAGAGAAACTCTTTATTTCGCATCATGCTGAAAAAAAAGAAAAACTGCTCACGTTTCGAGCTCATTTTCTTTTGGTTCTTTCAGTTCATGAATCATACAAGTCTAAAGATGTCATTGAACTGATCCTATTAAAAAGTATCCAGAGCCTCATATATGTTATTGTTTTGCTCCATTTTTGTAGACAAAAATATTAAAAACTGTAGTTTATTGTCAGTTAATGCCACTTACAGTACTAGAGCACCAAACGTGTATTAATCCGCCACTGAAAATAGTCCCTAACAAATACACAATTTACTCCTGCTTGAGAAAAGCCAGCTGAAATATTTTGGAAAGTTTTGTTTCAAACAAAAAACAGTATATTTGTGAGTTAGCTATTTTAAAGATTTACACAGATAGTATGGGGAACAGGTGACATTGATACTTACACTTTGTTGAATTTTAACAGAAAAACATAAAATTGAATCGCTGGAAAAGTATATTTGCAATGGATTAAATGAGTCGTCTGGATATTTGAAGGAAGTGGTCTGAACTCATTTTAAATAAAGTGTCCAGAGAGAGCAGGAAGTAACACAGACATCATTCATTTGCACACCATCAGTCAGATTTCTGTGGTTTTATTGGAGAACAACAGGACGTGATTCAGCACACAGCACATACACTGAGCCTATAGCTCCACGTTTTTACATGACACCTTCACATGTCAAGCTAATGCTCGGCTCAGCATAAATCCAATCAACCGAGTCATTGTTTCACCACTAATCTTCTTTCAATGTAAAGTCCATAAAACTGAGTGCTTCTCAAGTGAAACAACAAGACACTTTTGTTCATTTTCAGCTCTAATCCACAGACAAAGAGAAACACAAAATAACACAAGTTGTTAAGAGTCAAGCCGTTTCCCTCTGGAACCAGTCTTTATGCTAAGCTAAGCTAATCACTTCCTGAATTTAGCTCAACATGAACAAGAACATCCCCATATTTCAAACCGTTCCTTTTTTTGTTTCCTTATTTCCTGTGTATTCATGATGAATGCACAGTCTTCATAAATAATGTCCTCATGAATAATGTTGCAGAAGCTGAATTTTCACTTCTGTTTTATCGGTCAGTAATCCCTCATCACATGTCGTGCGGTGAAAATATTTTAGCCGAGCAAACAACTACCTCAAATGACTTTACAGACACTGCTCTGTGTGCATGAGATGCAAGGCTTATTATTTATGAATAATAATAATAATAATAATAATAATAATAAATTAGGGATATCAGCTTGTGCACACCTGGAATGAGTACATGAAAAGTATATAAAAACTGCAGCTAGGTCCTTTCTGGAGATTCATTAGTAGTTTTCATGCATTAACTGTTTTAAATTGGTAATTTTGCAGTTTGGTGCACCATTTAGCAGATGTGATGTGTCGTTTTGCTTTGGAGAACTGAATCTGTTTGAGTTTCAGTGGAGAATTTATTGTCCCGTGATGGTTTAAAGTGCTTTTTAAAACACTTTTCTGCTGAGTCGCTGTCTGTGTCCTCCAGTTGTCCATAAATAACACAAACAAATATTCTGCAGGTCGGCCTCATGAGGAGCGGCCGTTTGCTGGCTGAAGGGCCTCCAGACGCAGTCATGAAGCAGCACAGTGCAACAGTGAGTACTCGTTAAAACCCTCATGGGATGAGCGGACGCTCAGAGGAGCTGGTAGTCAGAGCAGGGAGGCGATGTTATGCACTGTAGCTTATTGTTTGTTTGTGCCTAATTGTCGATTTCACTGTATTTACTGCTCATACTGTGGCATTGACCATAAAGTTGGTTTTGACTTAGAAAGATGGAAAGCAGAATAAAACCAATAATAGAAAATGACAGCAGTAAAAGTGTTGATTTAAATTGAGCGAGGCCTCTCATGGTTAAAATAGCGTCTACATGCTGTTGTGTATATTGTGGTGTGGTTTCTGTTTACCCACTGTATCCTCTGCTGCAGACCCTGGAGAGAGCCTTCCTGCAGCTGTGTGAGACGTCGGACCAGCTCGGCTCGAAACGGGAGTCCAGTCCGCCGGGTGGGCCGCTGGAGAACAGCCAGTCATTTGAGAGCGGGCGGGACGAGAGTCGACCGATCCTCGCTGTCGGACCAAAAGCCACGGAGGAAGTTCCCAAATATTCAGGTACCACAAACAAAAAAAATAACACTCAATCCATTTGGCCCAGTACCTGTCAAATTTGTCACCACACAATCTCAGGAAAACATTTCCCCAAATCACTTATGTCTATTATAAAGATTACCCACTCTCCCTTATCAGGTACCACTTTTAAACATTTACGGGTCATTTTATGAGACATGTTAAAGTCAAATATGATCTGTTATTAAGAATTCTTCCAGAACTGGAAACTTTTTTGAGGAACTCATTGTGTTTCGACTGCAGGCTCTAAATCAAGTTCCAGGGCGTTTTATTTAGGCCTTTTACGCCTTAAAATGACCCTGGAGTATTTTCTGAAAGAACTAGTTTGCAGGCATGATTGATAAAATGATAATTCATTTATTGTTTGGGTCATTTTACACCGATGGGAGATCAATCATTTCTCTTTCTTTTTTTCATGCCAATGAAGGTAAAGTCTCATAAAAGCCAAATAAACAGACAAACAGCAGCTCACCTTAACTTAAACTGTGTGTTCATGTCAAGCAATATAATGCAGAAGAGTGAGGTGAGTGCAAATGATGCGTGAGATAAATATAGTTATTATATATCTTTCATACAGGTGGGTATGACAGTATGAATCACACAAAGTGGTGATGTGAAAGAGATAATTTAAAGTTATCACTGTGTTTTCGTTCTGAAGCCCAAATAAGTTGCCGTCAAACGCTCAACGGATGATTCACTGAGGTGACTCACTCCTCTGCATTTCGTTCATCACATCCAACATGCATCAGATGAAATATGCAGCAGTGAGATGTCATCAGAACCCAGCGTTTATTTTTCCTTCAACATGTTGTTGTGTTGCCTCCTCTTCACAGTGGAAAACACAGACAACAGTGAGCTGAAAGAACCATCCTCATCGGTGGAAACAAGTAAATATTCAGTGTGTTTGTGTTTCCAGCGGACTGGAAGGTGCGAGCCAGACACTTCCTGCCCAAGTGGAGAAACATTGCTGCCCTGATGATCAAAACAATGGTGCGGATGAAGAGAATGCCGGGGTATGTTGGAGTTAATGACATTTTACTGTACAAACACAGCGTCTTTGCATACACAGCTTAAGAAATTTACTATTCCTCCACCAGTGTCAGGTGTTTCCTGATGTTTCCTCTGCGTTCGCAGCTCGTTGTGTTTCCAGTTCTTGCTGCCCGTCATCCAGGTCTCTCTGATCTGTTTGTGTGTCGGAGGAGACCCGAAGGGGATCCAGGTCGCCGTGGTGAACAACGAGACCGACTCAGACTCCTCCTCTTTCAGCCGATCGCTGCTCTCCTTCCTGGACAACTCCAGTGTGCAGCAGGTGTGTTTATTTACCAAGGAGGAAGTGAGTATGTCTGTAATGACAATTTTTGAGTGACAAGTGATTTTACTTCATACATCAATTAGAAAGTTGTTTGTTTTGAGAGGAAAACAGGAAGTAACAGGCGTCTCCCAGGTGTTAGATTTAATTTGTCTTCAAAGTTTCACTTCTGTTCACATCAAAACAAAGACCAAAGTGAGCTAAAACCTCTCAGTATTCCATGTAAAACACACTAATATCTAGCCAATGAGTATTCCTAAGTGATATAATTCTATAAATTGTTCTTTATCTTCCATTCATAGGTGCCCTTGTCCCACACGGATGCTTTCGAAGGGATCTATAACGGGGAATACTGGGGCATCATCGCCTTTGGCAAGAACTTCACCACCTACCTGAGGCAAAGGTGACAGGAGCACCCACTTTAAACACATCTGACAAACGTTTAAGTGAACATTTTTCAATCTGGATGTGAATGAAAATAACTCTCCTTAACTAATTGAATGCCAGTCGTTTTATAAAACAGAAAGTGTCTTGTTCGAGCGTTTTTTGCACATTTTCAGTCAAATTTCTAGACCCACAGAATATTTTGTACTATGTCTCTGAAAACACTGAATAGCTCAAATGAAAGAAGAGACTCTCTATTTCATCATGGGAAAAATGTTTGTTTTTATCTTGTTCCATTCTTGTTTTATCAGAGGTAGAGTAGAGGACACTTTCACCAAAATCACCACTTTTTGTCCAGATTCTGTTTTGCTCTCTAATCTCGATTGTCTCCACTTCCTGTTTTGATCTCTGTGGTGTATACCGTCTCTTTATGCTCTGACTACATCTCCCAGAAGCCCCAACATTACTCACAGACTGCAGCATCTTGAAAAAAACACTTTGGCGTATTATTACATCAATGGTACTCAAAGAGGTAAAGGGACAGTTCAGGTGTTTTGAGGTTTTTCAATTCCTGAAAAGAAAGGCTCCCTTAAAGAGATCAATATCAGTTTTTAGTGTATGCTGCGGTATATTTAGAATGTTTTACCTGTTTCTCCAACCATCATCTACCATAGTTGTACCTCACATAACACCTGAACTGTCCCTTTAAGGAGTCTGCTTGTCTGCACATATCTGACATGATTTGACCTGAGTCTCTGTTTCCTGGGCTCTCCCCTCTGGTGACACTGTAACTACATTGTTTTTTGTTTCCCTCCATGCTCCTCCTTCCTCCTTTTCACCTGGTTTATCTTTACTCATGTGATTGAACGGACTGACGCATCGCAACCTCCAACACTGATCACAGAGGGCTGATACTGAAAGCCCAAATTATTACAGAGAGCTTTACAGCTGCACAGAACAAACTGAACTTACTGTTTAACTTAATTTATGTCCCTCTGCTCAGAGGCGTCGTTATTCCAGCTTGTCCATCCACAACACATCTTGTCTAAGGAGCGAATTTATTCAAATTTGGCGCAAACATCCACTTAGATTCAAGGATTCAAGAAGTTGTTGGTCAAAAATGATTACTTTGACCTTAGTAGTACATATCCTAATCATGACACACAGGATAAAATTAGGAGGTGGTGACACTATTTACCACAGTTCCCACGGTTCCTTAAAAAGTCTTAAATTGTCTTAGATTTGCTATAAAATTTGATGCCAATAGGAACACACAGTATTCAGAGATTTACTGCAATTTTGCATGTTATTTTGATCACAAAATTCACATATTTGTTCTTGAAAGTTGAGAAATTAAAGTTGTAGAAAAAAAGTTAAGCCTTCAGTTTATATTGTTGTTGAAAGTGTTAACAGCTGAAAAAAAAATCACAAAAAAATTATTATTGGAGATTTATCAGATTTTTTCCTGCTAAATATCAGGGTCTTATATTTGTTGACATCTTAACAAGTATTAAATTTTACTTTTAATATGGTGCTAGATACAGACATGTATATAGTCTATGTCTATGTATAACGCTGACTCACACCTCTCAGCGTCCTGGAGACTGAAGAGCACATCTTGTTGTGAGTCGCAGTCCTGGGTAGACAGGCTGGTCCTTCCTGTCCCAAACTCACCTGGGCAGGTCACACAGCTCTGCGTCGACCAATCAAAACGCTCGATTCTCACTGAATCATGTGACCGACCCACCTGAGGAAAACAGAAGTGCGCGCTGCTCATCATGTGAAAATAATCTGAGTGACGGAGGTTTATTTTGAAAATACATCTCCACAAACAGGGTTTGTCATGTGTGATGTCATGTTTTAAAAAATAATTGTATATACATTTATGATTAATTGATCAATTGAGAAAATAATCAGCCCTGCAGAGCTGCTCTACAGGTAGAAATTATGCAGTATTTGGCCAAAAGCCTGCATGTATACTTCATACTGATGCACTGGAACAGCACTTTTTTATTATAAATGACAGTTTTATCATTACAATTATTGGCAATATATATTTAAGGGTTTGTTGGAAATTAGAGGAGCAATAATTAAAACCCAGGAAGCAGGAAGAAACCTCCTCAACAAAGTTGTTTGCCATCTCCTCTATGGTATTTTGTGTATTTTTTGCTGCTGCATCTTAAATAAGTTTTGAGATTTTGACCACATCCCTGATTATTACAGGATGATGCAGCAGCACGTTTCCGTCGAGGTGGTCGATGGAGGATCGGTACATGTCTGGCTGGACCTGACAAGTAAGAGATGGTGTTTTGGGTTGTAGTTTTTTTGCTGAAAGGGGGGGAAATTTATCACAGTCACATGAGCAAATGCCATTATAATGCATGGCAAAAAACACATAGATGCAGTTTATAAATGTTTATAACTGAAGTGATATTTTAGCATTTGTTTTGTGTCATTTATTGCCAGAAGTCTTGTTGTATTGAATTGAAAATTTCCACATCTGATTGAGGATCAACCTTTGCTGTGCATGAACTTAAATATCCACTTAGAAATTTACTCTCACTCCCAGTAGAAATAAAGTCGTCATCATCACACACAATACAGAAATCATCTGCTGTAAATCTGCCGTTCATGTTTTGTCTAGATCAACAAATTGCCGTTATGCTGCAGAAGAAACTACACGAGGCCTTTCAGGTGGGAATAAATATTTTTTTTCTTGTTTCTTAGTTTGGAGTCAGACGGTGTCACTTCACAAAGACAAATGTGACACAGCCAATAAAAACGAAGACGTCTGAAATCATGTGAGACGTTCCTGTGTGAACTGACACACATTCAGCGTCAAAGAAAAACTGGTTTTTAATAACAGCTTTATAATGAAACCAACGTCATGATTACACTGAAAGTTGAAACAATTATTATTGTTATTTTTATTGCCAAGCCCTAAACAACATCTTTTAATTCTTATCTCTAATTTAATGTCTTGTTTTTATGTGAAGTTATTATTGGATATTTTAGTCCATTTTATTTAGTATTATTTTGAATTATCTGAATTGATATTCAAGTGCTGCATTTATTATTATTATTATTATTATATGATTAATATTTTATTTGCTTTTATTTTTGTCTTAATTTATCTGATTTTATTTACCTTAATTGAAAAGGGCTGTATATATAGTGTTTTATTATACTCAATAATGTTTAACGAGCATTGCTTAACTCGTTAAGGTTGTTGCTCTTTCTTCTGTTCGCAGGCTTTTGTGGATAATCAGTTGGGCAGTATGTCGTACCTTGTCGCGCTGCCAATAAAGGTAAAAAAAAAAACAAAAAAAAACGTATGGAGCGTTTGTGTTTTCTGATAATAACATTTTATTTCTGCCGTCTTGCAGTTTGAAGAGCCGATCTACGGCAGCCAAAACACAGACTTCACTACGTTTGTGACGCCCGGTGCCGTGCTCAGGTCAGTGTGAAGTAAGATAAGATAAGAAAAGTTAAGATAAGATAACCCTTCAAAAATAACAGATTGGAGATTTACAGCATCACAGCGGTAAAGGTAAAGTGACAGTTAAGAGGAAAAAAAAACTTAATAATATAAAATATACAATCAAATAAAATATAGAATTAAATAAAATATGTCCTTCTCTTCTTCCTCTTCCTCTCTGCTCCCCCAGCATCACCTTCTACCTGGCCGTGGGTCTGACGGCTCTGTCCTTCGTCCTGGAGAGGAAGGAGGGGCTCCTGGACCGCTGCTGGGTCGCAGGTGAGAGGTCAAAGGTCACACTGATCCAACCCTGCAACACAAAAACTCAACGCCCATTACGACAAGTTTAGAAGATTATTTAGAGTCAATAGAAGCAGTTCAACAGCATCAGAGTGATATATAAATATGTAATATAAAGTACATATAATGTGGATTAAACAGGGGTGTAAATGTGGTTTATAAACATATTAGGCATAAATATAGCATAAAAGGAACATAAACTGCTTTTAAATTATGGTGAAGGATAAATACATAAAATAGATGGATGGATGGATGGATGGAATGATGGATGGATACTCTGTCAATCCTGAGGAAAAGTCAAGAAACCACCATCATTACAAAAAATACAGAGGAGAGATTATCAAAAAATCCAGACATTAGAACAAAACTATCGTCTTAAATTCATTCTAAAATATGAAATCCTAAAATATAAAAAAAATATACTGAACAATGTGCATAATAATACATAACAATAATAATTATGAAATTAATCTGTGAATTAGTGAAAATGAGTTTGTGACCTTTTATATAATATTGATGTTATTTAAGTGTAATGAGGTGTGGCCAGTAGGTGGCGCAACATGCTCATTTACTGAGGGAGGTTTTTTGTTTTTGCTTGTTATCACGTATTGATTATATGGCTTTCAAATAATTAGTAATTTGTTAAAATGTGTTCAGAACACAGAGTACATTGATCCATGATGACAGGCATTCATTTAACCCCTTAATCTCTCCTTGAGCTCTAATAAGTGACTAATAATGTTTTTTAATTCACCTCCCCACCAGGTGTGAGCTCTCTGGAGACGATGCTGGCTCATCTCTTCTCTCAGCTGTTCGTCATCAGCGTTCAGATCATCCTGCTGCTCCTCTTCATCCTGCTCATCTTCAAGGTTCGTCCTCCTGACGGCACAACCAAACACAAACAGTCTTCAGATGACATGAAACTTACAATAAGATCAGCAGGGCAGAAAATAACAGCAGGAGGAAAAAGAATAAATAATAAATCAATCAGATGATCGATAGAAAGAATCGTTACACTGTCAGTTACTGTTACAGTGACACATGTCACTGTATTATTTAATGACTAAAGCCGCTGTTCAGGCTCGTTAAAGTGTTATTTATTTATATTTTTAAAAACAACCAACAACATAATAAACGTAGTGACAAAAATAAATAGCATACCTGCAGATGATATAGCATATTACACTTGAACGTACATAAACTTTTATTAATCCCACACAGCAGCAAAGGTGAAGAGCCTGAACAATATCAAGAAAAATGTAAATAAAACAGCTTGGTAGCAGCAACAGTAGAAGAAGGCCAGCTTAAAATATGTTCAGTAAAATAAAAATAGAATAAAATATGCAGTCATACATACGTTATGCTTGTACTTTATACAGACAGTTCAACTAATAATTGATTTCAGCTGTTAAATTAATCGGGAATTATAACTGATCAAAAAGAAAAGCTTCTTAAATGTGAATATATTCTGGTTTCTTTCCTCCTCTATGACAGGAAATTGAATATTTTTAAGTTGTGGACAGAACAATAAAACAACCTTTCACCATTTTCTGACCTTGTATAGACCAAACAATTTATAGAGAAAACGTGAAAATAGTCCTTCACAATTATAAGATGCATCACGAACCATATGGCATGCTCACTTAGAGTAGAATATATGTTATTGATTCCCTCAATAAATTAATAAAAACACTTATTACAGCAGTATAAACATGTTTTAAGTAAGAAATCCATTAAAACAATAATTAAGAAAAAATACACAACAATAATACATATTTACAGTATTTACTAAAAAATACATAGATGATAGCAAATTAAATACAATGATTAAACTGTGGACTTATAAATTATGAAGTATAAAATATAAAAACAAACAGCGTGTGTGTGCAAGCACATGTTTTTATGTGTGTGCGTGAGCGTCCATAAATCACTTCCTGCATTGGCCGTATCCAGGTAGCGCTGTGGGGTCGCCACGACAACAGCCTTCGATTGCTGTGGCAACCGAGCAGTCATGTGGACCGTCGGGCGTCAGGTCTATTTTTGCTGGTTGTCAGGGGAGACGGAGGGTGTCTGAACACAGACAGAGACTGAAGTGGAGACACTTATCACCTTTAATCTCCTCACACTTTGGTTTTGACTCCACGTTGAATAGTTCCTCGTCTCGTGTGACGCCTCCTCTCTTTCCTTGGTCTTCTCATCTGAAAGGTGATAATATTTGATGCTGCAGAACTTTTATCTCTGTCTTTTGAAGGTCACTCGCTTCTCACTTTCTGACGTTTTCAAACTCGTAGTCTTGATGACGACTCAAGTGACGTCACTTGAGGGTATTTGTCACCTCGCACAGCTGTTTGTTTTTATTTTAAACATAGACACAGAAATAAACAGAAATGGGAAAATGATTAAAAAGACAACAAAGCCAAGGACACATTTATTTATACAGTTTGTGACTTCACCGTTAAGACTCACATGTTTTTATATTCTGCATTAGTTTAACTTATTTGGCTTCTTTATATACAGCAGATCCCTGTAGATCAGTGGTGTCAAACTCATTTTAATTGATTCAGCCCAAAGTGGGTCGGACCAGTTCAACCACTGCATGTTAACCTGACAATAATAAGGCCTCTACATATTTTATTCTGAATATTAATGAACAAACAATCCATGTCAGATTTACAGAACAGATGATGAGTTAATCTTCTCACTGTTAATTTGCCGTTTCCTCCAAATCTGCCAACAAGTCGTTCGTCATTTTTGTCCTATATTCTTGTTTATTTTCTGTATTGACTCTAAATATCATGATCATTACAATAAGTTAACACACTGAGCACACCTTTGCCGGGCCGGTTCTGGCCCTCGGACCATATGTTGGACACCTGTGCTGTAGATACAAAATGTACAAAACCATTAACATTTAGAGAATATAACATGTGTACCAAGATAATTTACCAGGAAATGTATTTAAAGACTGACTACTCTACTGACCCCTCATTGGGGAAAATCAGTGTTTACATTACATGTATTATTACGTTACACATTTTTTTTGTGCTTACGGTCATTTATATTAAATGTAAATGTTCTCTGCAGATGTTGTGTGTCTTTTTCTATTTTATTTCGCTTTCAGGAGGTTCCTGCTGCAGCTTCGTGGCTGAACGTCACCTCCTCTTTACCTTTTCTCGCTCGTTTCTCCATCTTTCTTCATCTCTCTCTCTCTCTGCAGACGCCTAACGAAGGCTCCCTGGTACTGGTCATACTTCTGATCGTGCTGCAGGGCGTCTGCGGCATCGCGTTCGGCCTCGTCATCTCGTCGGCAATTGACGACGAGCAAAGCGCCAACCAGACCGCCCTGGGCATCTTCTACCCCAACCTCATCATCAGCGGTACGCCGTCACTCTCTTTTTGTTTTTTTCTCTCTGAAGGTCAAAGAAATATCAACAAACTGGGTGTTTATTCTCGACCTTTGAAACGTGATCTTCCTCTCTGAAGATGATTTTCCAGGCTGAACTTTGAGCCTTTTCTTTTCCTTCCACACTTGTTCGCTTTCGTCTCAACGAGCCAGAGGAGCCAGATATTGTCTGAATGCTTCATGAGGTCCATTATCAGAACAGAACATCCGGGGTGGACGCTGTGTTTTAACAGCAGCTGTAACTCGCTGTGCTTCAGGTATCATCTGGCCCGTGGAGTGTATCCCCTATCCTCTCCGCTACGTCAGCCTGGCTCTTCCTCAGACCTACGCCTCCGAAGCCCTTCGCTGTATCATGTACAGAGGTAATGCACACGCACATGTTACGCAACACTCACCTGTTTCATTATGCCAGACAGTTAGCATGTGTTTCAGGTCACATGCACAAACACGTGGCTCACATCGTCATATTGCAGCACAGCCGGGCGTCTAAATCATTAATCAGCTCTGGATCCTGTGTAACTCTGCTTCCTGGTTCCCAGTCTTTCTCCCTCTGTTGACCTCACCGAACAATAAGACCTGGTGCCAGGTGGAGCTCCCTCTGCGTTACACGATACACATTAAAACAGAAAGTCAGACGAGCTTTTTCCTGTTTGACAGCCTTATCGTAGAGGTGGAAGACGAGACACAGGTAGTCAGAATTCAGTTTGAGGGATGGAGTGAAGGGTATCCTGCCACATTTACTGATAGGCTTCACTTTAATGTTAGAACGCATGACTCAAAGGAAATTATCAAAATAAAAGGGTCTATTTTCTAGAAAATCACTTGGCAGCAAGGATAACAAAATAATATGACTATGAAAGTAATAAAGGAAGGCAAGGATCTGATAAACAAATGTAGAAAATGAAACGCTGTCTGAGGAGGAAAAGATGAAACAATAATCTAAAGTACTCTTAACAAACAACAGTGCTCACAAAAGGTGAGGAAGTGACAAACAAAACCTGACCCAACCAAAAAAAACTAACAATTAACATACATTTGACTTGACTTAGGTCAAAAACGCTAACTAAAGTAAAATATCTACTGTAAAAAAGAAGAAAAATAATTTCTTTGATTAGATGGTTCCAGATTTCATTCGATATTTTGTCAGTTTAATAGGTTTTTCCTCTGGTCAAAACTACCTCTTCTAAAAACTACAGTTTTAAACTTTTTTAACAAATCTTTAAACTTTCTTTCATATATTCATTGTATTTTTCATTATTTTATTGTCTTTTCAATAAAATACTGTTACTGCAGCATATTGGATAGAGCAATATAAATATATAATATAGCAATATAATTAAAAATAGGAACCAGCAACGTCAAGTAGAATAAGTATAAAAATGTCAAAAAAGTAGGTAAGAAAAGTAAATAAGTAAACATTTTAGAAACAAACATCTGCAGGAATAATAACTAATGTAGATAAGGAGGAGACTTTAGCGCATATTTTTTAAAAAACGGGATGTGTAAAAAAGGGAGCCTAACAATATTTTAGGGGGCTTCAGCCCCCCTAAAAATAGGCCTAATGACGCCACTGGTCGACATCTTCATTATTATTATTACTCCTCCTGTATCTCACCATTAATGAACCCAACAGGGTGGGGTCTGTCTCGGATGATGGTGTGGCGAGGCTTCGCCGTCACCCTCGGCTGGAACACCTTCTTCCTCGCCCTGGCCACGGTCATCCTGAAGCTGAGGACGTGACGGCCTCGTCCACAGAGAACCCTCTTCAGCGTGCAGACGTAGCCGGCAGGTGAATCCTGGAGACTCACCTGGGCAGCAGAGAGCAGCAGCAGGAGGAGGAGGAGGAGGAGGAGGCCTCCCTCTTCCATGTTATCTAAAACACACACTGCCTGATCCTGCAGCAGGTGCTTCAGCCCGGCGTGAGTGAAACCACAAAACGCTGCACATAGAAGTTCACGAGAAAAGATTATGTACGTGCACGACGTGTTGAGTGACGTCTGTGTGCAGCTTGTTGAGACGTTTCACCCCCTGACCTGGCAGGTGTTTTGCTTCTGTTCGCCCTCTTCGCTCTTGATGCTCACAGAGAGGTTCAGCAGGTCCGCACAGTGTTCGATGCCTACTTTATATTTGCATTATAGATAACATGTACGTAAATGTGAAAAGGAGTTGTTCATATTGTGAAAAAAAAATACATAGATGCAGTGCTCAACAGATGTATTTGAGCACCTGCCTTGTGGGAACCCAGGATGGTTTTTAAAGTGCTGCTCGCTTCATGTTGTTCTGTCTGCGTCCTGTCTGCTGTGTGACAGGAAGTGGTAGCTCGCGTCGGAGCGTTACCAGGTGCTCAGCTGCAAACCGTCGCCGTCGATGGCGTTCTGATGCTCACACTTTTATTTGTTTTTCGAACAGTGTCAGTTGAAGCACACAGGAGCTGTTCAGACAGGTGGATTATTGCAGTGGATAAATAATAAAGAACAAAGATGTGCTTTAAAAAAACTCTTTAGGGTACTCTGACTTTTATATTATTGGATGTTTTTACACAAAAGCATTATTTTGTTTTTAAAAAAAATTACATTTCTGATTACAAGTGAAGGTTTTAATTTTTTTTTTTTAAGTAAAATGTGAAACGGCATGTTAAGATAATGGATGATAGAACTGGAAAGGCTAAATGTTGGTACTCTGTTACTAACAGTAATAATAATATTTACTCATCTCTGATGACAGGATGTTTTGATCTTTGATGTTCTGCCTTTAAAGGAATAGGTCGTCATTTTGGAGAAATATGCATATTTGCTTTCTTGCAGAGAGTTAGTCGAGGCGATCAACACCACGCACAGCCAGTTAGCTTAGCTTAGCACAAAGACCTGAAACGGGTGCAAACAGCTAGCCTGGCTCTAAAACAAAGCTAACACTGCTAAATCTTTTTCAAGAGAGTGACTAAATATATTTTCCCAAACCTTTTTGCACAGTGTTGAGAAGGCAGCAGACTCCACATGTTGTGCCAATTTCATACCGAGTTCGAAATGTTTACAGTCAAGTGGACGCATGTCTGATCATCAGAACATTTCATCGACATGGGATCATGTTTTAGCCATTTCAGGACCAAACACATATACCAGCATGTGACGTGTTTAGACGTGTTGTGAACGCTCCCTGCGGCTCTGCCGTATATTAACGTACTGAGGGATTTCTGTGTTCATCAGTAGGATGAATTATTAATCTGATTGAGCTGCATTACGTCGTGCTGTGCAGACTGCTGTGTGTCAAGTTAGATGTTGAATCTCCAGGAGAGATTTTCCTAATCTGCTGTAAATCTGCTGCACATTTTAAGGGACGTTACGTTCTTGTTTGGTGGAAACAGGAGAGACAAACAGTGAGAATATATCAAAAAATATATATATTTAAAATGATGAATAAAATTGGCAACACTTACGTGAAAGGTTTGGACATTATTTAGTAATATTGTGAGTAAGATTTCTTTTTTTTTTGACACTTTTTGGATGTTAAATCTGTGTCATGTGGTGATTTTTGTTTTTTTTATCTGTTTTCAATGAATAAAGTGAAATTCTTTGCTGATATCACAAGGTTTTCCATGAGACAAAAGTACATTTATTTAATTTGCAGGTTTCATGGGAAGGAGGCACTAATGGAGTTGGATCTTAAAAAATATGATGTTTTGAGATTTACACGATCTGCAGTATTCTACACTATTTTTAAAAAGAAAACTGCTAATTGGTTGTTATTAAACGATTCCACTTTTCCTCCTTGAGGGGCTTCCTGCTAAATTTAATTTTACAATAATAGCACAACTGCACACAATATTTCTCTTTTTTTTTCTAGTAGTTTTTCCCATATAATTTCCAGTATTCCTGAGTTTAGTTTTCTTATTTAACTGAACCTTAAATCTTAATTTCATTGTTATTCTATCAGGCTCTGTTAATGTTAATATCACTTCTTATTCACTTCATATTTATACTCTGTTGGTTTTTTTTTTATTCTGATGTTGCAATTTTTCAGCAATCTGTGGTTAAATAATTATTTTTTAGGACTATTTCGGTCGTGGGTTTCACACCCTGAAGCGTCAGGGAGCATTGATGTGAAAACGTTTGGGAAGGTTGGTTTAAAGTGATCACAACTGTTCATGTGTTCATATTTGCAGTTCATGTGAACATATTTAATGTCATGAAATCCAACTACCTCTGCTAAAGCTCTCCCCGTCCTGTTGTGACATGTGTGCACTGTGATCGCTCCTCCACAAACTTCTGCTTTTGTGTGTTTTTGAAGGAATAAAACCTCGTTAAGAAAATCCTCCCTTTGTCTCCTTGTTGATCTGCCAAAAAAAAATCCCCCTTTGACTCCGCAAAAACACCCGTAGGCCATTGATGTATCTGATGACATCATGCCCGCTTGCATCACTGTGTTGCTGGTTGCCGTGGTGACGGCGATGACCCAGTCCACAGTCTGAACGGTGTGTTTGGTTGGTTATTTTCATGTGTGCTCTGTGGGAAATGAGTCTGTGCATGTTTCCTGTGGTGCGTTCACAGACTGAGGCTCAGTGCTGAACTTATTTGAACTTTGAGTTTTTCTTGGTCGTGTCAAATATTCAAAGCGTTTTGTCATGTGGACAGTAAGGAAACATGTTTCCCTGCACAATGAAATGCTTCTTTTGCCATTCACACTAAAAAATAGATTTAGAGGTAAAAAAAAATAGATGAATAAAGGCAAATTAAAAAGCTGCAATGTGGAAAAAATGAAATCAATAAAAAGGCAAAAGCCAAATGTTTTGAGGTCAAATATAAAAGATGGAAATGGAACCTTTTTACTGTGCAAACAAAATCATTTTCATAACATGTTTAGGCCAATTTACAGACATCTGCATGTCCACGGCAGCTGTATTTCTCTACTGTTTTCAGGAGTTATTGGGGACTGTTTCCAGATTTGACATGTGAAGAAGCATTTATAAAATAATATGATGTTGTACCTAACTGACATGTTTACAAATGTCCTTTTTTATGATATAGTTTGTGGGACTAATAAAGGATTATTTAATCTTATTATTTCTTATTTGTCTGGGTGTAGGATCTGTTAAGAGCCAGAGGTGAGTTCCTCTCCGCTCACTCCTCCCTTTCCAGGACTGCAGCCATCCATACCATAATGACACTACTTCAGGAGCAAACGACGTCAGATGGTTTTGCACGTGTTGCCATATTTTCACAACCGTGTGTCTTATTATACACTAATGAAAACACCTTTATGTGGAGTCATGGGTTCAGTTTCCTCTTGCTCCTGTTGATCATCTCCATTAAGGCCATGGTGCTGTTATTAAAACGCTCCTATAGCTACTGTGTGTTGAGCTCGTAATGAGGTCTAATTACAGTCATTGTGTCTGTAATGACATGCAGGGACACCTCCTGTCACAATATATGTAACCTGACATGGACAGGAAGTAGAGAATGTTCCTTTAAATGGAAATCAAAACGCAATATGATTGGTTAGAGGTGGCAGGGGAGCATGGTGGTTGAAACTGATCCAGATGTTTCTTTAATTAAACTGGAAAATTCCTGTAACAGGAAAGTTACAGTTAAACCCAATTTATGGCCGTCTACATCTGGTTTATATTCCTCCTAATCATTTTGCAACACAGAGTCATACGATTATACAACAATATATTATTGTTCTGGAAAACTTGAGCTCAAACTTGGCTTCAGATGAACTGCTGTCTCAGCTAACAAAGGGCCACAAAGCAAGAAGAGCAGTCATGCATTTGTGGAAATAGAGGTTGTTATGTACAATATTTGAGGGTGTGATTTCATCTCAACTGAGTTGCAATCAACAAGCACTGACAAAAGGAATTACATCAAACTTTAAAGTTGTGTTTTTTTCTGCTGAACAGGCATCAGAGGCTGCAAATGACGTGAATCATGTCCGTCCCTCAGTGCTGCAAAAATCATTTTAAGGTAAAATATGTAACATCTCCACATTATAATGTCTAAAAATCACAGTGCTTAACAAATTTATTATTCCACTACCCAGTATGAGGTGTTCACCCTAAATTAACAGTATTGCTAATAACCAAAATATTTTTCATGTTTCTTTCAAGTTTAATCCATTAAAATTAGATATTAAACGCTAAAATATAAATATTGTTGTTCAGTACTGTTAAACAGTAAAAAAAACACCCCTGGCCCCTCTGGAGTGAGAGCATGATGTCTATTTCTGTATTATCTGTCTTTTAATTTGCCGTATTAAGATACCTTTATTTTTGTATTTTTACATTTTATCTATTTTTAAGAAGAAGAAGAATTCCTTTATTTGATCCCTCGATGAGGGAAATTACATTTTCACTCCGTTAGTATGTATTTTTCTGTTACACATTACACACAAGTTAGATAGATATAGATAGATAGTTAGATAGATACTTTATTCATCTCACAGAAAAAATCACAAGTTCACAAGTTATGAATCAAATATGCACATGCATTAGAGGAGAGGTGTCAGAGTGAGGGGGCTGCCCCTTATCCTGTTTTAGTAGTTTTTTAGTTGATTTTTGTTCATAATTTCCTCTGGCATGTCTCTGCTGTGAACTTCTTCAGCTGTGAGGACCCTAGCAACGGCAGCCTAGCAACGGGGTGCCACGCCTAGCGACGGGGCCATCATTGATGATTCCGGAATGCCTTTGATTTTTGAGGTTCAAGAACACACAGTTGTGGTCCAGGTGAGGTCCAGTTCACTCATAGAGCAGCACTCTACGTGAAGACAAGGATTTCACAAACACATCATCAGATAATCAGCCACAGTCATAACTCAGCCAAAAGAACAACCAAACCATGGCTGAAACAGAAACTTTTCAAGGAGGAGAGATGCTGAAGGACAAAGTTCGTGATTCTCTGTGCTTACATTTCAGAGCCTTTCTATCAAAGATTACACAGCAGCAGTGGATGCAGCTGAGCTCAAATAGGCCTACGCTTGACAGCATGCCTGAAGCCATGTTGGCCAACATGCTTTTGGAAACAACAGCAACCGTGACAGAAGCCATTTTAAAGGCTCTTGGGAACTCCAACACAACGTTGTCCAAAAAGCAGGTTGTAGCCTTTCTTGGCCAGGCTATCCCCGAGAGTTTTGCTTCGGTTCTGAACATTACCGACTACGCACCGAATGTCAAAGCAAGACGCCTTACGGCATTAATTGCTAAGGAGGTTGAAATGAGGATTCAAAGTGCCCTCTCTAATCCTGTGGGCAGAGTTCAGCGCATCACTTCCCGCGTCAGACTGAACAAGATGGTTCATCTTGCCTGCAAAGTGTTTGAGACATTCACTGCAAAAATAACAAACATTGCTTTGTTTCGGAGGCAGAAAAGTCTGGCTGCGTCCGAGGTAAATGTGGAGATCGAAGAACCAACAGGGTTTAAAGAACTGGTCAAAGAAACGCTCACCAAGGAGGTGAAAAACATCATGGAGCCTCTGCTTCAAATCATACCAGCCTCATGCCACGAGCCGCTGAGGAACAACAGCACTTGCCGGATTGAGCAATTTACTGAAGAAGTGTTGCAAGTTCTGCTGCAGGAAGCAAATGGTCTTACAGACGACCAATCAGAAATCCTCCAGGACCCAATCCAGGATTTTTTTGGGGATGTCTTTGCCAAAGTGTGGCTCTTTGTCACACTGGAACAACTGGAGACCAAATTCTACCAGAAGCCAGTTAAGAAAAGCAAAGCGACGATTAGGAGACACATGAAGGCTTTTGCTCTGCTGGATTCTCCATTCAACACCAAGAAGTTGTTTACGCAGAACTTGAACAAATTCCTCTGCAGACACTTCACACAGGGATCTAAGATGGACGTGACCACAAAGGGTTGTGCGCTGACTTCTATGTCACAGGCCGACATGTTTGCTGAGATTCATCGCAAAGTGCAGGATGTCGTAGCTCTGCTCTCCTGGTGGAGGAAATTTCATGCGTTTCAACACACCAGGATGGTGGATTGTGCTCTCAGGGAAAGGACATCCTCATCCAACCTGAGCACGGTGCACTGCGAACAGGAAGTGAGAGACGCAATCACACAGGCCAACAAGGACTCCCTCGAGGTGTTCGTGAATCGCCTAGTTTCACGGGTTTACAGGAAGGCGAAAGTGAATATGGGACTCATGGACACCAGCGTCGTGATCAGCCGTGTCTTTGAAAGAGCATGGCAGGAAATAAAGGATTTGGATTTTGATGTGACCACAGCGTGTGAGACGCTGGACAAGGCCATCTTCCAGGACCTTTGCAAGAACTTTGGCGGTGCAGAGCTGGTGCTCATTTTCCTCAACATGGGTCAATCAGAACTTTTTGATGTCATCGCCCTCTGGGTCAAAGACCACCTGACGAGACCACCGAAGAAGCTCGGCGCCATCCGCAGGTTCTTCTCATCTGTGGGCAAGGCTATCACCAAGCTGTGCAGCTGTGGGAAGGCTTGTTTTGTGTAGATGAGAGATATTTGTTGGGTTTTCTCTGGGTGATCCAGTTTCTCCCATATTTAGTGAATGTGATTCACACACACACACACACACACACACACACACATATAAAACAGCTTCCCTGTTGCTCCTACTGATTTCAGGCAACGATCAGGTGGATAATGTGCAAAGTTCTCTTTCATCTGTGCTGTACATTTCAATAAACAGTAAAATAAAATACAAAATCTGAAATTGATCGTATAGTGGATAATATTTTCAATAAATCATAACAAACAATCCCAACATAAACATGATGTGATATAGAATTATTCATCATTTACCATGAGGTAAGTATGAAAGAAATTAGCTCACTAACAATGAATTCAGAGCTAGATGAATCAAACATATTACCTGTAACACAGTGTAAAGCACAGCAGTGGTGTGGAAAATTAGCTGCAAAGGCTCGGGACAATCGCTGCACGAAAACACGAGGGAAAACATTTAAGCTAGCAGTCATTAGCAAGCCTCTACCAAGTGTTTTACAGTCTTGATAACTCACACTACATGTTTGAATAGTTACCATGAGTTTCAATAAGTACGGTAGTAAGGTATTAACACTTAAAACATCAAGAAAGTGATTATCCCTGCCCTACGCAGGCGCTATACTCAACTATAAAACAGGGATAAATCAAAGCCACGCTCAAAAGGAGAGGGAAAACAAATTAATGTTACCTGAAACACAAAATCCAACTCGCTAAAGCGGCTGTGAAACTTGAACTAAAGAAGCAGGGAAAATAGGGCGCTATCAAGGGGAATAAATTAAGGGTGCTAGGGTCAGGTACACTAGTAAATAAACTACAAAAGAAACAGATGATCACCTACAACAGTGCTCTAGAAGAGGGAATTAACAACAACGGATAGACACTGGAGATTACAAAAACAGGACACTATATACAAGAAACTACACTAGGATCTACTCCGAATCGGATTCATTTAGGAACTAAGAGTAACAAGGGCAAGAAACAAGCTAAGCTAGGCAACGCAAAACTGAATACTAAACTAGAAACCAGTCCTTTTTCTGCAATATTATTCATAATTAATTATTCATCATCATATATGCATATTGAGATGGCAATGTAAGAGAAGCAAAGTAAAATTCACTGTAAGTCCATGGAAAACAAAATTGAAAGGCTTCAAAAGGAACGACAAGTAAAAGTTCATAAAATTAAAGGTACCATTAAAGTAATCAAATGCAAAATAAAGAAAATGCTCCAAATATCCAGTCTTTTCTTGATTCAGGTTTATTATCATACACACAGTAGAAACAGGAGTAACACTGGGTAATAAAATTCAGACTTTGTGAGTTCCAGGGAAGGTCCTAGCCTATTTGGTACCCTGGGCGAACACCCCCTGTGGTGCCCCCATTTTTGTATAATTTGGGCTTTATCATGGTAGACATACTAGACAATGGTCTGATGGTCATAAAGGCCACATAGGTGGGCACTGGGGGTCCTTTGTAAACTATGATACACAGGAAGTAGAGTCTGTTTACAGATTGAATATTCTCAAGTTACGGGCAACTCCTGACTCAAATGAGAATAGTAATAGTGTAGGCCATCTTGTTACATGCCTGTTATTTGAAAAATGCTCAAGTTTGTGTCAATTACTGGCTGTATTTCAGTGCTCCCTTCACTCCTGTTAAATGGATAGCATCAAATCCAAAATCATCGGAAATACTCCAAATGACTCCACAGTGAAATGGGTGAGTAAATAGCAGTATTTTATCTCAGAAATAAGGGATAATTTGTAAAAAAAAAAACAGCGCTTCCCCTTTAAGCTCACCGAGTGGTACTGTGATAGCTGCCATACCTCAACAAGAAAGAGCCAGTGAGGTTTAGGATCTTGATTTGGAAAGTGACACTTTGGAAAAAGCACTAGGTGTGCAGTTGTCTGATTTGATTCACTTTAAGATCATGCTTAAGGACAGACCTCTGACAAGGAGAGGGATCTTGTCCACGATTGGTTCCCTCTATAGAACCAGAACTTGTGCAGAAGCCATCTGCATTGGGATGATGTTCAAAGTTCACAGCTTTGGAGAAGTCATCTCTACCCAGCTGCACCACTTTGCAGATGTGAATGAGGATGGATATATGGCTATATTTACCTGCTGCTTCATAACACCTGCAGACAGAAGCACTGTGCATTTATAATGGGAGAGGCACGAGTGGCTACACTGAAATCATCTGTCTCATCTGTCCAGTGGCTGGTGACACGTTTAAGACATCAGAGTGGGATTATATGATTACATAACACAACTACAGGATCCATTTGAGCTTATTTCTCAATCTTTTGAAATTGTCTTAAATTGACAGTTCTCATCAATCAAAATTCTTAAATACTTATAAGACGTAACCATTTCAGTTTCATTTCAGTTTTCAGTTGACAACCTAAGAAGGTGAGATGGAAGCTGCTTGCCATTTGAAAATAGCATGGTCTTTGACTTATCTGCAAGACTGAACAGTGTCAAAGACTGAAAGCTCAAGGGATTTTAAAACTAAAAAAGATGAGCAATAAATTACTGTATCATCAGCATAAAGATGGGACACAGCACCAGACAAATTTTCACAAAGACTATTCACATAAATTGTGACCAATTGTGGCCCTAAAATAGAACCTTGAGGCACGCCCTTTAGAACAGGGAGCCTGGACACACTAGCCAGTTTCACACTATCGAGCCAAAGGCAGCCCGGGCTTACCGGTGCTAAGTGCTTTCACACTGCAGGGCCAGGTGCTAACTGTGGGCCACCTCTGGGCCGTCTTGGTGCTAATGGCCCGCGATTTCTGGCCCCACCTATACTATGGGCCAAAGCAGGGCTAGAGGAAGTGTCAAGGAAAAGGAAAAGCCACGTCAGTTCCATGCCAAGTAAAGCAGTAATGCCAAGTTTGTCCTATGTTTGCTGCTAGCCGCCTACTACTATCGATGTAAACAAATAGCCTATCAGTTAGCGAGCTATCTTCTATACAGCCTTGTGATGATGTGGTATAGCTGGCATTATGAATGCATTGTTTTATGGTTAACATACCTCAATTCTTTTGTGTTTCCATGCCTTGGCTCTCAGTCATCGTTCCTGTTGTAATTTCATTGCTCTTTGCTGTTGTCCCACATCATAGCCTCCCTAACAGCCTATCAGCCTATCCTGTTTGATAACGCGTTGTATCAGTGATGTTTTCACAAATGGGGTCGTAAACTGGAACAGCCAGTATCCTGACAGTGTGAACGGTTTCGGGGCATGGGGCTTGTGGCCCAGGGCTATTAACACAGGTAGCCCCTAATGGTCCTGGCCCGGCCTGGCTTGACAGTCTGAAACCAGCTAATGTGTTCTATCTGATAAATCGTCAGAGAAAATCAGTTTAAAGTACAAACATTTCCACAATTAAGTTGTTTAAAAAATGGCTCTACTTATGCTATATAAATATTGGTTTAAAGTGTAACTAGGTTTTTTTTAACAGTGACGATGCAAACTTTTTAATCCGTTATGAGACATTTTCTTGTGGTCCTATTTGAACTATATATTTAATAGAAACTGCTCTGTTTGTTTCCTCTGAGATAAAAACATCCTAAACTGGACAAGCTAAATGACTTGAAGGCTGCAACTCCCTGAATTTTAATGTTATTTTATTCTTTATTATTGCGATTGTTTTCAGTAAGAGACCCCTAGCAGCAGAAAAATGCATGTGTTTTTAATGTCTGACAGCAACAAGGGCTGAAAATGAGGATGGTGATTATCTTTGCAGTTTAGCTGGTCCGAGGTGCACAGCCAGCTCAGATAAAAGCATCTTGCCAGTTGTCGTCCTCTTGTCTTAGCATGTTTATTTTCCCACAACTAGTTTAGGTGTTGCCAGACTTCAGGCCTGCATGTGTGTCATCTTGATTCGTTTACTACAAAACAACATCTGGGGCGTATTAACAGCAGCACTGTGTCTACGTAACACAGAGAGAAATGGGACTGTACGGTTAATACTTGGTATTTCAAGTGGGGGGAAATGAAGTCATGTGGAGCCGGGCCAGTCCACAGTGCATCCATTCACAATACGAGCAGCTTAATCAAACACAGAGTGAAGCACTCATAAGTCAGTCAGTCAGTCAAAATGTGCTTGGTCTTGCTCTGCCAGCACACATTTGATCATCTGGTCCAGTCAGCCTGTGTTCCTGCTCTGTGATATGCTAAACATTCTGTAAACAGTGTCCTGTGCATGGTTACCGTCGCCATGGCAGCATGACAACAGCACTCAGGGCGCGGGGCCCCTCAAACACGGGAGAGTGGTGTTATTTAATATTTGGCCACGCATGAGCATGGCATGTTTCTATCACATAATCCTGTCACACCGGCGCAGAGGCCTCACCTCGCCGGGCCCAGCTGTTGCTATGTTTGGGCGTTTCGGCGACAACAACAACAAAAGGATGGAAATGTTCACCGAGAACAGCCCGGCCTCGCTGGCGGAGAGCCCGCACACACTTTGTCCACAGTTAGCATCACATGGGGCAATGGCAGCCATGCTTTTTCAGCCAGATTTGGGACACCAAAATAAGACTTGAGCCTCACTAATTTAAAAAAAATAGCAGCTTGAAAATTCTTCTTTTTTTCAAACCTGAGGTCAAACTTCAACCTGCAATAACATGCAAGAACTAGACCGTCTGTAACTATTATCTATTTTTATACTGAATATATTATAAGTCATATCCATAGTCCAAATTGTTTTATTTGTTGTGTCTAATTTAATTTCAGTTGATGTGAAAAAAATATTTATTTTCTTTGTTTAGTACATAGTGTAAATATTTATTACGTTATTACTCACTCTGTTATTTCATTGGTGTTGTTTATTGTTTGTTTCTTACTCTAACTTGTTTATGCAAGTGAATTTCTCCCAATGGAGGATGAATAAAAAGAAATTCTATTCTATTCTAAACTAAGCTGCAGCAAATGTTCTTTTGCATATATATCCTCTGCAGGCAGAGGCAACTTTTTCATCTCCAGTTCAATCAAACTGCAGCAGCAGAGTTTTATTTACTGTATATACTGTACAGCACAAACTCCTTAAAATTATCTCTCAGTCTAGTTTCAGGGATAAAAAAAAAAAAATCATGTCTCAGTCATCTCACGTTTTATTTATTTACCACTTCCTATTTTCATTATTTTCTATCAAGCACCTTGAAAGACATTTTATTGCTTTTACATTTATTACAAACTTTTTTTTTCAAAAAATCACATTAGAAGTCATTTCACTGTTTTCACGCTGTTTTTCCAGGTTCAGGTTCAGGTTTATCATAAAGCTCTTTAAAAACTGTTGACCAAAGCGCTGTACAGGCCATCTAAGTAAAAGGATATAAAAGACACGCTGAATGCACTGAATCAGGAGCTGTCATACATTGCCCTATTTATTTTAGAGTTTTATATTTTCCACTTATTTTTCATTAACATAGTTTCTTCTTTTACATTTGTATATTTTATGTTTTGTTGAATTGTTATTGCTTTCTTTGGCATTGAACAGGTTTGCGATCTATTTTGGTATACTCCTGTATAGTGACAACAAAAGGATTCTGATATTGTGGTGCCTTGCTCAGGGGCACTTCTTCAGCAACTAGTCCACACAGTGGACTTGAACCAGCGCACCCCCCCCCCCCTTTAAGTGGCTACAGCTACTACTGAGGCAGCATGGTGGTAATTTATCCAGTGCACATGGAGAAGGACTTTGACCTTTGACCTCAAAAACACATAAAAACACTATTTTTCTGTTTTTATTTTAAATTATGTTCATCTTTTTATAATTCTTACATCATCCCCGACTTGTTTTCACAATTTTCTAATATGTTTTTGTCTTTTTATGGCACTTTTAAAAATATCAGCCTTCAACAGATAACCCTAAACTTTAAACACTCAGTCTGCAGCAGAAACCACCTGAATGTACCTATGTGTGTGTGTGTGTGTGTGTGTGTGTGTGTGTGTGTGTGTGTGTGTGTATATATCATCAGACAGATCATTTTTCATAATGTTCCTCACTTGTCAAAACATCCGTCAGGATGGAGGCGAAGCAAAGAGGAAGGTGTGTCGGCCCTGGAAACGTCCAGGAGCGGTGTTGGTGCTGCAACCATGGCAACGTAAACAGGAGGGGTCAAACACAGATTAAAACATGTGCAAAGATTATGTAAGGTGTGAGTGTGTGTGTGTGAAGGCCCACATTTCTTATGCTCCTTAAAGGCAGAGTCTTCTTTCAGTGTCTGCTAGGAAACACTTCAACTCGCTTCCTGGTGTCCAGCTCAGCAGTAAGAGTGTGTTTTATTAGCAAACGTTAAGTGTGTGTTTTACGGCGTCTCAGCAGTATAAAAATAAAAATAAGCACCGTGTCTCTGTGTGCAAAGGTGTGAGAGTGTGATTATCATGAGGGAAGCACTATTTAATCTGTTCTTGGCCTCATCTGATTTTTCCATTTATTCTCAGCCGACTCCCACTCAAACCTACTAAACATACGCTTGTATACACAAATTTATATACATAAATACCCTCGTGTCTTCTGGTAAAACTGATCTTCCATTGAATATAAACACACAGCTGGAGCTGAATTTCAAACATTTACAACATGAACTATTAGGTTAACCACCAACTTTTCTGATAATCATTGAACAATAGTTGAAGGAAAAGTCTAAATTTTTGGATTCCAGCTTCCTGAATATGAATATATTCTGCATTCTTTTCTCTTTGATGACAATAAACTGAATATCTTCGAGGATTTACATTTGAGGACATCATATTGGACTTCTTGGACACTGAACCACATTTTTCACCATTTTCTGACGTTTTAAAGATTAATCAACTCACTGTTTAATTGAGAAATTAATCAAAATGTTCATGTTGTTTAGTTCATGCAAACTTAACACCTTATGTATCTTGATTGATATAAAGGTGTCTTTCAAAACAAACTATAGTTTCTTCATAAAAACATAAAGCTCCCTCACACTCATGCAGCATCCTGTAGATAAATATAGACTCCTCAAGCCTTGTTTCACTCCAGTTGGATTCATCAAGGCTGAAAATGAAAATGAAAGCAAGCTTGAAAGGACATACAAGGGAGTCACATGTGGAGGCCTGAATCTCACGGATCCACGTCAACATGGAGGCAACGAAGCAGTCCGGTCTCACCGGTGTTCAAGGTGAGTTCATGAAGCTGTCCGCTCTGCGTCAAATAAAAACCACTCTGTGGTTGACAGATGTGGTCAGAGATGTATGTATGATAACATGATCAACACACTACAGAATGTAAAATATGTACAACTTCTTATTCAGTAAAACTACTCCTGATACAGTAAATACATCATGACTCAACAATGTGAGAGTATTTTTACCTCACTGCCCATTAATCTTCTCACTATATTTTACTTTTATTGTATTTGATTATTACTGCATGTACCGTACTTTACAAAACTATCAGAATATGACATGATCAGCTACTTTCTCGTCAGTATTGACTCAAATACTTTTTGTACTTCTTGAGTACAATGTTAAATGCAGAATATGGAATATTTTCATGTGGTAATTCTACTTTTACTCAAGTAATCTCTTACTTGCCACTACTGCATTTTACTGCAGCCAGTGGCATGCAAGAAGGATCTACTGCAGGTCATTCCTGCCATCAGCAATAAGACTTTATAACGTAGAATAGAATAGAATTACTTTACCGATCCCAACCTGGGAAATTATTTAATAACATCAGCACAACTGGACTCATTACTGTCATTTGTCTAATTACAAATTTGCACTATTTTTAATATATAATAATTCTACTTTATATATAAGTATAATATTTTAATGGATTGTGCAATACCTATGGACATACTTAACTATATTAACAATATTTACTAGTAATGTATTTACTATTAGTATTAAGAACTCAGTGCGATATGTAATTTCGACATATAATAATAATGATAAAGGTATTAAATTTTGATGTAAGCAAATGCTGTGAATACCAGTGATAAATATAAATCTTTTCTCAATTTTATTTTTATTGTATTTATTCTTATTGTTGATAATTATTTTATCATCATGAGGACTATGATTATTATAATATATTATAATAATTATTATTATTATTGTCATTATTATTAGTAGTAATATTATTAATAGTAGTATTATTAGTAGTATTATTATTAATCTTGATGGCTATCATTGAATAAGAACCACATATCCCAGAAACCTTTGCGGTAAAACTACCCCCGCATACTGCGCAGGCTCAGACCACAGAGCCCAGAACGGGCAGCTCGGCTCTGTTTACGTTTAGATGCTCACAACAAAGGACGGCGCACCGCGGAGTCTGTCACTGAAAATAAAACACCGGGGATATTCCGCTGTACGGTGACAATTCACAACTCCAGGAAGAGGAGTAGAAATAAGCCCTTATCTTCCCTTTTAACGGTTTTACTTTTCTTTTTTTTCTGGTGGTAAACCGGCCAAGAGGGGAGAAATTAAGGCGAAATTTCCTTCTTCTTTCCTTCCTTCTTTCTTTCTTCTTCTTTTGGTTTAAACCGGAGGAGCGTTAGCTAGCTTGCTAGCCTCAGTCAAGTTGGACGAAAGCCAGGCAGGCAGCTGGTTGGAGAAGCTAGCAGCACCGAGGACAACAAAAAAAAGGAGTTCATCGTTTATTTTCTCTGTGAGTACACGTTCACACTCCTCAACACCTGCCTCTCAACAGTGACGGTTGAACGTTAACGTTAGCGGGCTAATTCAGCGCTAGCTTGTGTTGTTAACCGTCACCTGCTTTGTCCTGCCTGCCCACGGCTCTGACCACCTTTATGAACGCTGCTTTAATCTCATTTAGTGATGTTACTCAGCAAGGCAGGTAGGTCACATTATAGGCTTTTATTGTGTTCCCATATCCATGCACCTGTCCTGGCTTTATCTCAGTGGGAATCAGATAAAGCTGCTGGTGGTGTCAGAGATGCAGGTATTAGTTTACATCACTTCCAGTCTGCATGCTGACCTGCCACAAGGAGGAGGGGTGGACTGAGAAAGGGAACATTGCCTGATAAGGAATTAAGCAAACGCACGGACTCCTGCCATCACTACAGCTTGATTGCCAGTTAATGACTTCCCTCCCCTCCCTTTTCTCTCTTTATCTCCCATCTCCTTCTGCCTCAGTGTCTCCTTCTTTTCCTCAGCCAGACTCCTCCCTCGTCTCCGGGGTGGGAATCAGCAGAGGCCCAACAATATGTTATTACCAGGGTATTTAAGTCACAATACATCGTTGCCTCCATATGTAACTCTCAGTACGATATTATCACCATACTTAACTCACAGTATGATATTACCACAATACTAGACTCATGATATGGTATTATCACAATATTTAACTCACAATGCAATATTACGACAGTTTGTAACTTGCAGTACAATATTAGGACACTTAATTAACTCACTGTTCAGTATTATCCAGATACAATACTGTCACAATATTTAACTCACAATACAGTATTAGACAACGATATGTAACTTGCAATACAATATTATCGCAATACTTCATTCACAAATAACATTATCACAATATGTAACTCACAGTTTGATATTATCAAGATACAATATCATGATACTTAACTCACAATGCTTTTAGTATGATATTATCATGATACTAAACTCACTGTACTTATCTCATGATACAATATTAACATGATATGTAACTTGCATTGCGATATTATTTCAATACTTTACTTTAGGCACAATAGTATCACAATACTTAATTCACAATATGATATTATCACAATTTGTAACTCGCAGTTTGATATTATCAAGCTCCAATATACTTAACTCACAATAGAATATTACCATGATGTGTAACTCGCAGTGCAATTATTATCATGACACTGAACTCAAGGCACAATGTTACCAGGTTACTTAACTCACAATACAGTGTTACCACGATATCAGTCATGATACTGAAATCACATTTTACGATTCACTCATCTTTTAAGAGGTTATATCTTGTTGCATCTCCAGTCAGGTTTTTTTTTTTGATGATGACTTAATGATTGATCGTCGGACATTGTCGGACATAAACTCTGGTTGGTACCAATCAATGCTTTAGGTTTTATAGCATATGACGCTTTCATTCCAAAAGACAGAATAGCAGCTGGGCCATCGGATTGTTCAGGGTGTAGTTTATAAAATAAAAGATTGACACCGGTTTGTTCAGTCTGTACTGGTGAGCCATGATGTGATGAGTGTTGTTTGCTGACAAGGATCTCGCTGACTTCCCTTCAACATAGTGGACATGCATTAACTCCATCTGCTTCACCAGGATGCCCCAGGTATGTTTGTCAATGTGATGATTAATCAATAACTTTATACAAACCTGACACGACTGACTTTATATTCAAAGCTGCAACGGTCAATGCTAGCAGGAGTCTCTGCAGGTACATAGTTCTTAAACCTCCAGTCCTACTACTGGATGACCGTGAAGGACAACACAACAATGCTGTGGTTATGCTGCTAGTGTGATTTACTGCAAACACAACTGGTGCAGCAGGCTGAACCGAATGTTTAGGGTCCTTTTCAGATGTGAAACTTTGAGCTGAATCTGGTTCAGAGGGCTGTAAGGTTCAAGCCCTGCTATAAAGGACACTTTATTATATGTTTATGCAGACTATTTAAAGTCTCACAGCCCTATAATTGGTGACAGCCTCTACAGTGTGAAGGACTCAGTCTTTGCCTTGTTGCACATACAAATTGTTTGCATGTTGGGTGTGTTGCCTGCAGGCCTGAATGTGTACGTCCTCCAACATAGAGTCTCAGTTTCGGGGTGGAAACCGGAGCCGGCGGTGTCAGACAGGAGCTCTGATGTCTTAATGGATGCTCAGTAACCTGGTCTGTGGGAACACTGAGAGGCCTCCCAGTCTCGGCTTGGACTGGATGCTGTGTCGCTCCACTAACTCCTTCATTATCAATTACTTTAAAATACTTTTGTTTCAATCAAAAGCTCAGTGTGGTCCAGTACAAGTTGTACATGCAGTTGGATGATGAAACTAATTTAAAATACTGCAACAGAATCACAAAGTAAATGCATCCGTCTCGTGTAAAAATGGCTTTTTGAAGACTTGCAATATTATTGCATTTATATTCATTTTCAGGTTTTCTGAAATGCTAAATCTATGCTGCAGTGGTTTGCAAAGTGTTCTTCATGGTCATTTCTGCCATCAGCAATAAGACTGTATAACATCAGCATCACTGGCTGATTTCTGGCATTTGATATGCCATCACACATCAACAACTAATTTGCACCATTGCATAATTTTGTAAGTCATATCCATAGTCTAGATACTGGATTTTATTTCGTTTGCCATTAAAAATATATTTTTATTGTTACTTATTCAATCAGGTGCTATTTATAAACTCAAAAAAACACACAATAACACCCTTCAATGACCTTAACAGAGGCTACATACTGTATATATAAAGTAATTTAAGAGTAGAAGTTAACTGACAAAGTTGTGAGGGGAAAAAAATAATTCTTAAAGGAAACCTTAAATCCTTGATAAGGTGTCCTGTCTGAACTAAGTGTGAGCTGTGTGGAAACCTGCTTTTATTGCGTATTGACTCAATGGAAATATAAGAAAGCTGCAACAATCATGTGAGCAGTTGGTGGTTAACACCTTGGCCATGAGTGTGTTTGATACTCAAACCGACAACATGCCAAACATCCGTGAGTGTTCACACACCTTTAAAACCTTTAATAATGAGAATGGTGTGTTTGTCATGAGGAGGCTTTTATTTTGGTAATTGTACGCATTTATCTTTTTACATGCACATGACTGCAGTGTGTGGTTGCATCAGCGAGTGGCTTCGCAGCTCGGCGGGGATCCACTGGTGTAATCCTGGGCACAGCAGAGCTCCAGCTCTCCTCCCACCTGCTGTGAGCAAAGAGCTCGCTGTTTGTCTCCCCGGTCCGAGTCTCTCTCTGGTAAACTGGTAAACAGGCTGAAGTTTGCTGGGTGAGATTATGTCTGTCATGGAAAGTGGGTCAGACAGTGGGCATGTTTTTATGGCCTTGTTTCTACAAGGTAGGGAAGGAAAGAGGAGGTGGTGGAGGGGCATTAAACCACCAGCGTTTTTCCACAGTGTTGCCTGAGGCAGCCTGGGTTTGGTACGGTTGTCTCATACCCGTTTCCCACCGAAATTAGCTCTAAAAATAGGCAACAGACTCCTTTCCCATTGCAAGTATGTTGTTTACGTTTGACATCTTGAACGCTATGCACCGGAAGCAGGGTTAAAATACATTTTCAGTTTCTCTTTCAAACTCTCAAACCAGAGTTGGTGTGTGTTGGAACAGTGGTAAAACTAACAAAATGTATTTTTTGAGATGAGTTCTGTTTTGTTTCTATAGAGTTTGAATTTCTATTTTGTGGCGATCGGTGAAGTAAAATTACAGTTTTTGTCAATGGAGTCTGGTAGTTTTGAGAAGAGCACTTAAGGACTTTTTCGCATCTCTCTCTGTGAGTTAAAGGTTTATTTTGACAAATTGGAGTTGGTAATTCTTGAAATAGTGGCAACACCAATAAAGACATTTTGTCTGATTTATATTTTGTTTTAATATGTGTTTTGCAGCAATCAGTAAAGTAAAATTACAGTTTTTGTCAGTGGAGTCTGGTGGCTTTGAGAAGTGCACATACCGACTGTTTTCCTTTGCACCTCACTGTGCATTAAAGGTTTATTTCGATCAAACCAGACTTGATTGTTGGAACAATGTAAACACTAATAAAGACATCTTTTGGTTTCTGTTGAAAGTGAAAATTTGAATGAAGTGTGTTAGTATGATCGGTGAGGTAAAATAGACTCTTTCTTGACTGGAGTCTGGTGGTTCTGAGGAACTCATGTTATTTGTATGTTATTAAATTATTAAATTATAATAATTGTCCAAATCCCTGTTAATTTCATATACTATATATTCACTTCAAGGTGCACAGCATCGTGCTGGGAATCGGCTCTCTAATCAGAGTTTCTTTGACATCGCTGTTAGCATGCCTGTTAGCTTGTTAGCTCCGTCAGTACTTTCATTGTTTTTTGGACAGCGCTGTTAGCACCATATGGTGTGAGCCATCGCCATGTTGAGAGCTGTTGAGAAGCAATAAAAAGTTCCCAATTCTGTATTTAGCACATTTTCAAAGATGCTGCATGAATTCAGCAAGAAACACCAACCTCTGTTTTCCACCAGTTGTTTCCTGGCAATAATAAAATGCTCCCTGTAGGTCATGTCCACATTATCATATGAATTATGTAAAGGAGCAAACAGTAAACCTTATACATTATTTAAATCTGGTTTCCTCAGAGTAATAATATGTAATGTAATGAATGCATAATGAAAGAGGACAAAGCACACGGGTGGAGAAAGTACACCTGCACAGCAGCCGAGTGCAGATTGTAAAAAAGTCGTCCTTTCTTCATCACACCATCTGTCTTAATCTCACTCTTTTGGGGAGACTATTCATTATTTAAGGAGCTATTTTAGTCACATATTTATGCACAGGGGAGAGTACGGTGGTCACCCAGTTTTCCTCTTTTCCCCTGCTGCCAGTACCTGAGGAACAGTAATGGAGGAAACATAGTGAGGCTGTTCTGTTTTAAAACGAGCTGTTAGGGAGTTCACTTTTTTGCTTTTAACGGTAAACCTCCTGAATTCATGAATAGAAACCTTATTTGTAAATGTCGGTGGAGTAGTGGGGAAAAATGTCTGTTAATAATGTCAGGGATGAACTTTTTGCAATAACTGTTTTGGGGTCAAATAAATGGAGTATTTTCATTTCACCTGTGCATATTGCCAATTTCATTATCAGAAAATTAGTCTTCGGCTATTTTGATTATCAATTAATCATGTTTTTGCTTGTTGCAGCATTTCCACTGTGATAATACCAAACATTAACCTTTGGAAATGCTAACAAGATTTTATGGAACAGATTAATTGTATAATCAAGAAATTAATAGATAATTAAAATAATTGTCTGCTGCACCCCCTGTCTAACTAATGTTAGATGCACATGTTCATCTTCTTTCACATTTAGGCACTCGATTGGTGTTTTTTAGAAACCGCACTGACAGTAATTTGTGACATAAACACTGTTCATTTCCTACTTCGAGTCATAGCTGCACTGCTTTCTTAATTTCTTACCGTTCTGTTTCAGGTGTGTTCAGCACCTCTGCCCAGACTCAAACCACAACCAGTTTCACCCCAAATTTTCCCTTCACATCAGCAGAATCCTTCACTTTTACAAGCAGGAAACTGAAAGCCCTGTTGAGGTTAAACCTGTAATGTGAAAGTAAGAAAGTGTGTGTTTATACGATTCTCAAGATACCACCTCCATGGTAGCCTCGCCGTGTAGTTCGTACGGGCGACTGCACCCAAAAGTACTGATGTAATTTGGCACCTTCTCTTTTCCACATTCATGCTACACACAGACCTGTAATTATCAACTCCCATCTGATCGTGCATGATTGCCATTTCCTGCCTCTCTTTCCAACCTTCCTGTCTGAAATGAGCTCAAACGCACACACAAGACGGTTCGGTGTGCGACTTGTTGAGGCTCCCCCCCCAAGGGAGCACTGCTGTTTCTGCGAAGACAGTAAAAGACCTAGGCTGCTGAAAATCCATTAAATAATTAAACTATGAGGCTCCACAGACAGTAGCTGAGACATGGAGTACAAGCAGAATCGGAAATCCTGAAATGTAATTGATTGCATAACACGTGAAAGGCCAAAGCCCAAACTGACTAATCTCACTGTGAGCAGCAGCAAGCGCTCACTGGTTTCATCCTTCTGCTGGACGAGAGGTTAATGATTACAAACTATGACCGGCTGCAGCACAATTAGACCAACATAGACTGCTGCCTTATTCAGTCCCCAGAGAAAAGCAGCCTTCATTAACACTGAACGGAAATGTGGGGCAGTGGTGGGGCAATGATCTCCAGGTACTTTACTGATGGTTTTTAGTTTAGGGTACGTATGTGAGGATGCTCCACCATGTGAGCTGGTGGTCATCCCAAAGCTTATGAAAAGGGAATCATCATAAAGCAGTTATTGCAATGATGCTCTCATTTGTCTTGTGTTGTAAATCCAGCGCACCTAGACGGCGTCCACAGGGTCTATATGGGCTGTTTTGCAGCTGCATCACAGTTAATATTCATGCAATGAACGTGTTTTTACCTCAAAAACCTCTATTTTTGCACTCAAATTGTCTCAGATTGATGCGTTGACTTTCATTACATTACATTTACTTTACATTTAAATGCTATTTTTGATTAGTCAGTAGCCCCACACATATTTTAAGGTACTTTGTTTACTTATTTTCCTTTGATATTTGATAACATGTTTTTCTGCTTATTGGATGTCACTGGTTCTTAATTTCATATCAGCTCTTATTGTAATTTTGCACTATCCACTTTGTTGCTGTAACACTGGAAATTTCTCTGTTTGGAGGAATAAAAGGGTATCTTATCTTAAAATGGGGACTACAAAAGCATGAAAGCATGATGTTGTCATCACAGTGTTAACCAAAATAATCATGGTTATGATTTCTGTCATAATCTACAAATCATTTATTATTAGAACTGAAATCCCAATCTGTCAAAAGCAGCCTGTATTTAGTCCCCTATGTTGCTGTGAACTCAATGAGGCTTGGTAATATTTACCATAATAAGCAGAACTATTAACTGCAACTGACCAGAAAAACTCTGAAAATGAAGAAATAATTCATGAGAAAGCTGGAATCGGTCATAGAATCATGAAGAGCTTTTATTTTGACACAGTTTGGATTAAGTGATACATATGAACCACGTTTGTGCCACCATTCATTTATCAAAGACATAAACTGGCAAAAGACAGAGGTTACAGAAAGCAGAGCAGCTAAGACAGAGCATATCTGCTGCAGCAGTGCCTCCATAATCCTCAGTCAGTTTCATCATTTAATTTATACGCTGCTGCGAATTCCCCAAATATGCCTGCAAGTGAGTAACGGCATATTATTTACCCTTCTGCACTGTATGCCTGTGAATCATAACAACTCGCGTCCTGCTGTACGGCGCCTCCAGGAAGGTCACGCACAAGGAGGATGTGGCGTTTGGCTTTCAAAGCATTGACCCACATGTGTCTAGAAGTCCAGTACGTCCTTGCAGCTGCAGCCCAGTTTTTGATTACTCAGGCTGTATAAGACAGCTGTGGACATTGCAGAGGTTTGTTGTCGCACATCCACCAACATGGCTGTCTGTTGTCTGGTGTGCACACAAACGCTGAATCATTGATGAGGCTGTAATCCGAACGCCGGCCCACCTGTTTCCTCCCCCTGCCTTCTGTCATCAGTTCGCCTCCTTGCAGGGAAAACCAGTCGGTTGCTCTGACGAAGTGCAGACAGCAGCTTCGCCCTGGAAACTGAAGGAAAAGCAACCGTTAAGTTATGAAATTAAGAAAGCACCATAGAGACAAACAGTCACAGAAACTTTTCCAGTCATGAAAGAAACGGTTATTCATTTTTTTTGGCAGTTCACTGTGTCGACATGTATTTCATGGCAGCATCTCCCTCACTTTAACTGGACTCTTTCTTCCTCACTGAGTTCACTACTCTTCACCGTTTTGAACAGGAGTGAGGAATTTAAACTAAATTCATCTTTTTAGACCCAAATTTGAGTCAGAACACTGGAATTCTTTGAGAAATCAGAAATGAACCCAGAATAGCTGATTCTTCCTGTAAAACGATTAATCGTTAAATTAATGTATCACTCAAATGTGAGTATTAGCTGATTATCTTTAGGTTCATGCACATCATGTGTTTTTTTTTGTGCCCTCAAATCCATATTTTGTGGACGCATGCAAGGTGTTCTCAAAGTGACAACGATAGTGTGCACCAAGGAACAACCAATCTATGTATATATGGAGGAGAAGTCAATCATTTTATTTAGGTTTAGTCTACCCAGAGCTTTACGTCTGTCCTACAGACTAGTTGGCTTGTTTCTGCATCCCAGAATGTCACAACATCCAGTCAAAAGGTCAGCCAGGCCAACACATCGAGGCAGTCAAGCAGTAAAGTTACTGTGAGGGATTCATGGTGCTGAAAATCCATTCATCTTTCGTGTAATTTAGTCATTCAGGCCAAAAAATTACCACAACTTCATCATCATCATCATCACTGTGCACGGGTTTTGGTTGCTTAGAAACAGCACGGTTCAACTTTTACCGTCGTTTTTAGATCTAACGTGTGAACTCAAATGTGAAAAAGTTGAGAGATCTTTGACTTCCGGGCTGTTGGTTGGGAAAAAACACTGTTTTTCTGACACTTAACAAACCAAGTGAATTGATTAACCAGAAAAATAGTTGTTGTTTCGGTCCCAAAAACTTTGTTAATGTTCCACAACAGTGGAAAGTATTTCAGCTTTAGCTTCAATAGAATCGTCTATCAACAACCCGTAAATAAATGTGCAATAACTGTGTATCAATGACTGAGCAATACCTATGGATGTGCCTAAATATACTGTAAATATGATCTATATTTTTTTGCCATACTGTTTTTACATTCATATTTAGCACCAAGTTGAGCAGCGCTCCTTATTTTATTCATACGATGACAATAAAGGCATTTGATTTGATTGATTTGATCTGACTATTGGGGATTATTCTAATTGTTTTGTAATTTAAGGCGGCCTAAATTAGATTTTGGAAAGTCTGATTCACATGGGGAAAAATCAAAACAGGAAGCACCGTGACTGTTTTTAAACGTCTCCCTAAGCTACTTTTATTATAGCCCATAAAGCAAGCAGAACAGAGAAGGAAACTTTGGGATGACATGACACATTTTTTGTGAGTCAGATTCTTCACAGTGAAATACCCTGTAGTCCAGCACCTCCTCCTCAAACTGAAGACCCTGTCTTAGTGGGACTGGTCTTAGGTTCTCGGGAGATGCTGGTCTTTGGGACTCCAGAGCGACCGTTACTTTGTTTTGAAGGGTTAATTTAACTCTCAGCAGGTATTTGGCTCCAAAGTTTCTGACTCCAGTCTGCTTTTTTAGGAGTGGTGTGAATGGAGCTGCAGAGTGCACTTAGCATACTTTTCAAGTTAAAATTGCGTATCGGGGTGGCGTCCACGGCTGAATTTGGTTTGAGAGGTGTAGTGTGTGTCCACAAACCATTAACAGGATATCTCAGCATGTTTTGGTTGTAACCTTTGTGGCCTACTCTCTGATGTATGACGGTATTATTACAGAGTTTGTGCTGCTTATTTTTGCCAAGAAGTTGTCCAGGGAGTATCTGACACTACATAAAAATACTAATGTAATCATAACAATTTTGTTGTTAATCTTTGACATATTCAAGACGCTAATCACCACCAATCAAGTCCCAACCACCTGTTATTTATTATATGGGAAATATTTTATATATTTTTGAATAAATAATTAATAATTCAAATCATTAAACTTTAAAGGCATTTATATGGTTAAAATCCTAAAAGTTATTGCATGTTGGATAGTTTTGGCAGGTCTGAAGTTGTTTAAGTGATTTATCTAAATGTGATGTATGTTTGTACATGCACATTTTTGCCACGATGGTGTCCAGAGGGTGAAAAATGCATCAAGGGACGTTGAATTTTACTAAAAAGAAAAGTTCATGCCAAAAGCTGTACCACAGCTAAAAAAAAAAAAAAAAAAAGTAAAAATGTCAGAAGAGTGCATAAGTGTTAAGCGTGAGGCCTGGTTGCATTTGATGCCACCTCCACTACGTTCACATCTTTCAACAACACAGCTCGGGTTTACATTCCCCACCTTGTTTCTAATGCTCCAGTCCTCCTCCTGACCCGGCTCCACATATTTCATGCCTTGCTGTTTATAGACGATGAGTGTGAGCACTGTTGTGGCAACGCTTCCTCGGGTCAAGTGTTTGGCATCGAGCCCCAAGTGGATTATTCTGATCCGCCTTGTTACCTTATTTTCTGCCACGGCTGTGGAAGATCCTCTTAAATATCTCTTAATATCGCCAGTGTTGAGTGTCTGTGTAGACCTAGTGTTGGTTTATAAGTGTGCAATATGTTTCAGTGAGGTAAAAAAGTGATTTAAGAAAAGACAGATGGGCTGAAGCTAATTTTATTTGCAGTGTTGGAGAGCATGTGTGCACCATCCTGATTAAGCAGGTTGTTCATCACTTCGCTGTTTATTCACATTTGGCGAACTCCTCCATCCAGAATGAATAGCAGAGCTGCTCAACTTTCATCATTCAGGCAGACAAAACAAAATCAGACCCTGCGAAGGTGGGACAGGTTTATAATCATCGTAGTGAAAAGGAGGCTGTGGAGTGCCGCAGGGAGTAAACCTAATGACTAGACTTCTTCAAATCGCTGGATTAGTTCATGAGAAGCTTTTCCTTCAGTAGAAACTGTGAGGTGTTTTTTGTCCTGGATTAGAGCTGAAACATTTAGCTGGTTAATGAATTTTATCTGTCAACAGGAAACTCATTGGCAACTATTTTCATTTTGAATAATCCAGAGTTATCATTGTCTACCACTAACATTTTTTAGTTTAATCGATTCAAAAATATTTTCTGATTAATTTCCTTCTAGTTTTGTTGATCATTTGTCATAATTGTTAGTTAGAGGCTAATTATATAGCTTATCTTTGACCAGGGCTGCAGATACATTATCTACAGCATTGATTAATCTGTTATTTTCTCAAAAATGACAGAAAATGGTGAAAAATTACGTCTTCAAACTCAAAGATATTCAGTTTACTGTCGTAGAAAATATTATATCTGTGTAAAATATTACTTCAACCGAGTAGTTGATTATCAAAATAGTATATATACCGTATATAATAAATTGACAAAACGTTGCAGCTCTAGCTCAATCCTTTAAACATGTTATTGACGTGAGGAAGTGAGTATTTTCTGGTTTTAGACAGCATCTTCTGGACAAGACATTTCTAAGACATCACCTCAGGCTTTGGGAACCTTTCATGGTTATTTATTGCTGTTGTTAATTGGAGCCTTATTCTGGATCATATCTTAGATCGCTATAAAAATTTAATCATATTAGTTCAGCACAGTTTTTAGGATAGATCCAGGTCATGTAGACCTGCTGCAATGACTGCTCTGCTTTATTCGTACAGCGTGGTCTCATGGTTTTCTCCCCGTTTGCATTTCTTGGACGTTAAATCTGTGTCGTCTAAGCTGCAGTATGTTTCCATCCATCCTGGTGTAAATATTGGACCACACACTGGAGAGCACCTCCAGGGACCATTGAAGATGAGAAGTGAGCTCCTGCCTGTGAGTGGGCTGGGAATTTGGGATTTGGTGCATCGACTCAACGACTCTAAATCACTTCGGAGACCGGATATGGACATGTATATGTCCATGGCTAGACAGCGTTGTTCCTGCATGCTTTTAGCTTGAGAGTGAGGGGTAAAATATCAAAATGAAGGTGTATTTGAACCCTGCAGGAACACGTGAAACACTAAATTATATGTCAGGAGTTCACGCTCTGCTGGCTCATATTGATAATGTCGTCTTATCTGTCTGTGAACACCCAGCCGAGCCCCAGGGCATTTAATTCACGCAACATTAATTTTCTATAATGTTGCATCAGCAGTGACTTTATAGCCCATGTGGATGGAAATGCTTTGTGCCTGCCAGTAACACATTGTGGGTGTATTTTGAGACGGTACGTCAGGAGTTTTTGTTCGAATGGAACTGAAAAATCAGATTGTTCAAGGTCAGCAGTGTCCGGAAGAAGAGTTGGCAGCTGGAGAAAGATGATGAACGAGTCAAACTCAGAAATTTTTACATTCAGGGGAAAAAGGCAAAGGTGTTGGTTTTTCTGAAATCTAATTCACACCACTGAGAAAGAAAGAGTGCGAGCAGACTGGAAAATTATCACTTGCCGAACGCTGGCAAGTTTCAGATTGTGTGAAAGGAAGTTTGTGTTGTCACTCAGCTGACAGGAAGGTGTCATTATTTTCACAATAAAAGACTTGTCCCAGCTCTGGAGCCAGTCTGCATGTTCCAGATCTTTTTATTTGGTTACATCAGCCAAACGAAGCCTGGTCAATTTAAAATCCTGTCTTTAATGTAACAGACTGCACACCACATGTCAAAAACACGAACAGTGCACATTTTAGAGAAGCTGAGCTGGAGTCGCTTGAACAAACATAAAATACTGATCCACACTGGCACCATGGGTGAACCAGTGATGTTACTGTTTTAAACTGGTTTAACTGGTGTCGGTTTAATCCTGATGCATCTCTCATATAATAAATATTAAATAAGTTAAGGAGACCACCATTGAGAATATTTCTGTATAGTAAATCAAAAAATTGTCAAGCAATGTGGAACCCCTCTGTTCAGGACAAGACACTTTTTGCTTTTAATGTGCTGCAATAACAATGCCATCGTGTTCGTGTCCATTGATCGGACAAGTTGGACCAAGGATAAGAGACACAAAGGGAGACGGTGGAGAGTCTGGCGTCAGGTTCACCAGCTTCCCCTCCTCCGCCTCACAGATCAGTTTCCGAGTCATCGAGCGTCTAATCTTCCCGGTGTGCAAACCCAATCCCTCTCTGCTGACCCGACCGCGCAACTCTACACACTGGAGACCGAATCCGAACCGCCTGGAAAGGAGCTCGCTCCCACACAAACGCCTTTCATTTAGATTACAAATGAAATGCAGCCGCACACAACCTCCCACACTCAAAGAACATTTGCCCAAAATTTGTAGGGTTAACACATGGTTTGACCACGTTACACTACCAGGATGAGGTTTACGGTCAGACCAAAGCATTCCTCCATTTTTCTACGACTGTAAAACCTCCTGCGTGACGCTTCAGTTCAGTCACCATGTGGAGAAGCAATGAAAGACATTACAAGAAGCTGTAGGAAGCCTTTCAACTCACGTTCTTTCCTTCTTCCAAGCCCATAAACAGATGACTGATGGCCAGATCCTGTTTTATTTAGTGATTTACTCGACCACACTTTGACTCAATGCTTCAGAGTTTATCCTGTACCTGTGAGCAGATAGTTCAGTTTGAACCACAGTAGTAAGTGGACATAGTCACTGTGACGTGTTTTGTGGACTTTGCGGTTTGGAAGCCTCGTGTTTGGCATGTGTTTGCCGTATGACACGAGGGTGACGCTCAGTACAACTGAACACTGATAAAGACTTTTTTAGGCGACCAAAAATGAACTTTCATGAACTGCAAATTCACTGTGAAAGAACAGCACAACAAGGGCTTGGTAGCGACCTGTCAATCAGCAGGTAACCCCGTCCTAAATCATCCAATGCTTTATGGCCTGTTTGACTCTAAATTGGACCAACATTTATTAAATGAACATCATGATGTATTGAAGAACACTACAAACTACAGACTGAGACCATAAACTCATGTTGACAATGTTTACTGAGGGAGTAAAGAAAGAAGAAGGATCATTTTCTGTTAGACTTCAGAGGAGAATGCAGGTTTAAGGCACTTAAAGGCCTTTGAGGTAATCACCTGGTTCTTCAAAGGGCATTTATGTGAATTTACTGAAATGGGTTTTATTACAGAGCTGACACTTAAATTAGGGCTCTCACTTTGACAAAAGCAGCTGTACTCAGAAGTCAACCAGTATCAATTAGTCCCATCCACTCATGTCATTTTATTCTTTTGAGCTGACCGACTGGTTGTAACAATCTCGGGGATCAATAAAAATATCTCATTTTATTCTAAGACCTGCTGGATAATTAACTTTCCCATCAAACGGCTAGTGTTTGTCACAAGAAGTGGTCGCATCTGATTTGAGCCACTGATGGAGGTCCTCTCAGAGACGTTTTTATCTCATTGCAGATGTTATAGGATGGACTTAACCATCCTTTAAGTTGACGGTGGAGTCGCTAACTGAGGTTGTTTTTATGGTGTTGAAATGACCAGCTCATTGAGGTCCAATACCATCACCCCGCACTGATTAAAAGGTCTTAAAAGGTGGTGTTTACAGCTGTTAAACTCTGGCAAAAGTAAATTTTTACACTGCAATATTCAATTAGTTGCTTGCGTGAGACAGACTTTTACCGCCACCATGTTTAAACTATTCAATGTTTTCCTGTTGTGACATAAATTTTATTTATATTCGTACTGAGAGAAAGCCAAATCACATGGGAGAAGCATTGTGACCTGTTTTATAAATGATTTCCTGCTTGTTTTCAAGATGAATGGAGTAATAAATGGTGTTTTAGAGACCTGCTTGGATGCACAGAACAAAGCACTATATGATGGCTGTAATTCATGTTATTGTAATTCACATTGAATATAAACATTTTGTTGGAACGTTTCAGTGGATTGAATATCGTTGTAGCTTCTGTACTCTGGCTAAGTTTGCAGTTATGCCTCTCAGGAGTCCATTTCTCTGCTGCCCTATCGAGGCGTGACTGTAGCAGCGACCGTGTCTTTTCCTCGAGGCCACGGGTTGAAGCACAAGTGGATTTCTCTTCCCGGAGTATTTGGAGGACTGATTTCCAAACAGGACACGGGTCAAGTGGGGTTGACTTCCTCTTGGAGTGTTTTTGTTGTATTCAAGGAATAAAATCACATATTTTAGAGGCTAAAAAATAATGTTTGACATGAAAGATGACTTCTACAAAACCGGATTATTGAAGTTGTTGTTGATTAATTTACTGTTGTTCAACTGTTGTTAATGTTAAATGCCTCATTATTTCTGCAGTAAAATAAATAAGGACTGTAACTGGTTGTGTATTTTTGCCTCGGTAACACCGGAGAACACCTCAGCTTTCCAGGTGAATAAAATGTAATAAACACACTCTTGCGCCACTTAAAAATATGCCGATTTAGCCATTAGCATTTCCCATTTGCAGTGTACTCATGGATGCACAGACATTACAGACTATATTTTGATATTTCTCAGGCAAGTTATGGATTTAAGAGCTGTAACTGTCTTCTTCTGTCAACCTGTGTTGTGTTGACACCTAGTTTTAGTACAACATCAGCAGCAGCGTCATAACAAAACAGAGAAAGTTAACAAACGTCGCTGAACACAATCAAGAGATTTGCATGAAAATAAACATGAGAATTGTTTTCAACAAGTAATTGAAGTCGTGGCACCAGAATACAGCAGATGTTTTAGCATTATTACATATATTTATATTGCTTATCAGTCCCGCAGATAATTTTCTATTCTACTTGTTTACCTCACTGCTTCTTATTTTTTATACAGGCTCTTATAGTAAAGCCGCTCTATCCACTTTGTCGCTGTAACAAAGTCGAATTTAGGTTTATCTTATCTTATTTGCATTAATGTGTAAGTCCAGTTAGTTGTCTTTTCACGTAGCAGCAGACGTATTAAATAGCTGCAGAAAGCAGCAAGGACATGTTGTCCTCTGAGTCCACGCCAGGCATCTGTTATTATTTATTGATCTGATGACCCACTTTACCAGGAGGGTATCGCTCCCACTTTCCAGTAATGAAGATGCAATGCTGTGCCGGAGGTCCTGGTTTGCTTTACTGCCCTGACCGATGTCGGCTTTCTGTGAATTCTCAGTTAAAAATTACAAATATGATCAGTGTTTTCTTTGTTGTGGTGAGCTGGATGTATGTGGGTTAGACATTCAGTCCAGGTCAGGCCCTGTGGCAAAAACACAGCTTATACTGCTCATTTTGCAGTCCAGCGTCACGAAAACTGGTGATCCAGAGCTGTGCAAACCCAGTCATGAGGGAACAAAAGACAGATAATGGACAATTAATGTCATTGTGGCATCTGATCTGGTGTGAATACAGCCTCAGAGTGTTGGCTGGACAAGACAAGAAAGTGGAATATATCACATTTGAAATTATAATGGGGCATATTTCCTTTTCATTTTGTGACAAGAAAAGAGATTTTCAAATCAATTTGTCATTGAAGCTATTTTTGTGTTGGGAATGGTTGTTTTTATTTGCAGTACGGCTACTCAGTTCAAAGCATTGCAGGGAGAAAAACAGTAAAAACTTGATATTTAATCATCATTTGAGATTATTACTTTCTTATTAGTGTCTCGTCTTGTAGGTTTCAGGTGTGGAAAGTTTGGTCATACGAGCCAACCGCTTTAGCCTCAAGGCTTTTTTTTCTGGTGCAGAGCTCTTTGGTAAGCCATGTCAAAGTCGTTGTTTGTGCAAACTCACTCGGCAGTAAAGCTCTTTTCGTGGTTCTTTGCTGGTCGTGAATCAGGACCAACCTTTCAGACTCAGCGGATGCAGATTAGTGAACAGTTTTTTCTTTGACCCGGTTTGCGTCTCGTTCCTGTTAGATCCTCTGACCCACTTCTTGCCAGTTCTTGACCTACCAGCCGAGAAGCACTGCCTCTAGTGAAGTCGCTTGTTTCCACAGATAAATGTGTCACCCACTTTGACGAACTATCTCTCACCTTTTCAACCTGACATCCTTCACCTCTGTTAACTTAAGGTGTGGCCTGGATGCTTGTTGCCATGTGTGTTCGCTAAACAGGACCGCCTGACATGCATTCAAAAGGAAATTTGCAGCTGCTGCGCTGCTTCCGTGTTAACATGCAGGCATGTTTATGTGCGCTTGTACATTTGTTTGTCACGTGTTGCGCTCTGTTGGCAGCCAGCGTGAGCGGCAGGTGTCATCTATGCCTCCTCACAGTTCAGGGTTTTTGACGAGGGCTTTCTGGGAGTGTGAGCATGCCGTTACGATCCCCGACCTCCAAGTCTGAGCTGCAGATCTGTTGTTGTAATACTGTGTGTCGGTAGCTAAGCAGCAGCTGGCAGGCCGCCACACCGAGCTGTGTGTCATGCAGGGTTGCAGAGGTCTGGCAGCTTAGTCAGACTCACACTGAAAAAGTTATATACATACTGTATAAAAAGTTATATAAATACTGTATGGAATCTCAATCAAGGCAATAAATAAGGAGCAGTTTGATGATGTTGTGAAATAGTGTGAGATCATGGGTGTGTTCACTGTTCATCATAGACTGTTGTATATACTGTGACTTGGTGTGTTGCCTATTTAGACATTTATGCATTGTTTCCTGATCTATACGGGCCATGAGTCGTGCGCATATTTTTAATGTGCATTATTTACTGATTTTCCTTCTTATTGCCTCCTGCTTTTCTTCATTTTCTCTGCAGGCATTGTATTTGTCCTGTAAATATGGGTGTTTTATGTCTTTTATAGCTCTACTTTTGTTTCTTTATTTATGTATTTTTAAGCCAAGAGACTCTACAAAATTTCGTTACACATGCATAATGACGAAAAAGAATCTTGAATCTTATTGTGACGTTTTCCTACTTTTTCTACTTGTTTTTTTAATAGGCCCTTATTGTTATTGTTGTTCTGTCCACTTTGTTGCTGTAAGTCGGCCTAATAAAGAATTATATTAATCTTACCTTATCTTGTATAACATAATATATATAAACTAGAAAAGCACTCAGAGAGCACAGAGCTTTGCCAAGGCAGCGGCGGCTTTTTTTTGGGTGGTGACGTTGAATCGGATTCGATCACCAAAAATTAATCAGTTTTAAGTTAGGCCACTTCTGACCAACCCTGAAAATTTCGTCAGAATCCGTCCATAACTTTTGGAGTTATTTTGCAAACCAACAAACAAACGAATAAATAAATGAACAAACCCTGGTGAAAACATAACGTCCTTGGCGGCAGTAATAACATAGGTAGAGGTAGACAGGTAGAGTCAGTTTTAAACATTTCAACGTGACACTCTTACATGTTATTCCTTCAACAAACTCTCCAGCCAGGTTAATGATCACTAATTTGAAATGCATGCATGATAATCCAGATCTCTGCTGTGTTCAATAATAGAGATCCACCACACTGAGCCGTCTGGATCCATAGGCCTGAATCAATTCCTGCACATGTGCAGAGATGGTTTCACATGTTGTGTTTTAGTATGCGCTGACAAGGCTGCATGCGTGACTGTGAGCATGCGGGATTAACCGCTCCTGTCAGGGCAGCAGGTGGGGCTGAGGTTTACGTCCAGTTTAGCAGTTTGAACACACCCGTCTTCACCTCCTCCTTCACGTCCTGCACTCCCTGACACGTCCTCCACAACACATCCTCCTCCACCACGACCTGCCGCACTAAAAGTCAACAAGAAGTGCTTAATTTAAATGTGTTGATGCTGGGCGGCGAGTCTGAAAAGTAAAGCCAACACTGAAGAGCCTGAAACCTGCATTCAGGGTTCTTTATTGGTCATATGCACAAACAATCACTGATGCAAGATCTTATATCTGAGGCTCTACGTCAATGTGAACGAGTTAAATCCAAGGAAAAAATGAAGTCAGGGTGATATGAGTTCTGTATATATTATATATGTATAATTATATTATTTCATCTCACAAATTTAACCCTTCCACAGTGTCTTTTCAATTCACCAAATAAAAAATCAAGATGATTTTTTCCTCCTCCTCACAGTGTTTGATGAAGCTGTTAATGAATTCACAGCTGCACCGATGCTGTGGTGTGAAACTGACTGTAGATCTATTGTTAACACTTTGGGAGTGAGATTTCAGGATGTGTTTTGACTCAAAGTGTGAGGCAGAGAGGCAGTTTGGAGGTAAGACAGTGCAGCTTTAAAACAGGCCAGTTATCAGTGAATCTGTCTGAAACATTTACTTTGAAGGATGGGCTAATGTGTGAGTGTTTGGGATTAAAGCAGTCCATTTCCTCCCTCGTCATCAAAACACTTTGCTGCCTATGCTTTATTCATGTGTGGCTTTGCAGTCTCTTTGTAGAAAGGCACTCTGGGAAATGTAGGAAAAATATTCTGACTGGAAGTGGTGAAGTTATTTTATGTTTCTGTTCTGCAGAAATCTTTCCAGGTTTGAATGATTGCTTAGCATTTCTTGTTTTGTCAAGTGAATTTAACTTTAAGCCATTATATCCTGGTCATAACAGGAAGTGGTTGACAACCTTGAGATTCTGTTTTTTTTTTTTTATGAGTAGGACTTCAGCGACATTACACGCAGGGGTCAGAGGTCATCAATCTTCAACCTCATTTTTTTTAAAAAAAAAAACGCTCAGCAGCCAATTTCACCATTTTCAAGCATTTACACATGTATTTTTTTTAGTTTTCCAGGACTAAAGGACTGATTCTGAGGAACGGATGGGCGTCCGAACCACAGCGTGTTGTTAATAATATGTTGAGTAAAATGCCACACAGTATGGAAATCAACCCGAACTGTTTTGAGTTCCCAGCAGCAGCTGAGCTTGTTGCAGGTTTAAATATCCTCCAAATGGATTGTATTATTTCTTCCACAAGACTTTCAGATTTGTCAGCCGTTTCTTCTCAACATCAAAAAGAGTCCTCATTGTCATTTCCTGTGTATTTATAAAGCTCTGTGTGTTTTGACTCATTCTCTGAAGTCAGCATTTGCAGACGCCCACCTCACTCAGCGAGAAGAATAAGCCATAGCTGCAGTACTCCCTGGTTATGTCCCTGATGCTCTGATGAAGGCCATTTTATTTGAAACTTTGCAATAAAATCTTCAGAGATATGTGGAAGGGGGAGGACGTACTTTGAATTTCTACCTACTGAGCAGTTTTGACCCTTTTAAGTGGCTTTAAAATGAAGACTGTGTGGGTTTAAAGAGGTGGTTTTGTTTGTTGTGCTGCGGTCTGCAGACTCCACATTTGACCTGGAGATTAATGTGAAAGACGCCTCCTGCTTCTTTTTACCAGTGCGATGGCAGTAGTAGTAATTTCCCACCCGATCAGTGCTGTGTTTGATAAATGTAAGCGGTTGCATTAATGGAAAACTGTTGTGAATAATAATAAATGTTATGAGATGGGATTTTACAGCATTTTATCTTCTACCCCACAACCTTTCCTAACCTTTGTGTTGCTCTTTGTGTTGGCGTCTGACCAAAGTGTTTTTTTTTCCCCTACATTAAAACAAGTGCACAGCTAAGGCTAAAACTGGGATGTTTCCACATGGACATCCAGTGTTCAGGAGGCAGAAAGGTTTTTACTGTGAGCACCAGTTAACGCTGTGATCTCAGTGTTGATCTTGTCTTTGTCTCTCTGCAGGGCGAGAAGACGGACACATGAAGCATGAGAGGGTGGAGCTGAGGATCAGCTGACCCTTCCCCTTCCTCCTCCTCCCTTCCCAATCAGCATCTCCTCCCTTCCCTTCCCCTTCCTATGTCCCTCACCCTGTGGGATCTCACCCATCTCGCCCCTCCTCCTCCTCCGGTCCTTACTCAGCTCTGCCCAATGTACTCCCCGGAGCAGGAAAACATCTCCACCACCTCCTCCACCAAAGTGCCAGTGAAGTATGGAGAGCTCATTGTGCTGGGGTAAGCAACAGTAAATAATATCCACAGGTGAAGTGACATCAGCTGAACATTTAGTTCTCAGAGTTAAAAGTTAAAAGCAGGAAAAATGTTTAAGCGTCAGGATTTTTCAGGAGTTTGACACCAAGAACCAAACAGTGATGTCTAGAGGACTGGGTCAGAGCATCTGTTCCTGGTCTGCAGTGGTCAGGGTCTATCAAAAGTGGTACAAGGACCAGTGGTGAACCAGAGACAGAGTCATGGATCACTGATGCAAGGCTGGTCCTGGTGGTCTGATTCAACAGACCGGAGAAGTTAATGCTGCGGAAGATAGAAAGGAGTCAGATACCACAGAGTAAACCTTCAGGGGTCAGAGGTCAGAGCGACACAATTTTAGTGAATGCATCCCAGTGCCCTATCCTAAATGAGTGTGTTTGAGAAGGGTCACATTTGTCGTTGTGTATTTTGAACATCACCTGTGTGCATTGTTGTGTTCTTGAGCCCCAAAAATCCCCACCAAGCCTCCAGACTCCAGGCGGAAAACAGTCATTGTACCTCGCTTCATTGAAATGTTACAGAAACAAAATTAAAAAACATCTTTGTTCCAACAATCAGCACCTCTGTGTTTAAAACCTGCACATACAGTAGATGCTGCTATGGTGGGAAAGGAGTACAAATGTGACCTACTTAACTGTGTTTTGTGGTCTCACGTGGTGTATATACTGCAGACAGTTACTGAAATGTGCATTTCCGAAAACAAATTTGCCTCTTAGCTGCCAGTTTATGACCTCAGAAGTGTGTTGGTGTGCTAACCGAGAAGAAACATGGACGTTAACAATGTATGATTTTAAAATATTCAAAGAATTTGCTTAAAAAAATGATAAATGAGGAAGGAAATGGCTTGTTTGTTCCACCACAAGTATACACACAGTGTGTTTGGGAAGAAAGAAAAGCAGAATGTATATTTACAAGGAAACAAGGCTCCTTTAAGCCTAAATTACAGTGAGACAAAGTCTGAACACTAATTAAACAGATAATCATGGGAACAATGAAAAATGGTGGAGGCAAAGAGACAAAAATTTAGCTGCTGTTTTACTACGTTTTACTTTTTTTTTAACGTTTTACTTTACCCTTGAAATATAAAAAGATTAGATAAATTCTGGCATGGAGCCGCTCCAGATACTCTTCGTGAACACTGTGTTAAAATCCCTTCCTCCAGGAGATTTAGCCTTGACTCAGGTCCACATACTCAGCTGTAGGAAAGAAAAACCAGCAGTGTAGAGGACGTATATCACTTTCTCCAACAACAACTGACAGTGAAGGACTTCCTCTGTCTGTCCGTCTCCTGTTTACTCCCTAAAGGGCTATTCCGCTGCACAGAGGAATGTCGGAAACACTCGTACGACGGAGACCAGCTGACTCACAGCTTGTTGTGCTGCTGGAGCGGAGGATCGTCAGGGAGATGACCGTGGAAATTTTCCCTAGTGGAAAAAAAACACACAGCTCCGTGCCTTTATAAGGGAGAACCCCAGTTTTCCGTCGTGCTCTGCTTTTTCCGCTCCTAATTTTCTTTATTCTACGCCAGGCTGCACTTTTTAAAAGGTCAACAGGGGCGCTTTGAGCTGCGTGATGTGAATCGACACACACTGAGCTGTAAATAAGGCTGCTTTAAGTGCAGCGAACACTTTAAGATGCTTCGCAGTGTGTTATATGTGAGGCGATTTATCCCCCCTGACATCAGCATCATGTTCCAGGAAAGTGAAGCTATCACTGTGACAATCTGGGGCTGTTTATTATAAACACTTGAATGGCAGATAAATGTCTTTGTCCTCATCCTGAATTAGAAGTCTTGTCTGTACTGAACAGACTGCATGAGTATGAGAGAAACTATCATGATGAATGAACAGTTAAACAGCACGAAATGTGGGGTTTTCTTTTGGTGCACGCATCTCTGCAAACTGTCGACGAGTTGGTTTTTGTTCAACACAGAGCTGTGAACTGATGTGAATTTCATCACTGTAAAAATGCATTTGATTTGAAAAGGCCAGTAGAGATGCATATTCTTCTAAATGTGCTGTGTCAGAGAAATGTTCCAAAACCTGAATAATATCAGCATTTCTTAAACGTTTTAATCAGAAAATGCTTTTAGTTGGGCAAAATGATTCAAAATCTGAAACCAGGTTAACGTGGAACAGTGCTTGAGCTGAGCTAGTTGTCTAATACTGATGATGTTAATGATAATTGAGATCTGTTTGACATTGATCTGGTTGGTTTTGGTTGTTTAGATGAAGGACTGATTTTGTAAATGACTTGTTTTCATAACTGGGCTCATCTGTGGTGAACTCCACCCGTCTGGTTCCCCCAGCAGGCTGAAACAAGTGCAGGTTTAACTGAAACAGCAATGCTGCAGCATCTGTTTATTTTAGCACAGCAGTCCATCCAGAATCTGTCCGTCTGTGTGTCCACATGCATGTTGAGTTTGTCATGCATGCCATGGAGCTTTAGGGCAATGCTTTACATCTGTCCAGCTGTGCTGCATCAGCAGAAGTAAGACAAATATGAAAGAACCATTTGCTTATATTCAGTTTTGGCACTGATTTCAATTGTGTTTGTTGGTTAATATTATTATGGATTATTATTTATAGATTCATTTGGTCTATAAAATGTCAGAAAATGGTGAAAAAGTGTTAAAAGTTTTCTCCCCCACATAAAGATTAATATGACACGTGTTACTGCATGTTATATATTTGAAATGAGGCTGCAAATAACATTTATTTTCACGGTTGATCAATTTGCAGATGGATTTCTTGATCAATCAATTAGTAGTTTGGTTTCTTCCATTACTTTTTCCCTGTTAAAAGTTTTTTTTAGTCAATGTGAGGGTTATTTTTAAAGGACAGAGGGAGTCATATCCTGTACAGATTGTAAAGCCCTCTGAGGCAAATTTGTAATTTGTGATGGGCTATACAAGAAAAACTATTTAACTTAACTATAAAATGTCAGATAATGGTGAAACAAGTGGATCAGTGTTTTCCAACTGTCTTGTTTTGCCAGTGGTTTTTTTTTCGATGGAGGAGCAAAGAAAATATTTAAGATGCTGGAATATTTTTTTCCTTTTGTTAAAAAAATATTTGAATCCATTATGTCAAAAATGTTTAAAAGAAATAAAACACATTTAATTAAATTATTTTATATTTATATTTCTGTTATCTTATTATTTGATTATATATTTTTATTTTATTTTTTAGTCTAATAACCGCTCCGATGATTAACACTGAGAGCGACTCAGCCACAGGCAGTAATTACTCACAGCCTGCCTTTATGCTTTTATAGGTTTACAGTATAAGTGGAGGCTTGTTGCTGCGCACTGAGCTCTAGTTTACTGCTGTTTGGACGTAGGGAAGTGCATCTCACAGACACACACACACACACACACACAGGAACAGTAAAGTATATGTAGCACACACTGACTCGTTGCTAAACTATTGTTTTGAGCGTATTTGGATCAGTGTGTTCGTTCATGGGAACCAGGGTTCGAGCTGCCAGCAGCCCTTTGAGCTTTGAGGAACCGTCCTGCCTCATCTGTCTCTCTCCAGATACGGGCCGTACGTCACCATGGCTACACTCCTGCCACGGTTACGCTTCCCAAACGGTTGCCGTGGCTCCGTTCGCTCACCATGGTGACTCGTAAACGTTGTTGGATCCCAGCAGACCTGCTCACATTTAGCCGAAGACAGAGCGTCCTTCCAAACTGGTTTGCACTGGACTCATTTCAAGAGTCTAGATTGGTCGAGGACGCCTGTACACTGTGAGCAAATTTTAAGTGGTGGAGAGACAGACCATCATGACCCAGACCTGTGCCGTGGGGCTGGGGAGAAGAGAACCAGAACCAGGACAGTCTGGGGCTGCTGACGTCTCATTTTGCTAATTATTAGAAACACATCAAGTGTAGCTGAAGCGCTTTCATCCTAAATTAGCAGTATTGTCTGTACTGAACAGGCTGAGTTTGAGGTCAAAAAGCTGTGTACATGGCTAATAAAAATGTGTTTTTCACTCATGCAGCTGTGGATACTCCTTCTAACACCTTCCTGAAAAGTCAGCTTTGTATTCATATTAATTTATCTGTAACAGACAACATCTGGTGTAAAATGAGAGGTTTTCTGAAGGCAGTTCCTCATAGGAGCTTTAAAGCCAACTTTATCCACCCATCTGTCCACGTTTAAGACGATGAACTCTTAAAATCTGTCTGTGCTTACCTGCGACCAACTGTTCCTTATGACTACTTCTTTTCACGTGTCACTTTGTTTTCCAGTTCTTAAGTGTACGGCAGTGGAAAGGTGTTTTTTTTAGTCTTTTTATAGCAATAAGACCCTAAAATTAGATGATAGCAACGGTTACAGTTACTGGTCTTTTTAAAGAAAAAAACAAATAGCGAACAACAAACATTAAATTCAGCGAGAGCTGCAGGAAACCGGAGACACCAGAGGAGTCTGTAACTTCTGCAGCTTCAGGATGTGATAACAGCGTTGAAGCAGTGAGCGTTGTTGATGCATGTGGTGATGTTTATGAAGCTGTGGTGCTGTCAGGAGTATCGCTGCGCCCTGGTAATGACTTATTATCTGAAACATGTGTGTTCAGTGCAGATTAAAACCTTATGTAACCTGGGCGGCGTTCACCGTTTGACAGCGGCTGACGTGTTTCATAAATGTGTACCTGGGAAGTTCAGCTAGAGGAAGGGTTCACATGGCTTAATACTGTTTATATTGTGGTTGCCAACGAGTCCCTTCTGCTGTGTTGATGTTTTACTACCACGTATGTTTTCTTACTTTTAGGATATTGAACAAACGCTCAGAGGCAGAGCGGCTCAGTCAGTCACAGAGACTCCTTTCTGCTGGAGGGAACGCCTCTGTTTATTCTCCCTTTCCTCGGCCATGCATCGAATAAACGAGTCTCTTTGTGTGTTTATTTTCTCTGCCTTTCTGGGGTTATGTTTGGAGGGCTTTGTTGTTCCCGGGGACGTGATGTGCTTTGTTAAAAGGCATTTAGGAAAAGTATAGGCTGCAGTCTTAAGGGCGTGGAGGGTGTACACCAAAAAGTCTCAAGCATTTTCTTTCCACTGTTTTTTTTTTTTTTTTTTTTCAGCGTATTATACGGCTGCTCAGACAATAATGCCCTATTGTTTTCTGTGTATGTATGTGTGTGTTTATGGTGTTGTGTGTGTTTATGTGTGCAGGTACAATGGCTCGCTGCCCAACGGGGACCGAGGCCGACGCAAGAGCCGCTTTGCACTTTGTAAGAGGCCGAAGTCAAACGGGGTGAAACCCAGCACAGTTCACATCGCCTGCTCTCCACAGGCAGCCAAGGTGAGCGAACACAAACAAACAAACACACAAGACAGTATCATAATCATCATAACTGCAGCCATCGACACCCTGAACATCAGTCATTGATCATCCAATCCTTCTCTTCTCAGGACTAGAAACATGACAAACATATCAGTAATCCTGTTAATGAGTTTTAACACAATAAAGCCAATTCATCTTCACATGCAGTATCCAAATATACAAAGTGAATTAATGACTTTAATCTTAATCAATCTTGCAAACATATAGATCGGTAAAAAATACACATGTGAGTTAGAAAATATTAATCTCTTGGCCTTAGGTGACTTTATTTCCTCAAACACACCCTGTTGAGAGGATTTGTCCCGCAGCGCTGCCCCACCTTTATTTAAACTCTGTTTGCTTTTTGTTCTGTGATATTAAAGCTCCACACGCTTCTCGTCCACTTTAACTGGAAGCAGCTGAAGAAACAAATACAGAGCGTTCTCTAGAAAAATCCTGGGCTGCACATGTCCGTGTGTTTCCATCGTTATTTAAAAGGCAGCGCAGAAATCTGTTAAATGAACACAGTAATTTGTCCTCTGGGTGGTCCTGACTGACACTGCATTAAGCCCTGCTGGTGACGACATAAGTGAACTCTTCACCCACCCCACCCTTCCCATTTGTGTCTATTGTTCTCCCTGTGTGCATTTTTGAATAATTTGTGCCATATACTGAAAATGACGACGTTGACGGCTATAAATAATCTAATATTTCAGTATTCAGACTTTGGAAACAAAGAGAAGCATGTCCCCATAAGGAGTTCCTCCTGCTTAACTTTGATGAATGTGTGGATGTCTGTTTAGCTTTTGCCAATGTGTTGTAGGTTGCCGTGGAGATTAGTTGTGTATTTCAAAATAAGAGACATGCTGTTCTTTTCACACGACTGCTAGCTTCGCCTCATTTCTTTGCTCTTTACAGTCGATAGCATAAGATGAGATAAGATCATTATTAGTCCCACAAATGGGGTCATTTTCACCGTCACAGCAGCAAAGTGGAGCATCATCAGTAAACACTGTAGGAGTGTTATAAATGCCATGCAGACCTAATTTGTCTTTTCATCTTCTTCAGGCCATAAGCAACAAAGACCAGCACAGCATCTCTTACACTCTGTCTCGAGTCCAGACGGTGGTGGTGGAGTACACCCAGGACAGCAATACAGACATGTTCCAGGTAACACGCCTCAGCTTTTACAGCCATGATATCATGATTTCATATCATGACAGACACAGATTGATTCTGAGTCATAACCACATCAAATCTGTGTCTCAAATCTCAGTTCATGAATCACCTTAGATATCACCATAACTGCAGAACTTGCTTGACAATACTCACATTTTTAAGTTTTCTTCAGCTTGGAAGTAAAACTGTGATATCTGTCTGTACATCCATGGACGAGCTGCAAACAGGAGCTTCAGATCGCTAATTCTGCATCCTTTTAATGGACTTTTTTATTTTAATAAACATACAGAGCTCAATAAATACATTAGAGCCTCCAGCATGATGAAGAGTTTTATCTGGGACTCTTTCTTTCTCACTGAGTTCCCTACTCCTCATACTTTTTTAACAGGACTCAGAGTGAAGGATTTAAACTCAATTTACCTTTTAAGACACAAATTTTACTGCTTTTCTTTGTAAAACTTCATGGATAACAATTCATGGATAATTAGATTTTAGCATTAGATATGTGACTTTGATTAAAGGGCTTGCACATACTGGTGGATTAACCCTTACAGAAATATTTTGTTAATCAGCAATACTGTTAATTTAGAGCAGCGATGGAGGAATAATAAATTTGTTGAGCTTTGTAGCTACAAATATGTGTCTCCATGACAACTTGTCTCCGCCTCTCTTTGACAGATCGGTCGATCGACGGAGAGTCCCATAGACTTCGTAGTGACGGACACGGTGGCGGGCAGCCAGAGCAACGCAGACACCCAGTCGGTCCAGAGCACCATCTCCCGCTTCGCCTGCCGCATCATGTGCCAGCGCACGCCGCCTTACACCGCACGCATCTACGCCGCTGGCTTCGACTCCTCCAAGAACATCTTCCTAGGGGTGAGCTGTGTGGCCTGGTGATTCAGAAATGTTTGAGACAGTAAAAGGCAGAAAGATAAACAGAGTGAGACCCAAAAAATATTTCTGTTGATGTGTTTTTTTTTTATTAAAGCTCAATCCATGTCCATTCTCCTCAGGAGAAGGCCGCCAAGTGGAAGACGTCTGACGGTCAAATGGACGGTTTGACCACCAATGGCGTGCTGGTGATGCACCCCCGAAACGGCTTCACCCAGGACTCCAAACCTGGCGTGTGGAGAGAGATCTCCGTCTGCGGCAACGTCTTCACCCTGAGGGAGACCCGCTCAGCGCAGCAGCGAGGAAAGATGGTGAGGAAAAAGACACTAAACTTCACTGAACGAAAGGGTTTCCAAAGTTTGACCATGTGACGAAGTATGACCTCACTAATCACTGTGAAATGAGGCGGGATAGCAGCTGATTGGCTGCTGCCTGCGGAAACAAGTTGATATGTTGAACAGCTGCTTAGAGACTTTGTGTTTCTGTCCAGTATTGTTTCTGTTTTTGGTCTCTGAGGGAAACATCTGTATCTTTAGCGGTTAAATGCTCCTCTATGCTCACCAGCTGAGATTTTAGAGCTTTTCCTCAGAAAACAGTGAACAGTAAAGCTGTGCTGTGATTGTGATGATAAAATATTGATTGTAGCTGCTTTAACATGAACAAAGAAATGAACAGAACAGAAAAGCTTCTTTCTTTCTTTCTTTCTTTCTGTTTTAACTCTGTCACTCAGTCTGATTGTAATACCCACACCAGGTTATTGGGATGCCGTCTCCACAGCAACGGGCCCGGCTGTCAAAGCCGTGAGTAACAGGACCTCGTAAGGGGATCCTCCGGCTGACGTCGGAGCCTCTCGACCAATCAAAACGCTCCCTCTGCCTCGTCGCCGTGGCCACCTGTGGCCTCCTCTGATATGATTTAGTTTGATGGTGGAGTTTTTTTTTTCCCCTCATCATCAGCTGCAGCTCCAACATTAAATCCAGTCTTTATCTGGCCTCCAGCACAAACTAACTTTACCATCCGGAGAGCTGACTGTGTGGCCACCATAAAAAAACACTCATAACTGCACAGTTGAATAATTCAGATTTTCAGATATTGTCGTCACTTACGCTGACAGAACAAGACAGCGCTGAATATGAATCACTACTCTGACACTGTGGAGCCTGTTTCTCAGATAAAAATATAGTTTAGTTGTGAAGTGAAGGTTGAGGGAGTACCTCATTATCACAATATTAATCGATTTACTGATTAATTGACAGCCAATAAGAACGCTCTCTGAACTGACCTGTGATCCATCCTCTAATGCCTGAAAACGTTTTGTTTTTGTTGAAGCTAATGCCGTAAACATCAGGCGATGTTCTCGTCGCCGCTGTGAGGCGAGGAAATTAAATTGTTAAATGAAATTAACAGACAGGTAATCATCAAATTTATGAAATCATATCAACAGTTGTGCATGTTGTCATTGACAGCAGGTTAAAGGTGCTGAACGCAGAGCTGATAACTGCCTCTCAATGGCTCTCAACATGGCGCCGGCACTCAGCTGTCAGTCCTGATACCGATGCATGTGATGTGGAAGTGACAATAAATTATCTGGGTTTTCATGGTGAAATGAGGCACTTTAAAATAATGATGGAAACGGGTGTCGGACAAAAAGTTGTGTCAATAGATAAGATCAGATCCAGATTTCAGTCAGTAGGTCTGATCAATAAAGCCACAAGAAGCTGTGATTAAAACGGATCGCTACCTAAAGCCTTTGTTCTCCTCTGGTACGATGAGCTGTGTTTTTAACTTCTCAGCATGTAGGTGTTTGCTGCTCTGTTCTCCTGAAATGACCTGAAGGTGTGAAATCAGCTTGAATCTGGTCTAAAATCTGATTTAAAAAAAAAACAGCTGCGAAACGCTGTGGTTTTCCTGCTTCGGTGCGACAGGAAGAGCAAACAGAGGTTAAAAAGCATCAGCAGGAGCGACGCATCAACCATCAACCATCATCCCTCGCAGGCCACAGAAATGTGTCGACCTCCTGATCTCACCACAAACCCTGAGAGCTGCTCCTTCTCCTCATCTAAAAACAGCTCCTCCGGTCGGTTTTATCTAAACCTGGAGTTTCCCCTCAGTGTCTGATCTCATCCAAACAGCTTCAGCGACTGTAAGGTTTCCAGCTTCAGTTTCCTCTCATCATGCTGCCTCCAGCTGTTGAGGGAGAAAAACCAGCGTTACACCTCCACCTGCTGTCATCAGACTAACACTACAACATGTCCAAACACGCTCCCTCTGAACTACACTTCCCAGCATGCACTTAGAGAGCGGCGTGGTAAACTAGAACAAGATCCTGAGAGAAATCACCTGATTTTCTCTTTTGTATTTATTATATTATTTTATGTCATTATTATTATAAATTCAGTTTCTTTATGAAACTGTGCTTTTCAAGTGTCTTATTGAGGGACACTTTTCACAAATTTAAAGGTCCTACTGATAAAGAATGCACCCACAGAGCTTTCAGAAAGATGCCAAATGCACAAGTAAAATAGTCAAAATGAATGAAATTAATGAGAAAAATGGTCTCGTTCTGTATTTTATCCTCTTTATTGTCTTTACATATTTAGTATTTTATGCTCTTTATTTTTCTAACAGCTCATCTTTTTTTCGTCTTCTTGTTCCAGGTGGAGACGGAAAGTCAGGAGCTGGTCGACGGCTCCCTCATCGACCTTTGCGGCGCCACCTTGTTGTGGCGCACTGCCGAAGGCCTGTCTCGCACTCCCACCCTCAAACACCTGGAGGCGCTGCGGCAGGAGATCAACGCGGCACGCCCTCAGTGCCCCGTGGGCTTCAACACGCTGGCCTTCCCCTCGATGCGGCGCAAGGACACGCCGGACGAGAAGCAGCCCTGGGTCTACCTCCAGTGCGGCCACGTGCACGGCTATCACAACTGGGGCAACCACCGCGAGGAGCGGGAGGGCCGCGAGGGCCGGCAGCGGGAGTGCCCCATGTGCCGAGCCAAAGGGCCGTACGTGCCGCTGTGGCTGGGCTGCGAGGCGGGCTTCTACGTGGACGCCGCCCCGCCCACTCACGCTTTCAACCCGTGCGGCCATGTTTGTTCGGAGAAGACGGCGTCCTTCTGGAGTCAGATCCCGCTGCCGCACGGCACGCACACCTTCCACGCCGCCTGTCCGTTCTGCGCCCAGCAGCTGAGCGGTGAGCAGGGCTTCGTCAGACTCATCTTCCAGGGACCCCTCGACTAGCATCCCAGCATCCTTTGCTCTGACGCTGACCTTGCTATGAAAACACGGAGCTACACAGATTCGTCTTCTTTCCTCTGCAGTTAATATATAAACTTTTTTGTCTCCCTCATTTTTAAGTGACCTTTGTATTTGCTTTTTTTTTCCACGAATGATGACAAAGATATTCTATATTTTCACGTGAAACCAGAGACACAAAAAAAAACAACCACTGCTGGGTAAACTTTTCTGTTTGTTTGTTTCTCAGAAAAAAAGAACTTTCAACAAACAGTATTTTTCTAAATTGCTAACGCACCGTAGCGCAAAAAAACGGTTTTTATTCATGTTTATTGTTGCAATACACATACGTGTCCGTCTCTTAGAGCTTATTTAAACAAAGAGGTTTATTTATGGCCCAGGAAGCGTCGCTCCATCCTTTGTCTGTCAGATAAACGTCAGACCGGTTCAGTATATTCATTTGAAAACACAGTATATAACGTCCTGTGTGTGTTTGTTGTATTTATTCACCCCGTCCTCTGGCGTGCTCTCTATGTGTGTTAACCCCCCTCAGCTGACCTCCTCACATTCGAAGCAATAGATCTGGAAACCTCCTAAAGCATTATGGGAAACTGAGTCCTCCTGAGCGGACTCCTTCCTCCCTCCCTTTAAAGTTTCTGTAGGTGAGTCTTTTCTGATCACGCAGCGATGTAGCCGACAAACACACACTAACCAGGTGGAAAAGTGCAAAGAATGCAGATGTTTCTTCGTCTGCTGGGATGTTTCGGGTCACATCTGTACCAGCAGGAAGTCTGAACACTTTTAAAACCAACCGTAGCTGTTTGACTCAGGTTTGATACGCAAACACATGAACGGCTTCAACTCTGTGTGTGTGTGTGTGTGTGTGTGTGTGTGTGTGTGTGTGTGTGGGGTCATCAGGGCTTCATTCATTCATTTGTGCTTTCCAAACAGTGTTGACTTGGTCCCGTGGAGCATTTTTAGGGCTGACCGGAGCTCCATGATGAGTCCAAAACATCAGGCCTGTCTGTCCTTTCATTCACGTCCATGATGACTGTTTATATGTCCTTCTGTCTGTCCACTAGCGCTCACCAGAGTGCAGCTAACGTGTCTTAACGAGCTGTAGGTGACTGTTAATTTGTATTACTGAGCGTTTTTCAACCGAACAACTGAAAGAGAGAACGAGTGTCGTCTGGTTAATAAAGTCAGTCGACTTCTGCTTCAATTTCGTGCTAAATTATTAATATTTTTTATGACAAAATCTGAATTTTTATTTATTATTTTCAATCAATAAATTTTAATTGAATTTATTATTATTCACTGATTTATGATTTAATTATAATAGTTAATATTTAATGTAGTGCTTAACAAATTGCCTTAAATTACTGCTGACCACAAAAATAGTTTTAATGTTTCTGTAATGGTTAATCCACCAGTACGTTCAAATTTAATGCCAAAATATAAGTATTGTTGTTATCCAGGAATTTTAAAATTTACTGTTTTATAAAAAAATATCAAAGCACATTTTTAGTATTTTTTTTTAGAGAGAAATTCATGATGTTCAGGTGGAATATTTAATTTGTTAAGCACTGCATGTTTATTTATAGATACGATAGACAGACACTGAATGAACCTTTTGGTTGGATTGAACTAAAACCAAATACAACATAGAGAAATGTCAAGGTGTTGACAAAATAATATGCAGAAGAGACAGTCCTGATGTTTTGAACATTATTTGAAAGCACAACAAAACAACAACAAACTGTAGAAACGTCCCACATGTCCTCCACCAGTGTTTGACAGACTAATGAGTGAGTGCACTATTCAGTAGTACTCTTCAGCAGTACTTCTCCACACAGAATATTTCCCATCATGCTCCGACTGCGACACACCAACTCACCTCAGGGAGAAAACAATGGCCTGTGTCACCTCTAAACAAACAAACAAACAAACAAACACTGCTGGTCTCCTGAGGAACTTCACAGGTGAAATAATGTGATTTAAAGTCTCCTCCAGTTTTAGTTTGGTGTCAGTTAAGGGCTTCACTCTGAACTGTTATCTCAACGCTGTTTTTACACCAACGTGTCCTCCTCCTCCTCTTCCTCCTCCTCTTCCTCCTCCTCCTGCTTGTTAAGGCGAAAGCAAAGAATGTTTCCAGCAAACACTTTTTTGTAACAACTTTAAACAATAAAGTGTAAAAGTGACACATTTCACTGTCTTCTGTTATAAAAACGAACAAAATTAAAACTAATACCTTTTCCACAGCTTAGAAAAAATATTTGTATGCATTTATTTTGTATTTATTCATTTATTTATTTGTACTTCTTTTATGTGTGCAATTATTTTTTTCTATTCTTTGGTTCATTTATTTATTCCTGCAATTATTTATACATGTTTCTCCTGACCTTTGACCTTTGGTGCTGTTCTACAGTTAGATGAATGAAGGTGCACGGACACGACACACGACGCTCATCATTTCATATTGCACTTTATTCAGCTCAGAGGAGGCAGAACTGGGCCGAGACTTCATCACAGATCAACACTTATTGCTTTTCAGGCTCCCGGTCCGCATGTGTCGGACACATCTCAAGTATTCTCACGCTGAATCTTTTGTCTTTTTTTAAAAAAAAAAGTCTACGGTGTGAATGTGAAACTATGGTGTGAATGTGAGCGGACTGATGCTGCAGGAGGTTTTGGTCGCCTCCTGAACGTTGAAGGGTGTGAAGGCTCGAGGTGACGGGGGGGGAGATTTGACACCGAAGTGGAGGCATGAGGTTTCTTACAACATTACGGTCATAATATGAGCAAACAGAAGTGTATAAAAACAAAGATATCATTGACATCACACAGGGACTGTACAAGTAAAGGCCTTCACTAACATGATGTTACATAGAATTTCATGATGTTCAGTTTCTCCTCTATGGCACAAACTCTTTTCAGAGGAGACGAGCGGTAAACGTTTTCAGTCATTTGCTCTATTACGTCTCTGGAAGAAAGTCACCAACTTATTTCTCAGCACAAACTTCACTTCAGACTTGATTCGGTTTATGATTTGTGGTAGTCGTTCATGTCGATCATCCACAAAAAGACCCATCTCAGCGTTTCTCAGCTCAACAACTTCAATTTAATTCAGATTCTCATCATTAGTGTAATTTTCAGGTGCTGTTTACAGCTCTGATGAGTCCACGTTTTGCAAATAAAATGCAGATTAATGCTCATTTCCATTCACTACTGGCACTTACCTTGAAACAACAATAACCATGGGTGGAAAATAAGTTTCTTCAGCGGTCACGCTATATATCACCTCGAACGTCTTGAGGCTTTAAAAAAGTTTGGAACAATTTTACCGTTTAATTACTCGATTTCTCATTACAGGGTGAAAGGTTTGAATCTTTGTGTGGACAAAAACTTGGACATTAAACTTCCTGTGAGTATTTGTCTGTATTGAAAGTGAGCTGCTAAGTATAGATAATCAATAACTGCTCATTTACCAGTTATTTCTTTCAGCTGAACATCGGCTGAATTGTCTTTGTGCTTGAAATAAACGGTTAAAACTTTCCCATAACTTCTTCATCATTTATAGAATCTATTTTGAGTCTGTTTTTTTTGGCAGAAAGAATAGGTAAAAAATAAAATCTGTTTTTTTTTTCTCTCTCTACAGGTGGATATACAGTAAGTCAGTGTTTCAATTCTGTAGCTGATCATCTTTAACACTATTAAAGGTTTCTGTTATGTGATAAACAGGCTGTAGAGGGCAGCACAGCCCAGCTACAAGCTCTCCCTGCACATGCAAGCACAACCTTCAGGGGGAAAGACACTTCCTGTCACACTGTGTTAAAACATGACAAACAGGTCACATGACTGGGATAAAGCAAGCTGTGTGTGTGTGAGGAAAAGGCGTCAGTGGTCCATGATGCGCAGGTTCCCGGATACGATTTTGTTTTCCAGCATGGAGCCGGCTGGAATATCGATCCGATCCCCGTGGTTGGCGATGATGATGACTGTTCCCTGCAAGGAGGAAGAAGAGCGATGAGTTTTTTTTAAATTTTATTATTTGTCACTTTTCAAACCAGGATTTATTAAAGCAATAAATCAATGACAGCCACCTGCCAGAAGGGACGGTTCCTCTCAAAGACTTAAACACTGGAAGCTGGCATCACTGGTGGTTTGTGGCTGTTTTAATACCCACACTGTGTCTCAGTGCAACGCTTCACCAAAGAGCACATTTACATTAAACTCTGATTTAATTTAAGCTGTCCTCTTTGTGCCCCTGAAACCACTGAAACCCAGTTTACACTGTTGGTTTCTGATGATAGAGCTGATTCTCATTTTTATTAAAACTTAATAATAAGTGTAATAAGTAACATTTCTGCATTAAAATGTCTGAAAATGACTGTACCTATGTTATAGATTGTATCCCAGATGTTTCCAACAATGATCAAACCCAGAGAAACCCTGAAATGCATTAGTGCTGGTGGTCGTTTCCCCTTCAGTCGCAGCCTCCTTTAAATTCAAACTGCTTTATTCTGTGTTTTTACTGGTTTTAATCAGCAGGTCTATTCGTTACAGAGAGGAGGAGACCTCTGAGGATGAAAATCTCCTGAACATTTAAGGAATCCTAACTGGGAGAAGCTGATAAAACTCCCACGATCCCACGCTGCTTCACAACACCACCAAACACTTGTTGTTGGATTAACTAAGAGACCCTTAGCGGCCAAATGTCTCCATGTCGCACGTTTGATTTGAGTGATGATGGTTTTACCTTGAGTGAAACGTTTTTGCCGAGGGTGACGTCTCCGGACATCGTCAGGTGGTCCAGCTCCAACATGTCAGGGATGCTTTCGAAGCGGTTCAAGTACTCCTGAACCTGAGCGCAGACGAACATGCGAGGACATCTTAGAACAACTGTATGTTATGTGTTGTGAGTCTCAGCAGGACCTGTTTGAGTCATTTCAGCCCATGTGGATATTTTGGCAGAACTCACTGGATCATATTCTGGCTTTTAATTTAGATGTAAATGATTCCAAGGACACCAACGTACATCATGCTTCATCACTACTACTAGTAACTACCTTGGTGAAGGAGCTGCCCAGTTTGACGTGCGGTGTTGTTGGGAACTCTCTCTTAGGGCTCATGGTGAGGGAGCCGGCCTCCAGGCTGTACAGGTTGGACATGACCAGCAGCAGATCTGACGTGGTCTTTACAGGCAGGAAGCGGCTGCGGGGCACGTTGATGCCCAGGGCGTTGTCGAAGCATTTGATGGCGGCGCCCACCGCTGTCTCCAGCTGGATGACGTTCTGCCCGCCGTCGAGCGTCTGATGACAACCAAGAAAAGAGAGGAGGGAGAAGATTCAGGCTGGAATCCCAATAACTCTTCTGTTAATGGTCAAACACCTGAACCAGTGGTTCCCAAGGACCCTAAACTGACAAAAATTGGACCCACATTTAATGCAATTATATTCCACATACTACTGTGAAATACCTCTATTATCTTTATTACACCAGTTGGTCCATTTAGTTCACTTATTTTATTTATATGACTACAGGTTTGTTGCTTATTTAGACATTTATTCATTGTGTACATCATTCTTATTTTTTATTATAGGACTTTATTGTTAGTGTTGCTCTGTCCACTTTGCTGCTGTAACAATAAAAAATCCCTGATTGTAGGGATCCTAATAAAGGATTATCTTATCTTACTTTATAAGAATTTATCCTATTTATGAGAGGGATTTATCTTTTAGATGGAAAGAGGTCATAAGAAGGACAAGCCAAAAAGTAATATTAACGATAAAACAATAAAGATATGTCATGATAGGAACGTTAAATGTGTAGACAAGAGGGGAACATAATGTGTGAGGGACTAAACCGGAAGTAACATACAGCGGTGTTTCCCGTCGGTTGTTTTTCTCGGTACAAAGAAGTATCATGTTACACTTTAGTGCTAATTAGCATGCTAAGCTAGCAAACCGCGTACTCTTAGCATGTTACCTTTGGCTAGCCTCAGTGAGCTGCTAGCTTGGAGCTGGAAATGTTAACAGGGGTAAACATGGTGACTGAAATCAGACCGAAGGGACTCACAGGACAACAGCACGGTTAAAAAAAAAAAAAGAAAAGACAACAGTACGGTAGCCCACCTGCCGACACAACCTAAGCTAACGCCCACCAGCTCCCAGTGGACCAATCACAGGCCTCAAACGACCCGCGCGGTTTGAAACTCACGGAAAACAATTAACGGAGCGGAGCGTAGGACTCAGTGAAGGAGAGATCCGCGTTCATAAAGTAAAAATAAATAAATAAATAAATGTGAAAAGGAGGGTTAATCCGGCGGATGTGTATTTCCCAGAAGGCTTTTCTCCAGGAGCTGAAACCGACGCTGATAACCTGACTGATCCATCAACAGCACTGTGAGTAGCCACTGTTTACCTTCTGTCATCTATTGTAAATAACCGCAGAGGCTGTTAATTCACCTTTGACCTCCCCCTGATTTGTTTGTTTGTGTAAAACCCGGAGCGGAGCTCAGCTCTTTGTTGTTGTTGTGTGCTGGACTGGACTGGGTTGTGTGTAAAACATGGAAGCCTCAGTGTTTTGGTGACACAGTGTTCTTTGGGTAAATACTGATATGGTGTTACATGTATTACACTGCCTGCTGTTTCTTCACAATGTACAGCAGAGCGTTGCTAGGGATGCAGTACTGAGCTGTGACTCATCAAAGATCATTTTTGTGTCAAATAATTATTTTCTTGGGGCGGCATGTTAGTGTCGTGGTTAGCACTGTCGCCTCACAGCAAGAAGGTACTGGGTTTGATTCCCGGCCCGGGGCCTTTCTGTGTGGAGTTTGCATGTTCTCCTCATGTCTGTGTGGGTTCTCTCTGGTACTCCGGCTTCCTCCCACCATCCAAAAACATGCATGGGGATTAGGTTAATTGGCTAATTTAAATTGAACGTAGGTGTGAATGTGAGTGTGAGTGGTTGTCTGTCTCTGTGTGTCCTGTGATGAAGTGGACACTTGTCCAGGGTGTACACAACATGTAATATTATAATAATTTGCATCTTAAGTGTCACTACTAGAAGGAGTTAGCCAACAGCCACCACTTCATGGACTCTTTCATCTCATCTTTATCTCTGAAGTGTCGCTCATTACTACGAGAGATTACAGCACTGCAGTTTTAACCTGCATGAGGCCAGAACACCAGTATCCTGTATAACAGGAACCAGCCACTTTAGCTCTTATCTTGCCCTCGATGGGACCACACACACTTACGTAAAGCCAGCCTCTGCACAGTTATCACCAGTTACATAACATTTGCTGTGTCATGCTGTGTGATTTTGTAGCCGAGGACTGGAAAATTACATCCATAGGCAGACAAAGCAATAATCAGGAATGACGCCCCGGTGGCTTCAGTGATGAAATTATTATGCTGCTTGCAGATTTGCACACCCTGAGGGAGCACAACCAAAATAAAATCAAGTCACATCACGTCACATTTATTTGCTTTGGGGGGTAATAAAGGGTGAACATGCATGTGCTAAAATGTCATTACTCAAACCCTTCCTTCAGGTTAATTCTAAGAGCCACACTGTGGGTTTATTGCAATTTATTCAAACAGCTCTTTGCTTATTTTAAAAAACAGTGTATGGAAAATAACTCTAGCTGGACAAACAAGTGCAGTCATTTTTTTAACAACACACAAACTGGAGTCCTTGTGGAGCTACCAGAGAAAAGAGCAGAAAACTGGACTGGTTTGAAGCTGCTTTTCTCTCCCTCTGTTCGCAGAAACCTTGCATGACAACAAACGGCTCAGAGAATCGAGTCGTGCAGAATATGGGTTTCCTCGGCACGCTTGGATTTCTTTTTAGTGAGATATGATTTATTCAGAAGTGGCGGTCTCTGTAGAGGACAGCGGTGCAGAAATGTCTCCACTCTGCTGTTTCCAGCTGGTGTTTTTAGACATGAGTGGGTGGCCGTGGTAAAACGGCACATACGATATTATATTATTATTCTGTTGGCTGGTTACTGAAAGTGAATAGTTTCATCTGAGCATCTGTTTTAAAGTCAAGTCATCCTGGTGTGGCACTTCAAGGCTTCCAACAGCCGACTAATAAAGGACATTTATGAGTCATTTCCTCTCTGATGGGCTTCTTATTTTATTAGGGAATAAATGAAGAACAAAGCAGAGCAGCTTTGACTGACTCACAGCTTTTATAATTCCTACAAATTATAGGAATACATGTTAGAAGAAAACTGTTTCAGTCCTTAAAATGTGGCTGGATGCCTTAATGAATAGCCCACCTTTTTAATCTATTAATCTGTTTATCACCATTCTTTTATCTTTTATTCACCTTGTATTTTTATACTTAAAAGCTACTATAAGCTGCTAAACTATTTTTTTCAGCGCAATGACAATAAACAATCAGTCTGTTCAGAAAATAAATAGGGTGGGATTATGTACTGTACACTCCTTTTTTATGTTTATTTTATATATTTTCCCTCAGTGTGTGAAGCAAGCTTCTTCTCCACTCACCTTGGGGTTGACTATAATCTCCAGGTCCATTGCCTTCTGCTCCTGCAGCCTCTTGATGGCAGCCAGAGAGATCCACAGGTTGTTGGTGTTGAAGATCTTGAACTTTGAAACAGATTTGAATTCGTCCACGTGAGCCTTGGGCACCTGGGCGATCTCCAGCAGACGCAGTTTTCCTTCGTACTGAATCAGCGTGCCGCCCTGAAAAACCAGAGTTATCTGTTCTACAAAATATTCTCTGTACATTCCCCTGAGAAACATATAGAGTGCCATTGACGTAATACGACGTCAAAGCAGGAAGTGTATATATAAATATATTATAATGCCACACACCTTGACGTCGGCACGCGTCTTATCCGTCACCTCCATGATGAACTCGCAGCGCTTGCCGTTGGGCTGGCTGACCAGGTGGTGCAGGATGTGGAGGTCGACGGTGGCTCCCAGGTTGTCGATGTTGGACACAAAGATGTACTCTTTGCCCTGCGAGATCAGCTCGTCCAACAGGCCCGAGTTGTAGAAGCTGGCGTAGATGTCGCCGTGGCCCGGAGGGTACCAGCCTTCTGCGCTCTGACCCGTCCTGCTCAGGTCAGTGGACACGGGGAGGAGGGACTCTTTGTTGATGCGAGGGTACCTGGACAGAAAATAACATCATGTACTTTTGTTTTCACCATAAGTCTGGTTAAGATTCATTAAACTTTAACTTCCTTTAGTTTACTTGAACCAGATCAAAATGTCATCTTGTTTGTGTTTGATGACCTTTATAGTATTTCTGCTGTATAAAAAGACATTTTGTTTCAGGAAATGGGAAAAAAAAAAACAACACAACCAAACTGATTAATAAAATGGACTCTCAGGCTCTTAAGCATGCACTGTCTGAGTCTGGCGTCATATTGGATAAACAGACTAGGGCTGTCGGACGATTCTTTTTTTTCAATTGCTATTAATCACATTTTTATTTTACATTTCTAATTTTAACAATGGTCATTTTTCAGTAGTTTTTCAGATCATATCATCAATGATGTCGGATCAATGATGTCAGGTGACAACCAGCCAATCAGAGCTGGTCTCTTAGACCAGAGTCTTCATGATGTTGACTGGTCTGCAGTCAGCTGACACCATTTAACAAGAGCTGGAGTTAACGTAGTTTCATCCTCAACTCTGTGGACATTTGATCACTGAGAAGGAGTAGCTTTAGCCTGTTAGCTGTTAGCATCCCTCTGAGTAGCTGCACTAGCATTAGCTTAGCTCGTACCTGCTACCTCAAACTATAAGTACTTTGCTGATATTCTAATTCACACAGGGGGCATATTACAGTTTGATGTCTCCACTGAGACACCTGGAAGTTTTTCAAAATAAAATGAAGAGGAAGCTGCTAGTAAGGGAGCGTCCAAGCCACACAATAGCAGCACAGAATTAAAATAAATAACATGTTATGCTTTGACTTTAATTGTTTTAAAGCTTTAAGACATACAAACACATGTAGACGCACTGGGCAACATCGAGGCCAGCTGAAAAGATCTAGTCCCCGTCCACAGATTGTACAATAAGTCTATAATAATTCACTTTCCTCTGAGGGAAATATCAGGGACATCTGCTCAATGTCCCAAAAAAGAAAGAACTGATTATTCTGATAAAAGAGAAAACAGACGGTGTGAAATCTCTTTGGCTCTGAATCATGAAGGAGGTAAAGCTTAGCGGCTAAATAGCATGAGAATTTCTTCCTCTCACATCACTGAGGGACTTCAAACAGCACCATCAGGTTTTCCAGCAGATGAGGCAAGAAGCCAAAGAGTCCAGGCCATCACCTCTGTGAACATTACAGTGATCAAAGGTTCCTGAGAAGGATGTGAGTCAGGTTCAGTTAGCAGCGCTCGTCATGGAGGAGCTGGATGTGTTTTTGAGGGTATTTCAGCTGCAGATGAGCTGGTCAGGTGAGAGCAGTGGAGCCACGCAAACCTTTTCCATGGAGGTTAAGGTCCAGCTGACTCTATGCCAGCTCACAGACTTCACACACTTTTGTTACGTCCACTAAAGTGGTTTTCCTTTCTTGTCTAGGAAGGAGCGTCTACCCTTGCCAGTTGTGTCACATTACCCCAGATGTTTCCAACAATTTTCAAACCAGAGAAATCTGTCATTTTAATGAAGGCAGCAGCCTGTTTCATTGGTTTACTTTCAGTGGCGTCATATCTTCTTTTACATGCATCAGCTGTGATAAATTTCTGACTTTTCATCCAATTTTACGATACATTTTTTTAATCTTGGTGGTTTAACCCTGTATTTAGCCATCAGACGTCAGAGAAACAAGCTGGACGAATGCTGAGAAACACTGATTTTTATTCAGTTTTTAGTGGTTTCATTCTGTTTGTTTTGGAGAGAAGTGGAAGAAGTGGAAGAACAGTTTGGATTGAGAGGCTCCTCACAGTAGAAAATTTACAGGACATTTTATCCATTTCTAGCCATTTCATTCACAACTCAATGCAAGTTTTATCAGCTATATTTAGCTTGATTTGCATTTAAAATAAACTTGATTTTAGATGGCTCTTTTAATGAATTGGGTTGAAAAGTCATTTTTCTTTATGGGCACTCTCCATTTGTTGTGTTCGTCACTTTTTTGTGGATAAAGCAAACAGAAAGAGCATATATGTGGTGTGATTATGACTCGACCACACACTTCTCTTTGTTCTCCTATTGATTGATTGATTTTAATGACTACAGTTCCTCTCTAATCTCCCTCTGGCACACAGAACATATGAGAGCTCTGAATAAAACGTAACGGAAACACAAGTTCCACTTGACCGACAATTTAGAGAAGCCAAGGCATTAAATATTGACGGCTTTCTCCATACGTTACATTTCCTGTCTGGAAACACAGTAGAGGACTGTCCACTCACACTACTGAATATAGAGCAGTTTTTTATTGGTTCGTATGCGATCAATACTGGTGACTGGTTGTGAAAACGTCTTAAATCTGCTGTTTTCTTGAGATGTTATTTCCAGTTAAATATCTAGAGTGACAGAACAATGCTGACGGCTCAGTGTTTTTTTTTTTTGTTTTTTTTTAAACTCACCTGCTCTGGTTGAAGGTGTGTATCTTGACACGGTGGTGTGTGTACTTCTGCAGGATCTTCTTTGTGTCTTCGTCCGTGTTGAAGGAGTTCATGAGGACCAGCGGCACGTCGGTGTTGTAGGTCTTGTTCAGGTGCTGATGGACGATAAGAAAGAAACAGCAACTTTTAGGGTTATTTAATTAAAGTGGACGGCAGAGGTGTGACGGTTTCAGATTTGGAGTTTTATGTGCACATTTCTACAAACATTATCTGTACATGAATGCATGAATGCATTAGTCAGTTTGTGTCTCTGATTGCAGCTTCTTAAATGTGAATATTTCCTGGTGTCTTTTCTCCTCTGTGACAGTAAACTGAATATCTTTGAGTTGTGGACAAAACAGTTTGAGCTTTGAGCATTTTTTTCTGACATGTTGTAGAATAAGCTACTGATTGATTAATAAAGAAAATAATCTGCAGATTAATCAATGAAGAAAATAATCTGAATTAGTTGCAGCTCTAAAATGTGTGTGCAGGTATGTATGCAGCAGATGTAAACACTGTATTTCATTTTTTGTGTATATATTCTAAATGATCAGAGATTTTCTGTGTTTATTTGGATTGCAAGTCAATTCAACATTAAAATATTATACTAGTAAAGATCACCGTGTTGTTTGTCCTCAATGCTTAAGTCTAATCTCATATTCATGGACATAGTTTATTGCCCTGGAAGTTTTAAATGTGACATAATAAAGTTGATAACTTATAAACAATTTGATTCAGCAGACAAAATATTTCTCTCATGCTTGTCAAGCTTTAAAAACAGACTGTCCGTTTTTCTAATTTATTATTTTTCCTCTTAATTTATTTGCTTTTATCTGATTGTGGAGCAGCTCAAGAGGAAATAGCTTAAAGGAGGAAAATAATAACTGAGGAGAGTTGGAAATTATATATTGATTTTTTTTTTTTACCAGGATGAGGAAAGATTTAAACGTGGAGAGGTTGAATCTTTTGTTTCCTCTGATGACCAGGATGGATGTCGGCTGCTTTATGCAAACAAACCCTGTGACCTTTTACTGAACAGAGTTAAAGCAGAGGGTAAACTGAGTGTCCGAATGCAAACAAATGAAACGTCACAGCGTGCTCAGCAGTGTGTAGTCAGCGGGTGTGTGGAGGAATCATAAAGACTTCGACAGAAGATATGAGCAAACAGCAGTGATGTGGTTGTTTGTTAGAGATAATTGTGTTTTCACTTAAGGTGGGAGTGTCGACAGTCGATCAGTCGTTTTTTTCACTCATTCTTCAGAAACTTTCTAAAGACTTTAAGTGGTGCTTTTGTGTGATTCTTTGTGGAAAAGCTCAGTTTAAATCAAATAATCGATGAGTCAACTGAGAAGCTCTTTGATCGAGGAAAAGCTCTGAATCTTCACCAGACTACACCTCTTCTTGGCGTTCTTTCTGCTAAATTATTTCCATATGACAGACGCTGTTTCTCTTTTTGCAAACAGAGCTTCCTCTTCTGTGTTTTTCTCGCTTTTTCAGGTTGTGTTTGACAGCTGTGACTCTCACACAACAAACAGCAACAAACTATTTAAAACATCTTAAATCAGAGTGAAAGATTTACTTAACATCGTATGTCCTGCGATGTGACTGTATGTGTTATCTCTCTACATGATGTTTCAAAGCCAACTGGCATTTATAGTTATTGGCAGTTAATCTGTAAAGTTTTTCCTCAATTCAAAAGTATACCCTTTGGTAAAATAAACCTTTTATTTTTTTTCTTTTGTCAAGAGTCCAAAAGAAAAGAAACCCAGCAAATATTCACATTAGTGAATCCACAGCCGGTGAAAAAAATGATTTACTGATGGTCACGTTTGCTGCTGATTGCTAATTTTCTTTATCACCTGTTTGATTAATTGATTAATCATTCCTCACACATCATTAAAAAGCCTTATATTCCCTGAAGATTTCCAGAATCTCTGCTTTAAATCGTCCATAACTCCACCTGTTAATCTAACAGGAAGTAATGGGACGGTCTCTCAGGTAAAAGCAGTAAATCTTCAGCAGCCAGGTGGCGCCGTCCCTGAAAGCCTCAGTGTGACGTTCAGGTCTCTCCAAAATAAATATGCATGAGGGTCGTCCTCTCACAGGAGACCAGGTCGGGGTCTGTGTGCTGCATGGGATCCATTTTCTCTCTTTCTAAATAGGCCGATTCAGACAGGAGGTAATCTGACCAGACCTGGGTGGAAAATGGAGAGTGGCGACACAGAGCGCAGTGTGCTGGTGTCCCAGGAGGCCGTTATGAAACGCCACCCACCCCCGATATATAAACTCTATTACACAGTACTGTACACACCAGAGCTCTGGCATCACCTTGACACTGACGCTTTGTCTCCAAAACTTCTCCCAGAAAAGCTGCTGGAATATGTGATGATTGTTTATTACTTTATGAGTGGAAGCAGTGGTGAAAGAAGTACTAGTATATACTACTTAAGTTTTTTTTGTAACTCATTAAAATATAGCTCCTAACCTGTTTATTTCCATCAATAAGGAGTAAAGAGTATGAGGCCCGAAATACTCAGGTACAAGTATGTAAAAAATAAAAACACCACTGGTTTGAACTAACATATATGGATTAATAAATGCATTTTTTGGTGTATAATCCGGCACAAATAGCACAACCCCCTTCTTGTTCTCCATTTCCCTGCCAGACCTCAGACCTCCACAGCAGCAGATCGTCTTTCACCTCCACCCCCCCTGCAGGTATCACACTAAACTCCTTTCAAATGACCCTCTTCCAAAAAAAAAGCACCCCCCCACCCTCCCAGCGCCTCAGATACATCCAGTAATAGTCGCTTCAGTGCCTGCAGGAAGATTCACATACAAAAGATAATTCAGTGTTTGTGAAAAGCAGAACAGGTTTCAGTTTTCACTTTTCCATAGTGTTCACACATCTCTACGGCAGTACATGGAGCAGACAGATGGTATTACGTCACTTCCTGCTCCACCCACTCTGACATCACAGCGTGCAAACGGCTCAGTTAGGCAACACCTAACCGTTGACCTGCTGCCAAATCTGCACCGCAGGGAGAATAGGATTTGAGAAGAGAAGCCTGTCTGCTGTCGTTGTGGGACAAAAGAGTTCAAATTAAATCTTTTCTCAGGTATGGATGGGTTATTATGACAGCAAGAAATAAAAACAACCAACTAAAGATGAGCTCAGACCTCCAACAACAGACAGCTTAACTGTCTTTATTCTACAATGAATGGGTCATTTGGTTCTTCTAACTGAATAAACAGTGTTATAACAGATGGTGTCGTCGTCCTCCTGTGTTCAGAGATGATTTCTATCAGTCTGTGTTCTTACATAGAAGTCTTCTATGGTGCATTTAATGCCAATAGGAAAACACAGTATTCAGAGATTCACTGCAATTTTGCACTTTATTTTGTTCACATATTTGTTCCTGAAAGTTGTGAAAAATAAGTCGTAGAAAAAAATGAAAGTGTTATGCTTTCAATTTATATTATTGTTATATTGTGTTAAAGGGCTGAAAAAAAATCATAAAAAATTATTAATTAATCGGTTATCAATTTTTTTTCCTGCTAAATAAAAAATAAATAAATCGGCATCGGCCTGAAAAACTCCATATTGGTCGGGCCCTACAATAAATTGACTATTTTCATTTTTGGGTCTTAAATTATATTTGTTGAGGTCTTAAAAAGTATTAAATTTGACTTTTAACATGGTGTAAGAACCCTGGTTTCCGTCACTGAAACTACTAAATACTCATAACTACCGCAGAGTCACTTGTCCTGGGAGTGAATGCTGATTGTAATATTTACAGGTAAAGACAAAGGCCAGATGTTTGGCCATTTTAAATGCGCTGGAAACACAACAGAGGCATATTTTCACTTTATAAAGGGGGTATGGAGGCGCATAAGCCTCCATCATGGCCCTCATGACATGAGGGCCATGATAACATGAAAATAAAGAACAAAAGTTCTTCTAATCTGGGTTCTCCAGGGCCTTTAAGTGAAGTCGTGTACCTCTATCTGCTGCACGGTGAGGTCCAGGAAGGTGTTCTCGTTGCGGACGCTGATCAGGCTCTTGGGGCCTTTACAGCCCATGCTGGTTCCCAGGCCTCCATTCAGCTTCACCACCACCAGCTTGTTCAGACAGTCGGCCACGTTGCCAGGCAAACCTCGACCAGCGATCTTATCGTAGGGCTGAATCTGGAGGAGAGAGAGAGAGATGGTCAGGTGCTTTTAAACACTTTATAATTCCTACTCTAATAAGGTGAGCTGCACTTCCTGTCAATCTGTGGTTTGTGGGCATTTGAGTACTAAATAATAAAGCATTAATGTATTCACACTTCATGTATTGACCTCTTTCAGTCTCCACCACAGGGCAGGAAGCAGTGAACAGAGGATATGAAAGCGATTGTCATTTCGTGAACCAGGCATTGTTTTAAATTAACAGGAAGGTCGTCGTCAGGTTAAAAGTGAAACCGCAGCAGGATGTGACTGAATTTCTCTCCTTTCAAATCAAGTTTTAAAAACTGCCAGTAGAAACATCCAAAGGTGTTACAGATGTTAGTCGTTAGGGAGCGAGTGAGCGTGTCAGTGGAAGTCAAAAGGTCAGGAGGTCATCCTGCATCTTTTCCTGCTAAAGTCACTGAGTCATCTCCATCCCCACCCTCACACAGCTGCCACTCACTTCCTGTCCTTTACCAAGATCATTAGGGTGGAAAAAAGTGTCATAGTCGACAACAATGGGTTGACCGCTCCTCATTCCCCACCAAAATAAGGGCGTTTATGCAGATAAAGACTCAGAAGTGTGTCAGGTTCAGCTTCACATTAAACAGTTAAGAAGTGGCTACTTGTTGTTTGTTTCCTGGTCTTACTGAGTCTGTCTCTGACATATTAATTTTGTGTTTTGTAAGTTGGTTTAATGTAATATATATTCACAGCTGATTGGACTTCTGCAGAGTTGTTTGTCCCAGGAATGAATGCAGATTTTCACCTTTCCTCTGAAGTGTTTGTGTTTATTTTGTCCAGTGAAAACTGCAGTTTTTTTAAAAAAAAAAAATAAAGTGAAATTCAGGGAAAGACGAGGTCATGTTGAGTGAAATGCTTTTCAGCTGGTTATCCCCATCCTACCCCTGTACCCCTGCAGTCAAACAGCTTCCACTACCAGATGTTCATTTCCTTTAGTTCCCAAAACAGATCCTGCACTTCTTTCACCCCTGTCAGTGAGAACACAACACTCACCTCTTTAACCTGCTGGATTAAACTATTGTGATCCGCTGATGAGCTGCTGTCATTTTACAACCCAGCCCGGGATTACAGTATTAGGTCAACACACCAGAGGAATCCAGCGTTATACAACTAAAATATGTTTTTCACAACATGTTAGTCGGGAGGAGGGACGAGTCTGCGTCACGTTTCATCTGATCATCAGAAGGAGCGAAGATTTCAGACCTTAAGCATTTCACATTGCTTACAGTAAAACTGAACTACAAAAGGTGAAGCAGCAGACAGATTTTAGGAGCAGGTTGGAAATGTGATTTCTTAGATTGCAGTGAAAACATCTTTCATTCGCAGCCAGGCCTGAAGTTCATCTGAGGAAGAGAAAGTGAAACACTTCTCATATTTCATTTTTCTCCATGTGATTCACTTTGAAAACATTCCTGTAGCTGCAGCCTGAGAACGCTCTGAGTTACATCTGGCTTTTATCTGACGGTTTTGACTCACATAAACAAAGATCTCTCTGATCCCAGGGTGCTTTACGTCAAGAGACAATAACGATATTCTTCAGTTTTATGCAGCGAGGGGAAAGCCTAGTGGCTGCAGGAGAAGTCTTACAGAGTAAACTGTATTTTGAGCATGAAGATCTTGCAGGATTGAGAAAATCTTCACTGAAACTTACAGAGCAGGTAAATCCAGGTGTGCTCCTGAGACAAACACACCTTAATGACAGCCTGGTTGCACATGAAAGGAGCATGAATGACACAATTATTTGCAAGACAAATAAGAGTGCCGTTGTGGATTTAGGTGTGCCACTTTACAGTAATCTGGTGAATAAAAGATGACGTTTGAGTTGTTGTACTGACATTGTTTCGGTAAGCTTATTTTAGGATGCCGTCACTCCGGAAGTTAGTGAGCTTGTTGCTCCATATTATACATGCGTACACTATTCACACCATCACAAGGCAAAATGTGACACTGACTAATTGATTACATGCTTTGGTTGCTTAATTAGCAGCTGTAACAGAATGTGGCTGCTATTGTTGTCACCTTGCCATCGTGATAAAATGTGGAGCAGGAACTTCAAGAGGTCGTACATACAGCAGCATCACAACCGTGCAGGAAGCAGCCACCAAACTCTCTTAATGGAAATGAAAGAGGTGAATGAAGAGGAATCTTCATCTGTTTTCTGTTTTTAATGGGAATCCTGATCTTTCGGTCTGGTTACACTCTTGACTACAACACTGGAGGGCCGTGTACTGAATTTATGAATTTACGAAGAAATACAGTAATTATGAGTTTGGTTTCAGTCCTTCTTTTGTTTTAATCCTGTGATTGGGGGAAGAAGTGGCTATAAAAAGCCTTCCTGTGTCTTTTCTTTAACCAGTCGACTTTCATTTCTTTTTTCTACACAATAACAAAAAAATAGAGCAGTTAATTATTTCCGCAGCAGGTCAGCCTGTTGTCTTCAAGCAGAGAATGGGAGTCAAAACTTCTTAGAAGCTACTGAATTATTAACGGTTGTTGGAGGATTCAGCAGCTGTCTTTGGTAGAAATGTTTACTTTCCTTCCTGTCTGCTGTTTCCTTCACTCTCTCATCACTCAGTCACTTAATGTTTCTTGTTTTCTTGTCTTCTTCACACTTTCCTCTCCAAAGCTCTTCTCTTCTCTCTCCCTGCTCTTTACTCACTTCATTCATCTCCATCTTTAATCTTCCCCGTCGCCCTCTCTCTCCGCCTGGTGAAAAATAAATGAGGCGGCTCAGAATTAGGGAGTGATGCAGCTCCTGAGGAGGCGAAGACAGATCAGGCTTTGTGTGTTCAGTTGAGTCCAGTGCCAGGCAGGAAACTGAGCAAGTTTTGTTGTTGTTCAGTGAGACGGAGCCGAACGTGGCCAACCAACGCCGAGCGGCGGCGTTTCTGCCGTGAAACTGACTGAACATGTGAGATTCTTCTGGAAAGAATATTTGTTGTTTCTCCCAACAGGAAGTGGGAACGTCCTACTGGGAAACTAATGTTTGAGAGCAAAAGACTGGAAGCGTCAGGTTTCCTTCCTTGATATATCTTGTTTATTAAACTCTTTGCAGCTATGTGCTCTGAATGCAGCGGGATAAATAAACCTCAGCAGCAGCTATCTATTACTTTTCATATTTTATTATAGGTTGTTAAAATGTTTGTTTGTTCTGTTTGTTTACAAGGCTGCTATAGATGTGAGTAACACATTAATAAATCCCAAAAAAAGTGTTTTTTTCACTTTTGGGAACCCAAAATGTAATCTATAAGGCACTAGTTAATGATAACACCTATCAATAAAGCCATGAAAACCCTAACTTTAAAGCACTTTATCGTGTTTGTCTGATCTTTAAACTTTTGAGATGCTCTGGGGGAAGATAAGTGTTGCACACTCATTAAAAGAGTGAAAAGGCAAACATGATATTACAGTAAATTAAATTGTATTTATTTATCATTTCTCTACAGTTTTTTTTTTCATGAAATACTAGATTTCCTCTCTGAGAATCAACCCTGAGAAGGAAGAAACACGTATTAAGACACAAGCAGGCAAATCAGAAAATTTGGGAAATGCTGTCTTGTGCACAAATATATTTAGTCCTGATAAAGTGTCACATTACATCACAGGGTTAATCTAAACAGGGCGGAGAGGCTTCAGAAACACATGACGCATCCTCTGTCACATGACATTTAATGGTAGGATACATGTTCAATGGTTCCATGTGAAAATCACTTCACGTCCGTGAAGGAACCACTTTTAATAAGTGACTGTTATAAATCACAGGACACTAATTAATGTGAAATAATGTGCATCACATCTGTATGCAACATGCTCTCTCATGTTTAGCCTCTGCATGTTAACAGATCACAGCTGCACTGTTTTTAATTGGCTGTCTACCATCACAACAAATGAATAAAGCCATTCTTTTTTTAGTAACAGACCGTTGCACAGAGTCACAGTAGAAGAAAATGGGTTGAAATGCAGCCTGCAAACCGGTGCTCATGTACTTCTGCTGCTCCATTTACTAACTGGTTATTCTGAACATAGTGACTGACACAAAACACTGCCTTCAGACTTCAGAGATCCTCCCTGGAGATCAAACCGAATCAGAGCTGTTTGTTCTTTTTTTAAAACTCTGTAAGTCTTGTACTTGAAAGTTCACACATAACACAGAAACTGAAGCTTTCCCTTGTGAGTGAAAACTGAAAACAGTGAAAAATGTGAAGGGGAAATCCTGCATAACAGACTGATAGAAACACTGATGACTTGGCACTTTGACCACAGCACAGTTGAAAGGAAAACCCGGTGGTTACACGAACCAATTGACACAGCGGTAGATCAACTACCAACTCCCTGAGAGGAGAGCTTAAATTATCGCTTTAGTGAATGGAGTCTGGTGAGAGGAGAGCTTAAATAACAGCTTTAGTGAATGGAGTCTGGTGAGAGGAGAGCTTAAATTACCGCTTTAGTGAATGGAGTCTGGTGAGAGGAGAGCTTAAATAACAGCTTTAGTGAATGGAGTCTGGTGAGAGGAGAGCTTAAATTACAACTTTAGTGAATGGAGTCTGGTGAAAGGAGAGCTTAAATTACAGCTTTAGTGAATGGAGTCTGGTGAGAGGAGAGCTTAAATTACAGCTTTAATGAATGGAGTCTGGTGAGAGGAGAGCTTAAATTACAGCTTTAGTGAATGGAGTCTGGTGAGAGGAGAGCTTAAATAACAGCTTTAGTGAATGGAGTCTGGTGAGAGGAGAGCTTAAATTACCGCTTTAGTGAATGGAGTCTGGTGAGAGGAGAGCTTAAATAACAGCTTTAGTGAATGGAGTCTGGTGAGAGGAGAGCTTAAATTACAACTTTAGTGAATGGAGTCTGGTGAAAGGAGAGCTTAAATTACAGCTTTAGTGAATGGAGTCTGGTGAGAGGAGAGCTTAAATTACAGCTTTAATGAATGGAGTCTGGTGAGAGGAGAGCTTAAATTACAGCTTTAGTGAATGGAGTCTGGTGAGAGGAGAGCTTAAATAACAGCTTTAGTGAATGGAGTCTGGTGAGAGGAGAGCTTAAATTACAGCTTTAGTGAATGGAGTCTGGTGAGAGGAGAGCTTAAATTACAGCTTTAATGAATGGAGTCTGGTGAGAGGAGAGCTTAAATTACAGCTTTAGTGAATGGAGTCTGGTGAGAGGAGAGCTTAAATTACAGCTTTAGTGAATGGAGTCTGGTGAGAGGAGAGCTTAAATTACAGCTTTAGCGAATGGAGTCTGGTGAGAGGAGAGCTTAAATTACAGCTTTAGCGAATGGAGTCTGGTGAGAGGAGAGCTTAAATTACAGCTTTAGCGAATTGAGTCTGGTGAGAGGAGAGCTTAAATTACAGCTTTAGCGAATGGAGTCTGGTGAGAGGAGAGCTTAAATTACAGCTTTAGCGAATGGAGTCTGGTGAGAGGAGAGCTTAAATAACAGCTTTAGCGAATGGAGTCTGGTGAGAGGAGAGCTTAAATTACAGCTTTAGTGAATGGAGTCTGGTGAGAGAAGAGCTTAAATTACAGCTTTAGCGAATGGAGTCTGGTGAGAGGAGAGCTTAAATTACAGCTTTAGCGAATGGAGTCTGGTGAGAGGAGAGCTTAAATTACAGCGTTAGTGAATGGAGTCTGGTGAGAGGACAGCTTAAATTACAGCTTTAGTGAATGGAGTCTGGTGAGAGGAGAGCTAAAATCACTCCAGAAGAACGCAGATAGACCTGTCCTTTAGCTCTACACTATCACATTACAGTTTTCCTATGATAGCCACTACTGTCCCTTAAAAATCTACCTTTCAGCCTGGATTAATTGGAGCATAAACCATCTCTCTGTGACTGTGAATTCTTTATTGGTTTGAATATTAATGATGCTGAAACTGGAGCTAATTGTAATGCACCATTCATGTCACTAACGTCAGATAAGTGCACGGTAATACCGTCGTTGGTGGACTCTTGACGGTGTTGATGGCTTTCTGATGACTTGTCCACTTGGCAGTGTGGTAAAACAAATGGGACATAAGGGACAAAGTGCTGTAACAGTCGAGGTTTCTTGAATCACACGTCATCTACTGTAACTCAAGTCACAGATATTACTTAAATATGTCGATATTAAAGAGCTTAAAGTGGACCTTGAGCTGGGAATAAATAACAGCGTTATGTTACATAACACACTGCATGCTTCCAGCAGTGACACACTGATCCTTCTTGTTTATTAACTCATCGGCCACTTTCAACACCTTGATGAGTCCAATAACACAAACTCTTCTCAGAGAACAAGAATTTACCATCTATGCTGTAATGATTTATAGTACTTCAATAAAACAGATGAATGATTTACAGAGTTGTGTGAGTCAAGTACTGGACCGGATATGACTTGGTGAGAAACTATGAGTTTCATGTGGAAAATAAGGAGTCATCATCATCAAAAACATGACAGGTTAAAGTGTTTAACGCTGACAATGCAAAGACGATTACTAATTCTAAACCCTAATTACACAGAGATTAAAATTCAAGATGACATACATTTAACCTTCAGGTCATTAAACACTGCTGAGAAGTGATCTGAAACACTGAAGTCACAACTGGATTTCTGCCAAAGCTAATTTTGTTGAAGACATCTAGTCATGTCAAAGCATTGTTAAACATTTGTATGACAGTGTGTGACTATTTTCCTCCACACAAGGTAAAACAAAAGGACTCTGACAGTAATAGTACCACATACTTTCATTCTGGTTGAAAAGGTGATGAATATGGGTTATGGAGCATTTCTCATCATGCTGGCAGCTAACAGTGCTAACAACAGACAACTGTGTATTCACCGTCTGACAGCAGTGCAGAGAAAGCCACATGCACTGAAAGCATGGTTGCTCATTAATAAGATGAGCTAAGATAATAAAACTTCATTCATCCTGAAGGAAATTAGTTCACAACAGTTGCCATACACAGTAGGAAAAATTAAGGTGATTTAAAGTTTTTACAGTGTAGAATAATGTAAAAATGCAGTTGTTTTAACAGATTAATAATTATGTTAGTTCGGGAGGTCGGGCACAACCTCAGTTGGCGTCAGTGAGAATTAGGACAAAAGATCACATGGTTATAAATCTGTGGCGTTTTTCATCTGATAATCCTTCAAACTCGCAGATGTACGAGTCAAACTGGACTTTCTGGATTCCTGCAGCAACATCCGTGCTGGTGATCGGTCATTTCCGTGTCGTATCTGGCGTTGATTACTACTCGGTTGGATTTATGACTGCTTTCAGGCTTAGTCAGTGAGCTACTGGCAAACAGTCCTTAATGTGGGATATCCTTGAGGTTTTCTTCCCTCACCATAAACACGTAATATTCTCATTCTCCCAGATAAAAACTTTGACTAATTCAACTTACCGAGTCCTCCGGTGGTCTTTGTATCTTGATCCACTCTATTGACGGCCCCTTCACCTGCAGGAACCTGTGGAAAATGTTCTTGAAGCCCTCAAAGTCCTGCCGGAACACCTGAGAAACACAAGTTTCTAAGTTTCTTTTTTAAAAATGCACCCAAAGCAAAATATATGATGACATTAAACTACCAAATAACAACATAGACTAAAGTTAGTAGTTTATAATAATAGTAATAATAATAATAATAATGTAATAGTGCTTAGTTTCACTTCAGCTCACAAAGTTTTGTCTTTACTCATGTTTAATTCGGTATGTGACATATTCGTTGATGGTCATCCAGTTAATTAACTGTGAACTGACTGTTGTGTATAAATTATAGTCATGGTCACTTTAAACTGTGTCATTATGAGTGACGTCTCTCCAAACAATAGAACGATGATCCCATGTACAACACCACCTAACTCTGTCTTTTGTTATTGTTTTGATTGACTGAGTGGAAGAAAATTTGGGTCGTTTAAATGTGTATTAAGAAAAAACAAAAAATCTATTCCTTGAGGGCATGACAAAAAAATTAGCATGTCTGTCTGCTCTATTTACACTGACCCGCCCAGTTCAAACAGTGTGTAACTAAGAGTGTGTGCGTGTAAATATCTTAAATGCTTGCATAACAGCAAGTACAAAAGCTTTTGCTGTGAACTCACTTGAATGAAAGTGTGTGAAGTACTATGAGCCTTTTTTCTTCCTGTGCATGAGTCCATCTTTTCTGATCACTGGCAGTTTGAGGACTGCTGGTCTGAAAGAGCCAAACCCTGTTTGTGCAATCTTTGGGAAACGTTTGATTCCTTTGTGTCCACTCCCGTCACCAGAACTAATTCTGGGGTGAAACAGGACAAATCAGTTGGGTCTGAAGTTGACGCATTACGTTACGATTCCAGATGATGAAATGGATGAATGTTTGCCCAACGGCATCGCCTACTGTAATTTAATGACGTATACTTGATGCATGCGTGTCTACCAGTTCGTAGGTGGAGCCCTCGCTGGCACTGTGCTTCAGTATGTGTCACTTTTGTGTTTACTCAGTGTCTGTGTGACCCAAACCACCCTTTAAATCACAACCAGATGGTGGCAGAGGAGCATTGGGTGGGGGGTGGTGTTGTATTAGCATACCTCTTTCTCTGCACCGGTGGTGGTGTCCAGCAGTTTCTCCAGCTCGGCGTGCATGGAGCTCTCCAGCTGCTGCCGCATCATTTCCTGGAACTGAGCCATCCCTTCGTCGGCCACTCCTTTACTCAGAGCTGGACAGGTCAGATAGTTGATAGATGGACTTAAGCTGCTGCTCGAACATATTCTAGATCCACAAAATTACTATTTTTTCTGGCTCAAACCATCTGTTACAGCCTCGTCCGCCACTGAACAAAGCTATAAACATATATTTTTGCATGTTGGATTACAGAAGTTCTCCAATGTTTTGACTAAACATTTAAAGTCAGGATGATTTTAAATCACAGTGACTTTTATAGTCAGCTTTATTGTAAGAAAAAAAATTAATCAGAGTCAGTGTTATATGTCTGATAGTGTCAAAACTAGTCTTCTGATCAATTTGACAATAAATCCCGTAAACAAGGAGCAAATTGGACAGAGCGACAATAACAATAAGGGCCTATAAAATAAGAAGCAGTGACAACAGCTAACAAGTAGAATAATAAGTAGGAAAATGTCATGATAAGTAAATAACGTACCTTAAAATATGTGTTGAATAACCAATACTGATCAGTAAACAATGTACAAATGTCTAATTAACAAAAAAAAAAGGTGAAAAGTCATCATTTATACAAAATAAGTGAACACTATGGACTAACCAGTCCCTTAAATTTGATGGACTATTTGATATCTGTTTAAGATCGTTCTAATCTGTGAGCACACAATAAGTCTACTGTCTCTTATGGTATGGATGGCGAACAACGTTACCATGGTTTTTTTACTCGGTATGATACTTTCCCTTTAATATTTTAGGTTGGTCAGACTAGCAGGCAATGGATGATTGCTCAATCTGGTCATCAGTTGTGATGTAACAGGTCAGTTATCAAAAGCAACAATACTCTTAAGACTGCTAATGGTTTTTTGGCAACTCAAAGATATCACATTGAAAATATTTACACAGACAAGATTGCAAACTGGAACAATCTGGAAATATAAGGACAGTAGATAGTTGTGACACTGATCATGGATGTGTAGCAACTGCAACTGACTGACAGTTATTTTCATGGTTGATTATCTGTGGGTTATTAGTACATTACATACATTATTCTTTTATCAGTCGTTTGATCTATGAAATGTCATAAAAATGTGAAAAATGTGCAATCAGTGTTTCCAAAAGCTTGAGATGACTTCCTTAAATCAGTTTACTGTCCTAGAGAATTAAATAAACCACAAAGTATTCACATTTAATTACATCTAATTTCAATTATCAGAATAGTTAATGATTAAACTAATAGTTGACAGCCATTCAATTAATTGGTGCATCTATAAATGAAGAAACACATGTCAGTTGATCCGACCGCACAGAAACACTCACCTTCTATATTAACTGCCATCTTTTCAGCGACCAGTTCAGCAAAACATACAGTTAAATAACGGGATAAATGTCCCACTAATAGAGCTCCAAGTCAAATAATCCACAGAGACAGAGAGCCGGAGTGTCAATGGACGCACATCCCGCAGATAACCAGAGGAATAAGTTGTGTTGAACCTTTAAAGTCCATTCACCACTGAGCAGAAACACACTCATCCAGCTCACTCCTCTCCTCTGGACTGCAGCCAACCGGAGTCCCTGAACATGAAGCCGGACCGGGTTCTTCACTGCCAGCCTCTCATTTTTAATCCAACCCCAAATATTTTCGACCACGTCACAACTCCTGCCTGTGATTCCCAGCAACCTCTGCCTGGCCTCACTGCTTTCATTTTATTACCTGTATAGCCACATTGTCGGCGATTTCCTACTGCCTCTGCCTTTATTCAACTACAACAACACACGTCAATTATTAACCGGTTATAGATGCTCAGTGTTGAGCCGATCCGCATGAACAGCTTGCCGGGGAACTTTACAGTCTATAGAGGCTGTGGAAATGAATGACTGATGGATAAGAGGACGGAATGTGCTCAAGAAAACAAATTATAGTAACGCCTTTAGTGTGTTCTCAAAGGCAACTCGAGTCTACGACGGTACCGTGAACGCCACACGATGGAAAACGACCGTTTTCGAACAACCTTTGGGTTAATAGCTAACATAGCGACACCATTTCTGGGGATAAACTATATAATATCAAAAGGCGAAATGGTTAAGTGCTATTAGATTTAGTAAGATTTTCTTACTGTGTGACTGTAGGATGCTAGCGGAAGAAAGGTCGGTGGGGGCGGCCTGGTCCTGCGGGTCTGAGGCGGTCTGAAGGACCACAGTGATCCCGCAGAGGAGACAGCGGGGCACACAAATATTAAATGTATGCAGTACGTTTAACTAATCCCTCTTTAAAACACCAGTTTCCCGTTTACCTTCGATACCAATAAAAATGTATATGGGTGAATAATAAATAAAATGGTGATTGGTTTGAAGATATTTTACACAACAGTGGAATTCCAGGAAGGGCGAATAGGAACGTTGCAGAGGGACAGCAGCCAATGAGATCACTGTTTCCTGTCGTGACGTAATTTTGACAGCCAATAGGATTCTGCGACGTTACATCGAGATTTCCGGGTTTAAAGAATGCTTGAAATGTTGTAAAGGGGGGGAAAAAAAAGAAAAATGTCGATTGACCTTTGTGTTTGTGGGGCTTCAAAGTGCTGGTGAATCTTTTGAAGTGTTTTCCTTTAAAATCTTTTGAAGAACATACATTTAATTTATTTATAAGTAGTATAACACTGACTGGGCAGCATTAAACAATACAGCAGTGAGATAGATATTTTATTAATCGTGTGGAAAAGACATGTTTGAAGAGTAAATGTTTTTGTTGTTTTTTTGCCTTTTTTATGGTTGGCCAATTTTCAATGAATATATTGTTAATTTAACTATTTCTACATGTTACATAATCATTCTTCATATTGCTGGGACAAATAATAAACTGGAGACTACTTCCCCTGTCTGGTCAAACTGTGACATTGCACTGTACTGTAGCTCCAGATGTTAAACATATTAACGGTCTGCAATACAGATAACAATATGTCAATTCGATATAATTCAATGTAATCAAATACTGGCTTTATTAGGAAAAAAAAATAATAATCCCAGAATGATGTTTTAAAATACTTAATTGTTGCTGGTAAAGACAATACGGCATTACTTGTTATTATTATGTATTATTAAGTGTCATAAGCATCAACTAAACTTGACATTATTTTCTATACCCATGGTACTGACTGTGGTATACTGTTTACTGGTGCTGACAGTGTTTAGTGCAAGTTAGTGATTGTATTTGTAGTTCCAGTGCAGAGTGCAAGACACATTTTCCTACAAGGACAATAAAGTATATTCTATCTGTCTGTCTCAGGGCAGATACAGGAGAACATTCACATTCACAGCAACAGCCAATTTGTTTGCCGGCAAAAAGCTGAAAACATAAAAACACACAACTACACTGTTTAATGTTTTATTGTTTAGCAAAACTGATTCATTTCAGTGTTTGAGGTCTTAGTGCATCCCTGACTTTATGTAACATGTTACACTGAGAGAAAAACTATTGGAAAATATGTGGTAACACATCTGGTGGACTTTTAGGTGGAGTTATAATTGTGCGTGTGAAACTTCCCAGCTGTGAAGAGGGAGACTAAATCATTTCTAAACAATATAAACAGACTAGCAACGTATGGTAGTTCCAATGACAAAGGATCCCAACACACAAGTAAAAATCCAGCTTTACACTCATAAACACTGACTCACAAGCACACAGGAGTAATGCAGGGTTTGGTGGAGTGCTTTATCACAGGCGAGCGTCTGGAGGTTTGGGTCTGTCTAAGTGTTGGTTGGGAGGTCTTTCAGAGTTTAGTCATACCCCCAGGAAACTCACAGCTGTGTCTCTCTCGTCAATCAGCTCTGCTGCTGTGGCTGTCATCATTGACTGGGAAAAGCTGTTGATGGCTAGACCATCCACAACCTTCCAGGTCTTGTCCTGAGCAAACAAAACATGCTCATAAGTTTTGTTTTCAGGAATGAATGCTTGTATGTATGCAATTAGCTGCTAGCTGTTAGTTGAATTCAAGAATAAGTTTCACCTTGATCTGGACAGGGAAGGAGTAGATGAGGTCTTCTGGGACCCCATAGGAGTTGCCGGTGGAGTAAACACCCATAGAGACAAACTCACCCTGAAAAAAAAGAGAAACTGGTGAAAAATGCATTTAAAATACTATGTTGATCAATCCAGATGTGGTACATGAAGACTTGACTTTGCCTTCTTCTACCCAAAACAACAAACCATCAAAACAAAACAAATACCACTTTCACACTGAAAAGTCTGTAAATTAATAACTGTGTGTGCAAACCTGTTTATGAACCCTTAACCACAAAAAGATGTCGACACACCTTTCACATGCCTTTCACATTAGAGATGTATACATTAATTAAATGCTTGTCTACTAACCAAAAAAAGAATAGCAAACTAAACTATTTAATCACATTTTATTTATAGATCAAACACAGATTATTTTACAATGAAAATAACTGTTATGTTATTGCATCCTCATTTCATATTTAACCCTTCGCTCACCCTGTCTCAATAAAAATCCAAATTTCACCTTCGTCTCCACATTGTTGAGGGCTCCCAAAATACTGGCTATCACTGTACACGCTGAAATATATATTCAAGTCAAGTCAATGTTTATTTCTATAGTAGATTTAAAGCAATTCTTGTCAAAGTTATCAGCAACTGTTAGATAAAGATATGTGCTAAAAAATAGTAAAATATAAATTCATAAAAAGAATAAAATCATGATTAAATACAACATAAATTAAGTGAAAAAGTAAAAGTTTGGCAACTATAATTTTAATTGCTAGATGTGTTGACTGCAAAAAATTATACACTCACTGAAACAACCTGACAAATAGTTTTGCATATATGATTGTCTCTCAAATTATTTTTCAATTTACCACATCTAAAAAAAGAGGATTGAGGGTCTTGTTCATAAAGTGATTGGCACTAGTCGGCTGATGTTCCCACCACTTCATGACTACAGTATAAATAAATATGGCGTCTACCTCGGGGGTGCCCGTCCAGATGTCTCTCATGTGGTCACAGATGGCCTTAGCGGCAGACATGGCGCTGGACAGCTTCCTGGCCTTGATGACAGCAGCACCTCTCTGCTGCACCGTCTGCAGGACAACGGCACAGAGCATTATGGGAAAACGTGGCGGCCGTCACAGGGAATGTGTGCAGAAGCTCTGCTTGTGATATTGAGCTGTGCAGACAGTATTATTTGTGATGATTTTAAGATAAAAGTTAAAGGTCTGCAGCCTTTTTCTCAGGAATTTTAAGCATAGTAGAAAAAAAAACGTTGCCGTACGTGTGATTTTCCTGTACTTTACATAACCTTCACTCCTGCATGTGCATATTCATAATACATATGTTATCACTGATTTATTAGTGCTTTTGCACATCTCATCTAATCTAATCTACATGTTTGACTCACAGTGATGAACTCTCCTTTAAGCCAGTCGTCATCCTTGACAGCCTCGAAGCAGGCGAGCTCGCTACCAGACATGTTGACCAGGCAGTGATGCACATCTGGGTACTGGGTGGATGAGTGGTTGCCCCAGATGATCACGTTCTTCACGTGGCTGGCAGAAACGCCGCAGCGCATCGCCACCTGCAGGACCGATCAGTGACTTCAGGATTCACAATCAGCGCAGACAAAGATCTGATAATGTGGCGGCTCAAGGAAACAAACCTGAGAGCGAGCTCTGTTGTGGTCCAGACGGGTGAGGCAGGAGAAGTTCTGATTGGGGATGGAGGGAGCAGACTTGGCTGCGATCAGACAATTGGTGTTGGCAGGATTTCCTACAACCAGCACCTGAAAACACACACACACACTTCTAAACTGAGCGACTCATCTGATCAAACTTCTCACTGTAACAGATTAATAACAACTCATGAATAGTCTGATGTACTTCCTAGGGATGGATATGCTCGATTTAAAAGCAGACATAGGTCTTTTTCATCTTAGTCTTACCAGTGGAAACATAAAAAGAGCCATGAGGATAGTTAATAATTCAGGATATTATGAACCACTTTGAAATTCATGGAACAGGTAGAAGTTTTGTTACTTCCTGTCAATAAACAAAAATGTTCTCAGACAGAGGATTATATATTATATATATATATATTAAGAGGATTGTTATAGTGTATAAGTGATAAACATTAAGCTCATTATTTAGGTTATAGAAAAAGGCAGCTCCATGTACTGTGTGAGGGCATGTACATCTGCCTGCCACTTTTCAAACATATTTGTGAATAATAACATTTATATATAATAATATTTATTAATTTATTTATTTGTGTATGTAGGCTATTTATGGTTTATTTTATTGGTAATTCTTGTTACAAGATAGAAGCAAAGCTGTGTTACTGAATCTAAAAAATGTATAATATGCTTAATATCACAGAAATGAAAGCAACTCTGGTTAAGCGTCAGAAAACATGCCAACATGGGAGCTCTGAAGAATAGGAATGAAGCTGGCAGAAGCACAGCAGCAACATCTTTAAATATTTAGTGACACACTTGAAAACAATGCAACGACTTGGCGAGAAGCAGAAGCACAAAAGGAGCTGATGCCTTATTCATGTCAGTGTGTGTCTATAACCGGCATAAATAAATATCAACTCCTGTGTCACTTACCTTCACGGTCTTCTTGGAGTACTTCTCCAGGGCAGCGCCCTGACTGCTGAATATTCTCACGTTGGCTTTGAGCAGGTCCTTCCTCTCCATGCCATCCTTCCTGGGCATGGAGCCGGCCAAGATGGCCACGTCCAGGTCCTTGAAGGCCACCTCCTCCTTGTCAGTGGGGACGATCTCTGTGGAAAGAGAACGTGAGATCAGGATCCTCCAGGAGCCATACTCCAATATGTTCCTCTCCACACAGAGTAATGCATCTGCAGGCGTAGGCAGCAACCATGCAAACCACTTATTACTACTATTATTCAAATTAAAACAAGATGGAATGAAAGAATCATCATGTAAAGTAAAGTCACCCAACCTGCTGTGTTCAGAGCGCCTCCATAACATAACTGAGAGCAGCCTGTTTGTAAAATATCATTTGAACATTAATAATACTCTGAATATGACTTTCAGATGACATCCTTTTTACTTTTTGTTTGGAATAACTGTTTGTCAGGTTATCCAGCAGGCTGAATGAGAATCCCCCTGTGTTTATTTATTTATTTTCTCATTTTAAGAAAAATAAATTATTGTAAAGAACACAGTTTTAAGTGAAAATTTAGAAGAGAAAATAAGCAAGTGCAGGCCTGGCCAATAGTATATCATGATAGAAACTAATAGAAATATATACACCTTTTTTATATTATTTTAACTATGTACAGTATATCATATTGAAATTATTGAAAACACACCTCATCCGATTCATATCACCATTTAGTCAACATTTTAATAAGTTACCCTTAAACTAACGGTGACACATTTCATTCTGAGAAGTCAGCTTTTAAAAAATAAAGAAGAAAAAAAAACCAACATGGCTCAGTTCAAAATTTAGTCTCACAACAAATCTCAGTTCATCTGATTTGTTTGGGCTGATTTGTCAAAAACCGGTTTAATTCCTGAAGTGAATTAACAATGCATTCACACACACCAACCAGAGTACATTAAGGACACCGTCATGTTCGTCCTCGCACTCTATCTTAATAGTTTGAAACCTAACTCTCCTTTTTAAAATCAAGGTTCTTTATTTATCATATGAACAAACAATGCAATTAAATTCTCATATCTAGGCTTTCTACATCAGTGTTTACCATGGTGAAAAAATCTGAAAATCACAGCAAAAATCAATCCAGTTAAATCCAAATCATGTCAGGGGGGACGTGAGTTTGGGCAGAATCATTCAGGTGTGAGAAATTTACTTTTTTTGGGGCGTAACCCACGAGTGACCAGTATTGTAGTGAGTCTGGCCCATCTCGGTGCATGAGGCGTTGTCTTTGCAGCACAGTCGGTTAATACTGGAGCCTCTCACAGCCCCCGTGCAAACAAAGCAAAGGACGGCCCCAATTCAAAGGAAAAATTCCAGGTCACAATGGAGATGGTGCATAATGGCGCCTCACAACTGATGTCATGACGGCGGTTACAGTTATGACACCGAGAGGCAGCGAATGATATTCTGGGTGCTTTAGAAAATACAGGAAGTAGTGCGTTGTTTTTGCGTGCGTGTACTTTAAAACAAGATGCAGTCCAGCTGCAGCGTTCACTGTTTGGGACGCAGCAACTGTGCTTGTCCATCCAGAACTGTTCATATTCAACCACTGAAAATAAATGTCATGGGTAGTCCTTATGACCTTTATTTATCATGTGATATAATGTTGTATTGTTACCTCTCAGAAGCGGGAGGGCACAGTCCTGCAGCTCCATGACAACACCATCCAGGACCGGCAACATGGGCGTTATGTCCAAAAGGAGCAAGATGATTGGCTGAGAGGTGGAGGAGGGAATTAGGAAGTGGGGATGAGTGGTTTAAGTTAATTTAAAAGCATTTAAGGTCAGAAATCCCATGTATAACAACATGTCAGTGGGGCGACTGAGTTATCTTGGCACAGAGGCCTAAACCATGTGGCTCAGTGACGACGCCATGTGTCAAATGGATCAGGTGGCTTTAAAGTTAGGATCCATTTCACGCACTTCAAGGACACTCCTGGTTCGTTCCAGGGTGAAATCTGATCACATCCCACAGCGGCAACATCTGCTCAACGTCAGCAACCAGATATGATCTGGAAAACTTGTGATATTCATACTGGGATGTGTCTGTGCTGGTGCCCTTATAACGCCTAATAAGATAAGGCCTTTCTTACCTGATCTTTGCCAAAGACATCTCCCTTGGCAATGCTGAACAGCAGGGAATAGGCAATCTGCCCAGCAGCGCCGGTCACCAGGACTCTAATGGGCTCAGACTGCAAGACAACAAGGCAAAGCACAGTGCTATTAATGCTGTGAGTAGGGCTGCAACTAACAATTATCTTAATATCCATTAACTGGACGATTATTTTTTAGATTAATGAATCAGATAAAAAAGAAGCATTTTTTCCATTTCTATCCCTTTATTCTAAATCAGGACATAAAAATGCACAAACAACAGGTTGCTGCATGAACTGCTCTTACAGTAATAGATTATGAATTATAAAAAATGCTAATGTCAAATAGCTAGAGAAATAGGAACGATGGAAGAGTGTAAAAAGAGTTAAAGGCGTGGATCATTGTGGTGAAGCCGTCATCTTCAACCATCGATAGAGGCCTCATGTCAGTGACGAGCACGACGAGGATGCTATCTGTCAAGACTGCGGCTCGCTCTGGTGAACATGATGTATTTTTTCCATCATCATGTTTTGTTTTTTTTCTGGAATCAGAAAGGTAATATGATTATATAAAATAGCACGTTTATTTAAATCAACTCAGCACATTCCTGAAAGACTGAATTACATCTACTCAAGTGTCATTTATAGGGTAATTGTACAGTGGTGTGCACACACTAAAGTCGCTGTCGCACGCCACTGTAACTGTACATTTTTGAGTTGCTTATTCATTAAATTATTACCATCAATGTAATAAGTGTACTGTAAGTTAAGTTTATTTATACAACACATTTAAACACAGCTTAAGCTGACCAAATGCTATTCAAAAAGAAACTAAAAAGTAAAACACAAATATATTCCAACATCAGCAATAAACAATATGGGTGCATGCTTGTACAGTTGGATAATGAGTATACAGCAGATTAAAAACTGGATAAACAGGATTCTGTAGTGACATACCTGTTGCTGAGCTCTTCCTCCTCATTAATGACTCCAACATGCTCCAGTTTCAGGTGCTATATCATCACCGTGCTGCTCCTGAGCCATGCCAGGTCGCTTTTTTATCGATTTTATCGATTCTTTGTTGCAGCCCAAGCTGTGCGCATTGATTTCACTGACAGGCACCAAAGGAACCGTCTGATTGTACAGCGCACACGTGGCGTGTCTATTCTTGTCAACAGGGTTTACTAAATCAGATGAGGTGTCACTTCAAAAATAGACCCTCCATACTGTTACATAACAAAACCAGGATACAGTTAGGTTATCAAGTTCATCCCCATCTTTACCATCCATTCAACGAAAAAAACGAATTACGTTGCATGTTACCAAAGTGAAAACCACTTATTTAATATTAAAATGAATCAAACGTATGAGCGCAAATGTGATTACATCATGCTGCGAGCTAGATTATGACTAAGTGTCGCTGTACATTACTGCTGAACTTACACATACACATGCATTATAAATAGAAATAATATATTACATAAAAATACATATAGAGACTACTGTATTTTCTCACCATGTTCACGCGTCAGCCTGGTCTCCTCTCTCTCTCCTTCTTCTCACAGACCGTCCCGCTGTTCACTCCTATTTAAGTCCTCAGTCGATCGCGACACTTGTAACCGTTTGACGGTAGATTGGATATCCGGGTTGTTGTAGTTTTTGGGCGTTTTTGTAGTCCTTCATCAAAAACAACACGTTAATAAGACAAAACGTCGCTATCTGTGACGGTGATGTTACGTATGCTGTACAAACAGGCTTGTGATTGTTTAATGAGACAGCTGGTTGCATTACAGGCTCGCTAATGACCTAGCTGGTTAGCATAGCACTTCAACCAGCGCTTGCTGTTGCCTAGCGACCCGTATCCAGGGGTAGCAGCAAGGAGTCGGCTAGCTAGCTGTCTAGCTAGCCTGGATAGTACAGATTGTTTGTTTGTTAGCCTAGCCACCCGTTAAGAGGACGTCCAGGAGACAACACGTGTTACTAAATGAACCGAGCGGCGACAAACGGCGTTAATATAAATTACCCAGATTAAATTAAACGTTTTGTGGTGTAAAGCAGGAACACGTTTGGCTAACTACACCTTTACATCGAATGAACGTTTGTGTTGTAGTTACGGTTAAGTGAACAGCAAGTACTTTGCAGATTTGGTCCCTGAAATAATCAAGGTAAGTCAGTAAGAATAGCGTTAACTAATGTGTCTCACCTGTTTTTTTACCCCTCTTTGTGTCTCTGTTATTACCAGTGCTAAATGTAGTGTGTTATAATAAGACTGCAACTGTGCTTTTACCCTGGATCTGAATATTAGTAGGCTGTATAAGTATAAATGTATGTGTTGTACTGCCACACAGTCTAGATAGATAGATTAATGATCTCAAATGATGATAATACAGTATATACACTTACATAGTCACCATGATGTCCACTATATACTATATGTAAATGATAAACTGTTCCCCTTAGTGTACAATCTAATATCATAATCCTCCTGTATCATCTGTCAAGGGGTGTAAAGTGTTTCTTTCTACTGTCTTGTTTTGAGTTGAGAGGACCCCTAAAGAGGCCCAGTGTTAGATGAGCGTGGTTATCAATATTTTATGGCCTCATTACAGACTCATTACATGACTTGAACAAAAAGCAGAGGAGATGCTGTTACACCTGGCTGGCCTGGAGTCAGTCTGTGGTTGAGTCTGGCAGGCATGAGCATCGTTTTCTGCTGCTTGACATCCTCCTGAATCTTCATATTTGTTTTCAGTCTCCCTGTGATTTTGTCGTCCTGATTGACTGTCTCTTATTTTATTTGTTTTGGTTTAGTCTGTACAGTACACACAGCTGTTACATCTCTGTCCATCCAGGGTAGAGGGATCAAGTTAAATTGAGGGTGTGCGGTCTGCTGTACAGATTGTGAAGCCCCTTGAGACAAATTTCTGATACTGGGCTATAAAAATACAACTGACTTAACTATTTAGGCTTCATTTTTAACATTGCATGCATAGTCAGTTGAGGGATATGTTAAGTGATATAATGTTGAATATATAACATTATATTAAGTGATATGTTGAATTATCATCATCATATGTGGTCAGATACAAAATGTAGGACTGCCCCTCGGTTGTTTTGTCTTCTACTAATATTTTTTAGTTAACTAGTCATTTTTAAATTTTTTCCCCCCATTCATAATAACTTATCTCCAAGAAACCCATGAGTGCATCTTTGGTAAACAGTTTTAAAGTGGTGCTTTTGTGTGACTTATTGTTGTTTAAGTCAACTTATCAGTTAGTTGACAAAAGCCTACAAGTATTAGTTAATGAAGAATTTCTTTGGTTGAGGACATTTCTGAGGTTGGGATTATGGGGGTCTTTGTCCAACAGTCTCTGTAAATTTTCAACAACCACTACAAATTGAGTGTGGCAAGATTGTCCTAAACTGTATGCCCTATCATCATGTCTCATCATTATTATTATTAGTAGTAGTAGTATTAGTAGTAGTAGTATTATTAGTTCTGGCCTTTAATGCTTCTGTCGTCCCTTCTTTCTGCTGACATTACTTAAAACATAATCATTGTGTCACACTAGAGTCCAAATAAAGCCAGAGAGTTGCAGGTACATTGGTGTAGACATGTTTGTGTTTAGCTGGTAAAGTGGTGGTTCAGGTAAAGTCAGTTAAGACTTTAAGTGTTGTGTCTATATCTAAATGGGCGTAGTCTCTGTGACAACACCCATAGCTTAATGAGGAACATTGTGAAGCTGAAAGTGGGTGTTTCCTACAGCCGCCATCTTGCCAGTGATGACTCAGGCTAATCCCAAAAAATGGTCAAAGAGGTGCATGCATGAGTGTTGATTTGTGTTAACCTGGTCTGTATTTCAGCTCTGTGATAAAATTTCTAACCTCTTGTGTATCAGTGTTTGACGAAGCGGCAGCAATAATCATCCCCACATCTCGTTGTTGGTGTTTTTGTCCCAGCCACAGACACAGTACACTTATAAACAGTCATGCCTGGAGTTCACCCATACAAGAGACCCTGATAAGTTCATGAACAGAGTCTGTGTCCTCTGGTGACCCCTCTCTCTCCCTCCTTTGTCCACTCCACCTCCTCTTTTGTTCTGCTCCATCATTTCACCTCCCTCTCCCTGCTTTATCTCTTCCTCTTGTCCCTGCAGAGTGCACCTGAGTGACCCCGTGTCGTCAGCAGCCAGATAGCCAGCACGCCCGCCGGCATCAGCGTCACCCTCTTATCTGCCCTGCTAGACTAGACAGCTCTCACGGTGATACAGGACGACACAGTAAGATGTAGCATGTAACGCTTCCATGAGCACATATATAAATAAACAGTATATTTACAATATATTAGTGCAAAAGCACTAATATATTACACTAATAAATTAGCTGATGATATTATTTTTCTCTGTTTAAAATGAACCTGTTATTTGCAGTAACCGTCTCATCACACCAGGTGTCAGTGTGTGACTGTAGTTAACATCCTCACCATCATTCTGTCACTTGACAAACTGCAGCACAAACTGGGGTCCATGGTGGATTTGTAGTGAAGACTCTCCAGAAAACACTTGTTGCTGCAGCAGCAGTGAGAACCTTTGAGTTGGCTGTTTAACATTCAAATTAAACGCTGTAATGTGGTGAAAAATTGTCCTTTGTTCGTTGAAAAAGTACTCAAATCAGTCAATGGAATATCAAACTAGTTGGTGATTAATTTAGTAGTTTTAGTTGCAGCTTCTTTACACTGTCAGACTCTCTGAAAACCTAAAGCTTTTCCTCGGGAACAGCTTAAATCTATACATTTTCTTTGTGGTCATAAAAATATGTAACAATATAAGCAAGCATGCGAAGTATGTTTTTATGCAGCAATTTTCAAAACCAAAGCTACACTTTACTCCACAGAAAAAGAAAAGGCAATGTAATTCAATACAATATAATATAATACGATATATAGACCAAGGAAAATAAGTATAACAATGGGCCGCGTTATTAAATATGAAAGGGAAAGATGTACACCTTAACAAAAATCATCTGTCTGTGAGCCTGTTATTGAGGCAGCTTTGGTGGGAGTTTGTGTGAAACCACTTATTGTAATTTAAAAACAAAAAAAAACTCATCTAATCTATGAAACTGTCATGTGGAAACAGTTTGTATCCACAGCAGTGTGTTTGTATTGTCAAATAATGTGGGCTCTGTCTTTGTTCACTGCTGTTTATTGCCTGTATCAAGATATGTGACGTGCCTATTTAATAACTCTCATTGTCTATTGAAAGACCCCTGTTTGGCTTTACACTAAGCAGAGCCCGTCTTCCAAATACATCATGAATTGGTTGCTTCCAGAAATAGCCTGCAGATCCATTTGAGCTGCTGTTATTGTGCAGCTCTGGCACTTTTAGGACAAGGCCTGGAGGCGTAACGATGTTTCCAGGCCGCCTTGATGTACCCACTGGGTTTCTCTCTCGCTGATTGTCTGTGATTGAAACCTGAGAAGGACTTTGTTTCTAGCTGAGTATTGCTGTGGGGAGGGTTAAAAAAAAGACAACCAAGCCCTCAATCAGAAAGAACACAGACCTCTGCAAACACGCCAGCTAACTTCCTGGCACTGATGCAGAACTATTCAATTAAATCTGGCGCTATGCACACACCGAGCAGTCCTCGGAGGTGTGTTTCCACCTCCGCCACTCACTCTCGTTCTTCCTGAAGTGTTTGCATAATGAAATGGTCCGTGAAATGGGGTCTGATGGAATCAAACACCATATTAAGACAAATATTTCATAGCAGTTGATGGACTGATTGATGGGCGCAGTGTCTTAATTTCCTCTGCGTGTCACTGCCAAAGATCTTTATCAGGGTCGTTAAAATGAAGACTCGGCTTGTTCACGTGTTGCATTATGACTCTGAGTCATTCTTTATGTGTAAATGAGTGTGTTATTGAGTGTCTGCATGCTCTTGTTGTCTGCATAGTGGTCACAAGGCGGCAGCAAACCGCCACATTTTAATGTTTTGCATGTGTCCGGACTGGAAGCTCCCTCTGCTGCAAACATACTTTTTAAAAACCCACTGAAGGATGACCAGAAATGCGATGGCAACAGTGTGCTGGATCCACAGCCGGTCTATGTGGCAGCACACTCACATCAGAGACGTCACGTTTGTATCAATGCAGCTGTTGTTTTAGCATAATGAAGCTGGCTGACGGCCTCCAGTCGACCCTACCTAACCCACTCGCACCACCTTTCATTAACCTCAAAACCCAAATCCATCCAACTGGACTGGTGACGGCAACTCGCTGCCGACACTGGCGGTCACACCCCTCTGCACAGCCATAAAGGCACAACTAGAGGGGGGCCACGTAGCCACCAGCATCTCCTCCAAAAGGCTGGCTTGCCTGCATGTTCCCAGCGACGCTGCCACCGACATAATGTTTCCCTCCCTTGACAACGTGGCTGTGTTGGGATTAAAGTCCATTCTGAGTGGCCCCGGGTCGTGCGGCAGATGTTCGCCAGGATAGGAGCTTGTTGCCGTGCCGACAGTGAGCCGGTGGGATCGTCCCGTCTGCCTAGACGACGCTAAGCCTATGTACACGTATGGGAGCGTGGAGGTGTCACAACATTGGTGGGAAATTTGTCACAGTGGTCACACACTAATTCATCCACACTCTCTCTGAGCCTCACATGGATGGTTGTGTTTGAATGTGTGACATCAGGACAGGAAGTATGTGACCCACTACTAAACATGTTTACGATTCCGAATACATCTAAACACATACCCGAGTGGTCGCATCAGGTCTGTGAGTTTAACAAAAGCAACACGTGAGCTGTTAAACCAACAGTGGTCCATCATCTGTCAGAGTCACGTCCTCCTCCCAGATGATGTTTTAATGGATGTGTTGCTTTAACTGCTAAGCTCTCAAGTGCTTGTCACACACAGCCTCTAATGATGATTACTTACTGTACAGGTGGCATTACGTGTGAGAGGAAAGTCATGGGACTTCAGCTACGTCCAGAGCTGCAATGATTTATCCATTAGTTGTCAACTATTAAATTAATCACCGTTTTGACATTCGATTAATGGAAAAAAAATGGTCTGATTGCAGCTTTTTAAATGTGATTTCATTCTTGATTCTTTACTCCTCTATGACAGTGACAACAAAACATTTGAGGACGTTATCTTTGTGTAACGCTGAATTACATTTTTCAGTTTTATAAACCAAGAAATCTAATTGATTAATTAAGAAAATAATTGTTAAATTTAGCCCTGGGAGTGACGTTGTAGTGTTTATCAGTGCAAGAATCAATAATAAATCAGCAGCTGGGTAGTAGATTGTTAGAAAATATTGTCCATTGGCCTAATTATTGGCATTTTGTTAATACAGGCGGGTGAGAAAATCTAACAATATGTATACTAATACTAATTCAAAGCCCTTGTTTTGCTTCCCTTTTATTTCCTGCAGTCGACTGTCACCATTTACTGTACCTAAACGCTGTGTTTGAATTGAAGCCGTGGGTTGAGGCTGTATGTGGTCGTTTGATGTGAAAGACGAGCCTGTTTTCTCAGCCTCAGACAGGTCTAACTGCAGGGCAAATGTGTTAAACACGGGGCCCCGGTGAAGGCCCCTGTAGTACTTGTAACCGTCAGGCTCAATGGAAAGAGGATACGGCTTCTGACAAGACACGACTTGACCCAGCAGTAGAGGCAGAGTGCTGCTATTGTCCTAAACAAACCTCAAAATTCTGCTGGAGAAATTCCCCGTCTGATGAAGGGAAGGGAAGGAGGAACTGACAGAAGCAGTGTGCCTTTAAGTCCAACACCGGCTTCGCACTGACTGCAGCCTCTGAGGAGGAGTTTTGTGCAGGACGGGGCTGTTTTCATGCACGGCTGAGTGTTCGGGCTTTCTGACAGATGGAGAACAGCCAGATGTGTGTGCGTACATGCATGCAACACCGCACAATTGTCTTATTTCGTGCTTCTATTCTGCTGATTTCAAACCTCAGCAGCAGCTTGACTGACCTCTTTACTGCAGCCGACAAATCAGCAGACTCCTCCGCGATAGGATGAACTTTTCTCTTGACAGTGTTGAGGTTAAAAAGGCCAAACTTTGTTGAAGGGGTCTGTGGGCTGTGATGGCATTTGGTTCAGCAGGTGATATTGTAGACAGATGAGAAACATGGAGAACAGAAAGCCCTTCAAGTTTAGTCCGAGTCAGAATCTTGGCTGTGCGCTCAAGAAACCTGGTCTCTTATTGTATCATTTAAAATATGAAATGTTTCATATAATAATAACACATTTGATCCTCAGACCATCCTGTGAACAGTTTTTACTAGAACTTTAAGCTTTTTCCTTGTCATTTGTACGCAAACAAAGCCATGATAACGCTCACAGTCTGTCAGTTTATGCAACAAAACTGCTGGCGGAGGTAGACTGAAGGTCAAACTGCAGTAAAGTAAAGAAATCGAAATGCTAGGAAGGATTTTATTTCTGCTTCAGGACCAGAGCGTACTGCAGCAGGCAGTAGGGAGATACAATTCCGGCGTCCATCTCTCAGGTCACAGCGAACAAACTTCTCGGTCCGAGCGCCATCGAAGTCCGATAAACATCCGATCAACGTCCAGTCTGTCAGAGGGCGAGAGTGAGGCACCGCCCGCTGATAGGTGTCCAAGGTGTTACGGCCTCGTCTCAGAGGTGACGGACAGCGTCTCTGTGAGCGTCTGACGGGGAAATAAGACTGCTGAGAAGTCTGGGGGACGCTCGGCGTGACCTTTCCTTTCGCCAGGCTGCACCTCGCTCTGTGCATCTGACAACATCTTCAAAACAGACCCGTCTACCTGAGCCCTTGACAGGTGTGTGTGTCCTCCACCTGTGGAAAGCTTTAACTAAGCTGAGCGTACCTGTATGTGTGGACAGCTAGAGGACAGTCCTGTCTCAAAATAAAACACTTTGCAGAGGTGCGGACGTGTCATCTTTTTTCGTTTTGATCCACCATGAAGGGGAAAAAGTAGCTTCTGATAATCAAATTTGTACCTGAACTAATGGTACAGTTTTGCTGGTAAAGATAATGCGCTAATTATGTCCCAAAGACTAGGTCAGGATCTATAGGTGGGTTTCTAGAGATTTTATTTCTTGCATAGTCTTTCAGTTCTACCTATACCTGTAGTACACTTTTAAGTTTTGTTTGTTTTGTTAATGAGAGAACTATATCTCTGTATATATATTCAATAACACAAAGAATATCTCTCTGACATGGCTGGTTTATCTATTTAAGATAATCTGAGATGATGCAGAAATAGCAGCAAAATGGTCAGAGACATTTATTTAAGCACAAATTTCTCACTCCTCTCACAATTTATGGTGGATTGCCAAAGTTTGTCATTCTTAAGCCGTTGAGTGCCAGCCGTTTTATAAAAGAGAAAGTGTCTTGTTCCAGGATTTTTACCCATTTTGAGTCATATTTCAAGACCCACAGAATATTTTGTACTATGTCTCTGAAAACACTGAATAGCTCAAATGAAAGAAGAGACTCTGTATTTCATCATGAAAAAAATGTTTGTTTTTATCTTGTTCCATTCTTGTTTTATCAGAGGTAGAGTAGAGGACACTTTCACCAAAATCACCACTTTTTGTTCAGATTCTGTTTTGCTCTCTAATCTTGATCGTCTCCACTTCCTGTTTTGATCTCTGAGGTGTATACCGTCTCTTTTTGCTCTGACTACATCTCCCAGAAGCCCCAGAATTACTCACAGGCTGCAGGAGACCACGATCGGCGACTTGCTGCCGAAAAAGCACTTTTACATCAAAAAACGTCAATGGCACTCAAGTGTTGCATTTTAAATGACGTTGAAATACGTCACTAGCACTCAAAGAGTTAAAAAGTATGTCCCCAGAAAGACATTGTTTGGAAACACTGCTTTAATTTCGCCAAAATATATATACCATAAATGCTTTATGAACTGTATATGCATTTAGAAATCATTTGTTTACTGTTGTTCAGAGGTGTAATTGCAATTCACAAATTGTGCAGCTCTGCTTTGGATCATATATTTCTGCGTTTCATGTGAGTTTCATCAGTTGTGTTTGTTTACTGTTTATGTGTGTTTGTGGTCAGGAGGTGAAAGGCAAACAACGGGGCACCGAACAGATTTAAAAAAAGGAGAAAATCCAACAACATGAACAAAACCTTGGTCAGCGTGAAACGCGTCACCTTGGCTGTGACGAATGACGGACACCGTTGAGCCTCGCGGTCCCTGAGAAGCTCTTTGATGTCATCCAGTCTGGAGGAATTGTGTCTGCTGCCCTTGGGCGTCGCTGCCGGGCAGATGTATTCGGCTTTTAGGGAAACACTTGCCAGGATTAGTCCTATTAGCTGAGGGCTGAGAGACAGCCGTCACTGGTTTAGTAGTTTAGTGGTGTGACTGTGGGAATGTTGATCAAACCAGAGGTCTGACTCTCTCATCGCTCGTCTTTTCCTACTAATTTCTGCCTAATGGAGACCTGATTCTCCGCTGAACGTGTCTTCTCCCCTTGTCTCAGTCATTACTGAGGCTCTGTTTGTGTTTCAGCTCCAGGCGTTGGGTAAATACCTCTGCTGGAGCTTCTCTCCCTCCTCTTCCCACCTTCCTCCCTCCATTACCTCCTCTAATGACGTTTACACATCTGCTTAGAAGAGCCTCCACTCATCTCTCCACCCTTTGTTGCACACAGAGGCTGTGAGATTGTGAGAATGACATGATCTGGCTTTTGAACTAATATCTCAACAATGCAGTTAATACAGTTCAGGAGCACATGATGTGGGTCTGTCACCTACCTGGAAGTTATTTCAGGTATTTTTTGTTTTTACTTCTTAAGAGGGTAAAATAAATCTTTAGCAATATTGAGTAATAATTTGACCTCAAAAAGTTAGTTTGTTTCCTGTCAATCAAGTAATCAATTCATTAAGCAGCATGACTGAATTGATGACTTATCGGTGATTAAATTAATCAGCAATTATTTTGATAATTCATTAAAATGTTTAAGTATTTTTTTTTTCAGCAAAAAATCTCTGATTTCAGTTTCTTAAATGTGAATATCTTCCAGTTTCTTTTTACCTCTACGGCAGTAGATTGAATATATTTGAGTTGATTGGACAAAACAAGATATTTAAGGACATAATTTTTAACATTTTCTGACATTTTATTAACCAAGCAACTAATCGAATCATCGAGAAAATAATCAGCGATTTAATCAACGATGCAAATAATCATAGTTTTTTTTAATTAAGTATAATAATCAGAAACTGAATATTTTGGGGATTGGTTGGATAAAACAAAAACCTTGAAGAAACTGTGAGTAGCTATAATTTGCATTCTTTACAATTTATACATTAACTAAGAAAACAATCTGCAGATTAAAAGCCTCTCAGTAAATACTCTTAAGTTGCAGCCGTAATGACTCGTAGAAATCTTCACTCCTGTGTTTCCTTCTCTGAGCTTCTTTCGATTTATTGTCGACTTTTCTTTCTTTTTGTCATTGTGGTGCAAAAGTGTTTCTTTTTCTCTGGACACCTGAACTTCTCAACTCCTCACCTCCACGTCACCTCCACACCTGCTTCAAGTCACACACTTTTGCATGCACACACACACACACACAAACACACACACCTACATCACTCGATATATAGAGACTTGCCCAGGGGTCATGTCACTCAAGCCTCATTTTCCTGCAGATTGACATGTCCTGTAGAACGCGCGCACACACACACACACACACACACACACACACACACACACACACACAGAGACTGTACCTGTCACTTCTGTTGAATAGTATTACCTTTACCTCATTTTGTTCTGCCTGTCAGTCACCTCTGTTTTCCTCCTGAATGTGTGTGTGTGTGTGTGTGTGTGGGTGTGTGGGTGTGTGTGTGTGTGTGTGTGTGTGTGAGTGAAGCCTGGCGCCACTCCCCTCACCAGACCTGTCTTGTAATGGGACATTTGAGCAGATCTACCTGTACAGGTGTTGATGGCTCACATCACTTAAAATCTAAGAGGTTACAGTGTTTATTACAATATAAATAAATTACAAATTACTGCAGTACCACTCAAATATTTGTAAATTTAACCGTGATTAGATTAAAGTCAACACATTTATTTTGTCTCTTTGACACACCATTATGAGCGGCTTCTGCAAGAGTTCGTTTTATTTTGAAAAACTCCCAGACAGCTCAGTGGAGACATCAACTCTAAAATGCACTTTGTGTAAAAAAAAACTGACTTAAAACATCAGGGAAATACTCCCTGTTTAAGCTAGCAGCTAGGAGCTAAGCTAATCAGATGGATGCTAACAGCTAACAGGCTAAAGCTACTATTTAGCAGTGATCAAGTGTCCATAGACCCGAGGATGAAACTAAATGAAGAAGTTAACTACAGCGCTTGTTAAATGGTGTCAACCGACTGCAGACCAGTCAACATCATGAAGACTCTGGTTGGCTTCAATCATTGTTAATAATTAATTAAACAAACTTAAACAAATAAAACTTCCGACAAAACAGGTGAGTTGTAACGACAAGACAACTTCACTGGATTTGACGTCAAGCGAGGATCCTCAGAGCTGTGAGGCTGGACAGGAACGTGGAAAATCCAGTGCTAAAGTGAAACTGAAACACCACAGATTTATTTCTTATTATTTCTTTTTACAATAAGCAGCAGTATTTTGCTCATTAAGACGGCAAACGAGTTAAGTTGTAGCCCTACTTCCTGTCATCACTGCAACCTAATCATCCCTCAAATAGAAGCAAAGCAAAGCATAAAACCAGGAGTCTTCAGTGTCTTTGACGTCTCTTTTCTACCACACAGACACATGATATCTGTCGTCTCAGTGGTTGCAGCCCACATTAGACTCCATTCAGCGGTCTGATCGTTTGTTTCATCCAGTTTTTCGCTCCTCGTTATCTCGCTCTTTCTTCATGTTTCTGTCAGTTTCTTTACTCCGGGAACTCAAGGACTCGGTAAAGATAAGAGCTAGTGTGGGTCTGCGTGAGCACAGTTTCATATGTATGTAAATGCACAACTGTGTACATTTCCTCAGGTATCACACGCGTAAAAGATAGGAGAGTGTGCATCGTATACTGTATATGTGCCTCCCCATGCATACGTATGTGGCCGTGTCCACATATCAGGAGTTTGAGAGATTGGACGAAGGGCTGACTTGAGTACCTGAGTGTGTTTACCGAATACATGAGTGTTTGTCGGTGGCGACTTGGCAGGAACTCCAGATACAAGAGAAAGTGTGCACTCACAATTACACACTCACACCTGTCCTATCTCCCTCTATGTAGATATACTTTATGTATGTTCTTCATGTTTCTCTCCAAGAGCCCAAACAAGACCAGGTGGTAGCTGAGAGAGAGGGGGAGCGTCTGCAAGAGATAAAGGTTGTGGAGGGGGAAAAAGTCAGTTTGAAACACTGTCCTTCTGAGAGACATGAGACAATAAAGAGTGAAGAGAAAATCAGGAATACCGTCCTTTGAGAGAGACGAGACAAAGAACAAGGAGAGTAAAAACTGCCAGAAAAGAGAGAGCAGGAGCTTGCAGACAGGGTCAGAAAGCTTCATGCATTTCTAATAGGAGTTAGGAGGAAAAAAACATAGGGGACAAGAATGTAGGGGAAAAATATAAAGGGAAGCGATGATAAGTGAAGGTACATGAGGAAAAATAAGAGGAAGAAGGGGGACTGACATCTGTTTAAACTTCCTGTTAAAGTGAAATTCACTCGATTAAATTTAAACGTGATAGAAGAGTGAAAATCTGGGTGATTACGTGTAATTTCCGAGCAGATAAACCAATAAGAGGAGACTGTAGCTACTAAAAGACAACCTGTATTAAAGTCACGATCATTTTCTTGTTATATAACATCAAACAGACTTAATTTTTAACTCGACATGTTCTGTATTTGAATACATTTGTTAAAGGACGGCGAGGCCTAAAAAATTTAAATCTGATTGGTCCGTTTGTCAGGTTCAAAACTGTGTTTTGTGGCTCTTCAGGATGCATGTGCTGACACCTGCCGAAACAAATTGACAGAGCATTTGTCGGACGTTGACAGGAAGTCGTGTACAGACACAAAATAAACCATCCAGTTTCTTTTCAAAATAAAGTAATGCATGTTTGTGGCGGATTGTATAATCAGTTTCTTCTACTCAGTGGACACAGGGTGGTTTTCTTTTACTGACACTCCGCTATCCCGCGGTGCGTATTGACGGACGTTGGTGGACGTTGGCGTCGTTCCGCAGCCGGTGGAAACTAGTGGTAAACGAGAGAGTCAGTGAATCTGACGAAGTGTGTTGGATTTGAATCAAAGCTGAGGCAAAACTTTTGTGTAACAATTTTATATTTAATATACATAATATTTAGATCTAAGTGGGTGGCACAATGGTGTAGTGGTTAGCACTGTCGCCTCACAGCAAGAAGGTACTGTGTTCGAATCCTGGCCTGGGGCCTTTCTGTGTGGAGTTTGCATGTTCACTCTGTGTCTGCGTGGGTTCTCTCCGGGTACTCCGGCTTCCTCCCACCATCCAAAAACATGCATGCCTTTCACCCACACAACATCCTGTTGTGTCATTAGTTTCATTACTATTATGATTATTGAAACTGAGCCTTAGTCTGAGTCTGGCTTTAGTCAGAACCAGTTGAGCAGACACTGGTTGTGTGTGTGTGATGGGTAATGAAGGTGTGTGTGTGTGTGTGTGTGATGGGGGGATGAGAATGAGGCTAGGCTGTGATAGCCTTGTGTCAGTCACCCTATGGCAGCTCTTTAACCCTGTAATTTACCGCATCACTCTTGTCACGGTGATGGACGCACTGCACCAGCTGACAGCACTGCCTCTGGCGTGTGTGTGTGTGTGTTTGTGTGTGTGTGTGTGTGTGTGTGTGTGAGAAAAAGAAGTGCATACCTGTGAGAAAGGATTCTTGAGATGTCAAACTAAATATCTGTGAACCTTCCTTCATGTCGAGCCTCTCTCTCTACATCTGAATTCATTTCTTCATCTGTTGCATCTTTAACAAAGGTGTTTTCCACCATGCTGCCCTACATTGACAGTATTGCTAATTGCTAATAAAATATTTCTTTCCCACTGAGTTCCTTACTCTTATTGAACAGGAGTTAAACTGAATTCACCTTTTTAGACCCAAGTTTGAGCCAGAACACTGGAATTCTCTGAGAAGTCAGAAATGAATCCAGAATAATAAACAACCAAAGAAACAAATTTTTCTCTACCAAAAATAATGATAATGTGCTTTGATATGTTTTTTTCTGCTTTTCCAGTAAATTTGAAAATTCCTTGATAACAATAATCATTATATTTTTGACTTAAATATACCATTTTGATTAAAGAGCTTGTAAATACTGATGGATTAACCATTACAGAAAGATTAAACATATTTTGATAATCAGCAATACTGCTAATTTAGGGCAGCAGTGGTAAAAACCTGACACTGGGTGGTGGGATGCTAAATTTAATAAGCACTGTAGGTCCAAGCATGGTCGCACAAAGGCACTTCCTGTTCCCCTTTGCACACATCTTAACACACACACACTCACTCAGTAACCACCCAGAGGCGACGGTGAAAGAAGAGCCCAGAAAGAGATGCAGAGAGCAGACAAGGTCGTGGTTCCTGTGGACTGTCTTTGAAAGAGGAGTCGTGTGTTTTCCCTCTCCTCCTTTGATGTTAAAGCAGCCTCTTTACTAGTGTAAAGACAGGATACAATAACCTCGACCCCCCCACAGGCCTCTGTACACTGAACGTACAACGCTCTGCAGGAGGGGGGGTGCAGGTAGCTCATGGCAAACCCCAGCCAGAAACCAGAATGAGTGTGGCAGCTGTCCAGGGCAGAGTGCATGAAAAACGTTGAGCTCAGTCGTTGCACCGGTTTTGCAGCTTTCAACTGACATTTTTTCAAAATTATATTACTGTTTTAACTTTAGAGGTGCGCAAACGATTTTGAAGCTGTTATCTTGGTCTGAGTATGCAAATGTGTCATCAGTTTGTCTGCGTTCTTTAAAGTGAGTCTATAATAAGTAAATTGTTGGTGAGACTCCTGCCGTTAGATGGAGTGAGCAGTGTCTGTTTTATGTGTGTTTGTGTTTCTAACTTGTGAATGTGATCAAACACATACAGGAGGAGCAACGTGCAGAAGAACAGTATATAATGAGTAAAAGCCCCATACTGTGAATGCATTATTAGTCTGCAAATGTCACACAGGTTATGATGAAAAATGATGGAGACGGGTCTGTATAAACGCTCCTAGATGAACGGTGTGGACGTTTGGTAGCGTATGGACAAAGTACACAGTCGGATACAAGCGCAGTAGTTTTAGTCAGAATCAGAAACCAGTTTATTGCTGAGTAAGTTTGGCACAAACAAGGAATTTAACTTGGTGTCTTGGTGCATGACATATAGACATGTAAAAATGTAAAGGTAGTGCGGAGATAAGAACCGAAGATGATAAAGTGACTAAAAATAATTATGCAAAAGCTCTGATTATGTGGTGTGACAAAAACTGAACTGTACAGAAGGTACATCCCTAATGGAGGGTGGTGGACCATCGGCCTTGTTGATGAGGCCAGCTGCAGTGGGAAAGAACCTGATATAGGTCAACAGCTTTTGGTCTATTAATCTGGGAAAATACCTGTGCTGATGTGCTTTTATACACCTCCTTAATTATGGATCACTTCCTGAACAATTCCAACCATCAGCAGATGGATTTATTAGTAGTTTAGCTTTTGAAATTGCGCTAAAATGACATATCTGCTATTATAAATCTTGTGGTAAACTACAAACAAGACTCCAACATTTCTATCAACAGCTCTAAGAGTATATTTGAACTAAATCAAAAGGGTTAAATGTGAATTCACCTTCAGAACACCCTCACTAGTTACATCAGTACTTTAATTACTCAAAAACATAATGTATTACACATTACTAGTTAGTGTTTAAATAAAATAATGCCCTCCTACACTAAATTAAACCTCATGTGCTGTCGTGTTTATGGAGAGTTTTTTCTGTTCCTGGGCAAAGTCTTAAAACGTGACCATCATTTTCCTCTCAGTAATGTTCATATTTCCACACCTCAAAAGAAGAGGAAGAAGAATTACTGTATTAATCCCTCAATGAGGGAAATTAAAGACGTCTTAAGTCCGGCTCCTTCATACATTAGCTTGAGCACTAGTCATGATGAATGTCGATCAAACCGGAGAGGTCTGAATTTGGAGCTGGTGAGCTGGAAGATGAACCACGAAGAAGTGATGTTGGACCGGTGATATTAATGTTAAGAACAAGCTCTCAGGATCTTTTAGCCAGACCGGCAGGAAGTAAATGAAAGCTGGCTGAAATGAGGTTTTCCTTCCAAAAGGGCTGACTTCCTCTAAAAAAAAAAAGCTGGTTGGGAGAGGATCAAAGAATCCTCTTATGTCAGTAAACTCGTTACGCTGTCGCTGCTATGCCATGCTAGCCCCAGCGTTTCCATGGCACCCACTGTTATCTGTGTGTATTTTTGTTGGGACTTGTAGTTTTGGGGTTTGAGTGGCAAAATGAGATTTTTTTTCTTCCCCCTCCCAACACCATGAGGTGCAAGAGGGGAAAGATAAGAGAGAGTCCTCTCAGCGTTAACGAGAGGAAATAAGAGCGAGGGAGGATGGAGAGACATTAGCTGGTCAGATAGAGGAATGAATGGCTTGTACAGCATTACTCCGATACAGGGAGTCTGTGTGGAAAATATTTACTCTAAAATGTTACTGTATGCTCATCTGAGTCTGTCCATAATAGTGTCCAAAGAATCAACATGGAAGACATTTCAGATAGAGAGGAAACATTGGTTAAAGACTGTTTTTTGGCCCATCACGCACTTTTCCTTACTTATTCTACATGTTTACTTCTGTCACTGCTTCTTATTTTTACATAGCTCCTCATTGTAGCGTTGCTTTATCCACTTACGGCAGGAGTCTCACCAACAAATATATTATTTTAGTAATAATCTACTGATTATTCCATCATTTGAGTGATCAAAAAAAGAAATACTTTTGCTTTATTATTTTATAACATTTGAACTAGCCGTAGTTAATGTACATTTTATGTACATACAGTTTGCAAGCCCTTGTCTCAACGAGCGATCGTATTGATTTACATTAGAGGCTAATGTTACCGTGTACTGGGTCTGCTCTGTGGACTGGATGCACTGATGTTGTGTTTGAGTTTAGCTTAAAATGAGCCCAGGCTTTTTTTCATTTTTTCTGGTGTCTGGTCAATGTAAATGAAAAAATCACCCGTGCAAATCACAGTGTAATGTATATAATTTCATGAATTAAACAATCATTTTTAGGAATCTAATTACTCAGGGAATCCTTTCAGTCTGACAAATGAAACATGAGCTCATCTTCTCCCACCTCTCCCACAAACTCGCCACCTCTGCTTGCATGTCAGGACATAAAAATTGACCCCCAAAAAACAGACATTCAGCCATGTTTCCACCACGTTTCCACCATGTTTCCACCATGCAATCCATTTCAGTTTGGTTTGTTACACAATAGAATGGTTTCCATATGTGAAATTTATGAATGGATGGCATATTGGGAAAAAAACTCTTAATGTTGAAAAAAAGACAAGACTTTGTAGTATTTTCAGTAATTCTAGTTGAAATGGTGGGATTACTAGCAGCATTAGTGGCAGTGGAAACCTTCCTAGAGAGGACCAGAGGAAGGCCAGCCCTTCAGAAAGTTAACCAACTCGATAATAAAGTCTGTAATAAAGAGCTGTCAGACGCTGCAAAGCGAAGCATCCATCACTGCTCACCTGTGACAGGTGAATGAAGGTGCAAACATGGCCGCCAGCGACCTCATCTCAGTGTCAAGTCTGAGTTCATGTGCATGTTATGATGTCTTTTTGGTCCAAATGTGCATTCAAACCTGTAGAGTAACCACTACTGTTAGCACTAGCTGTACAGGTATAACAGGTACAGGAAGTGGTGCAACAAAGGAGTATAATGTTGCAGCACCGGTGTCACATTTTATATGGAAAACCCTTGACTACTGCTGCAACTATACACTACAAATACCATTGCTACTGCTGCTACTGCCCTGCTGTTACTCTGTCTATCTACTGACTGCTGCTGTGGGAAAAAGAATAAAAATATAATTATCTTTCACACCAGTTACCTATTAATTAATCGGGAACAATAAAAAAGTAAAAAGCTAGTTTTTTTTCCACTGTGCACCATTACTATTATTGTTTTGTCATCTCTGCTATACTTTTACTAGGGCTGCATCTACCAATTATTGTCATTATTAATAAAATTGTGAAAATATCTATCAGTGTTTCCTAGATGGCATCGTCAAATGTTTTGTTTTGTCCGCAACTTAAAGATATTCAGTTTTCTGTCATAGAGGAGGAAAGAAACTATATTCACATTTACAAAGCTGGAATCAGAGATCTTTCCCTTAAATAAATGACTAATCAATCACCAGAAACACTTTATTGATCTAGCAGTGGTTGCAGCTCTATTTTGTGCAGTTTCCTGCTGTAGAAACCTTCAGATAAAATTGCAGATTCATCCAGTCCAGGTACATCGTCAGGCACTAGGTGAGCATGTGTCCTGACATGCCCATTTTGACCCCAGGCCTCTTTACGTCGGTCTGTTATGTTGTCTCGTCAAGATATGCATCTGTGGTTGTGTTTGGCTTTTCATTTGTTCTTCCTCTCACCCCGTCCCTCCCTGCAGACTCGGGTTACGCTCCTCCGTCATATGGCGTTTTGCCTGGCTGAGCTGCACTTGTGGTCCACCAAGAGCTCACTCCAAGTCAAAGGTAGCTCTTATCATCATGTCCAATCTCTGCCAATATTTCTCTCCCCGTCTCCTGTTTCTTCTTCTTCCCACTCCGTCTTGCTCTGGCTCTTTCTGTCGTCACTCACTTTGTCATCACACCTACAACAACTTTAACAGTCAATGCAGAGTCTCGCTCTCTTGTCTCTTTTCACTTTCTTTTCACCGTCTTCAACTTCCTGTCACTTTCTGTCTGTTCTTAGATAGATAGATAGATAGATAGTATTAATCCCAAGGGAAATTCAAATAAAGTAAAAATATAGAATACACTAATAAGGGCAGCAGAGCACACAGATTAAAGATGATCATATTTTTATCATTATCATCATAAAGATAACATATTAAAAACAATGCAATGTGAAAGTTGTGTGCATGTGAGCAGAAATGTCCATTTATGTACCAAATAAACTGTGCAAATAGTTTGCAAGTAAGTACAGATGTCCATTTATGTCCATGTTTGTGTCAGAAGTTGTTGCTATAGGAACTGTAACTCAAAACATCAGCAGCGTCAGGCTGACATGGTGAGATAAAGTGAATTGAGACGTAAATAGTTAAAAAAAAAAAAAAAAAAGACAACATAAAAGATAAACTTACGTTGCCTAAACCTCTTTAGTGGTAACTAGCGGAGCAGAGGGCGTGGCATAAGTTTGGCTTTTCTGTCACTTTTTGTGCATTTTACCGCTCGTCACCTATCAGTCCATCTCCTCTGTTATACAGAAAAACTCTGTTTCTCCATTTTCTTGTTTTCTGCCGCCTTCCTTTCTGTCTTGTCTTTCACAGTCTGCTGAGCTTCAGACGAAGATAGTGTCTCTCAGAGGCTGCTGTGTGTTTATGTGTGTACACAAAGGTACGATGGGGTGTATATCCCAGGTGACGGTGACATATCCTTATTTGTTTGGGGGTTTTTTTGCCTGCTGTGTATGTCTTGCACTATCTTGGAAACATGTGGACGGATACATCTGAGCGGAGAGACCTGGTCGCTGAGGTGTGACGCTCCCTATCGCCGCCTCCCTTACATCATATCCGTCAGCCTCAAAAACAAAAAAATATGGATTTGTAAAAGCAGCACCGTTTGTGTAATGCTGTGAAACAAATATGTGGTTTTGTGTGTTTGTGCAGCTGCAAACCACAGCAGCACATGAGCAGACCTCAACAGAAATTACAAACACAGATTTTGTTTGTCTTTACTTCAACAAGAGACGAGTTTAGTTTTAGGATTTAGAGCAGCCTTTAGACTAAAGTTTGGATTTCTATGATTATATACTGTAAATATTTATATATCATTCAATATACTCCTGTATATCTGTTGTCATGTATGTGTTTACTCCATATGCACTTCTGTATTTTGTTACCTTATACTTGCGACGAGTGTAATGACAGTAAAGTTTAATCTAACCTGATGTAACGGATTCGGAGCAGTTGGACATTTGATCTCCACTCTGCAGTATTACATTTATCTGCAAAAGATGATAATCTAAGTTTGATAAAAGCACAGATGAACCAGGCGGCAAACACCAGGTTAGAAAAGTGAAGCCAGTGAATCAATTTTACCAAACATTTAACAAGCGTGTTGTCATTAACTCATTGAGTACCAGCCCTTTTATAAAACAGGAAGTGCCTTGTGCCAGCATTTTTGCCCATTTTCAGTCATATTTCAAGACCCACAGGATATTTTGTACTATGTCTCTGAAAACACTGAATAGCTCAAATGAAAGAAGAGACTCTCTATTTCATCATGAAAAAAAATGTTTGTTTTTACCTTGTTCCATTCTTGTTTTATCAGAGGTAGAGGAGAGGACACTTTCACCAAAATCACCACTTTTTGTCCAGATTCTGTTTGTTTTACTCTCTAATCTCGATCATCTCCACTTCCTGTTTTGATCTCTGTGGTGTATACCGTCTCTTTATTCTCTGACTACATCTCCCAGAAGCCCCAACATTACTCACAGGCTGCAGGAGACCACGATCAGCGACCTGCTACTTAAAAATCACTTTGACGTATTATTACGTCAATGACACTCAGATTTTAAATGAAATACGTTAATGGCACTCAAAGAGTTAATGTGCAGTTACCATGATACAAATAACTTATAATTAAATAAAATGTGATAAAGGTTGGGGCTACCTGCTGAATCACAGGTCGCTACCACGTCTTTAACGTTAATATTTCATGGTGTGTTTTCAGTTGATTGACGTTTTCAACCTTTTTGTTGCCACAAATTTCAGCATTTGGTTGTTCTTAGCTCCACACTTCACGCTTCAAAACAGTTCAACTTGTGATGACATTTGCTTCTTATATTCAGTAAATTTGTGATGGTATATATAAGCTTGGAAACTGAACACAGACCAGTATTCAACCATGAGAGGAATTTTGAATGGACTCATCAGTGAAATAGAAGTTAAACAACGACGCGAAGACAGAACATTACTGATGTGAAAGCTGCCTTTAGTCACTGTCTAACAGAGAGGTTTATGTCTATACTCAAGGTCATTGAATCACTACAATCCGTGTCAGAAACAGAGGTAAAAAGTGACATCAAGCCGTCACTAATAGTGTTGTTTCGTAGCGCTGGTGTGACCTGGCCTCAGCAGCAGTAGTAGCAGCGATAAAGAAATGATGCGTTGTGCGAATCCCAGCCTGGCTGCTTATGGTTTTTAGGCCTGCAGGAATAACACAGAAAAAAGAGAAAGTCCTCCGCTCAGCAGTTTGTGTATGTCGGTCATATGTTGTTGTAGCCGCCTGCTGTGTGTCTGCTTTTAAATGTATATGTGTAAATCAGTGTGTCCCTCAGGTGGGATGGGTCTTTATTAATACCCCTCTACACCCTCCCATCCTCCATTCACACTCGGACCCCCCAGCACCCCCATCCCACCTCCGCCTCCTCCCTCACTGGGTCTTATCTAAAGCGTGGTGCTGGCAGACGGGACAGGCCACTGGCTGATAGCGATTGTTTATCCCACGGTGCGAAATTGCTGATCTGTCTTCTGCTTTTCCCTGACAGCTAGATGTTCATCTTTCCTCTCTCTCTCGCCCCACAGATACAGATATTGGCACCTATCAGTACTACGATAAAGGAGAGCCAGGTAAATAGTGTTTATATTGGATGTCTGTTTGTGTTTAAGATAAGTTGCATTTGTTTTTTTTTTTTGGGTGGGGGGGGATGTATGTGATTTACTTATATATGAAGAAGGGCTTTCTGCCGCTGCCTGCCGTAAGCTGCAAACACACATTATTGCTCCAGTGTCGCAACACATTCGTTTGTCCACATGGAGGCTATTAGCATGTAGGATTTGCGCCCTAAAGCCTTATATACACACACACACACACACACACACACATACACACACACACACAGGGTCTATCTCTTACACACACTATGTTGCTGTTGACCTGGGGTCTTCACACAGCGATAGGGAACCTAAACTGTTGACTTTCTCCTGGATCACATAGCAAGAGGCCCCATGTAGTCCAGCCTCATGTTGCCTCAGGCCTGGAGGCTTCCCTCACCATTGAGCTGCCGTTGTGTATATTTAATTTCTTATGAAGCATTTTAAAATCCACTCTGGAAGGATGCTGCATAAGGTGACATGACCTTTACAAATAAAAATGCACACAATTAATGTTATATACTTGCGGTGTGCACTTCCTTTTTACAAAAATATATGACGCTTTGGAAAATGTCATGACTTCATCCATCACCAGAGTGTATCGCCTCCTGGTTTTTGCTTTCAAACAAATTGAAATCAAAAGTAATTTATCTTTCTTTGAATATTGAGGTGTTGAGTAGGTTTAATTAACAAACATTTGGCCACAACACAACAAGCTCTAAACACATCATCAGCATGTTGTCACCTATTTTTCATTCGACGCGGACCCTATTTCCCATGTTTTTGTGCCTTTTTTTTTTTTTTTTTTTAAGAAATAAAACTTTTTATTACCTTAAGCTTGATCCAGGCTGTGTCACGTCTCACCCACATTGTGGGAATCATCTAAATATTCAGCCCTGACTTTATTCATCTTTGAGATAAAACTAAGCTACACTTTCTGGTCTCCAGCTCCACGACTACAACTCAAATATCCAACCGTCATCTCCTGCCAACAAGTCACATGATGCAATAACAAACAGGAAGCAAAAGTAAAAGTTTTTTTTTTACTTCTTTTCACATTGTTGTCAGAAATTTAAAATAATTATCTGAGCCTGTAAGAGGGAAAAAACAAGAACTTTAATTGACATAAACTGACATTGCAAGTTGATCCAACATCAGGGGCGTCACTAGGTTTTAAGGACGGGTGAGGCTAATTTGGCTGTATGCTGTTTTTGCCTCCCAAGAGGGCACTTTATCGTGTTTTAACCAGCCAGTAGGGCAATTTAGTGTGTTTTGCCAAACGGGAGCAATTTAGTGCACATTTTTGCCTCCAAAGGGGGGGGGGGGGGCACAACAGCATTATGAATAATGCAAGGTTATATGATTATTTATTTGAACTCATATTCTGACCAAGTTAGCACTGTCGCCTCACAGCAAGAAGGTGCTGGGTTCGATTCCCGGCCCGGGGCCTTTCTGTGTGGAGTTTGCATGTTCTCAGCTTCCCTCTCTTCTTACAGACAAACACTACATATCTTTCCCTGCTGCTCTGTGTATTTTTAGTGTTTCTTTTTGTCCATCTTCATATTTTTCTTCTCAGATGTTTCTGCCTCTCTTTCATTGATTTCTGTCTCTTTGTCCTCAGTTTTTTTTTTTTTTTGTTCTTCGTCATTTTTGTGTCCAGTGCCTCCTCTTCGTCTCTCCCTCTCATCACGAGGTTTCTCTCCCGTCTCTCTCGTCTGAGAAGCTGCTTCCTCTTTCATTCCAATCTTCAGTGGAGAGACGATGCTCTCGCTCCAAATCCTTTCATTTGGAGGATTACTAAAGTGTGGCTTGATATCAGAGGAGAGGAGGAGGAGGAGGAGGAGGAGGGATGGAGCATCCGAAAGTATCACAACATTTTCACACAGTGGGGTAACGATCGGGTCATGACAATATGACACATATACAGTAGATTTTTACATTTCTTTAATATTTTATTTACATACTTGAACAAGTCAATATTTTGTCTTGTATTCTCCTTTAAAACCTGAAATCTTCAGTATTTTTTATAAAATTAAATATTCATGACTAAATAAATTGCGAGCAATTTAAAAAAAAAACAATTTGTAGATATTATTTATGAAGAGTTTAATCTGTGTGAGTGCGGTTTGAGCAATCACTCATAGTAAGAAGCTAAAAGTAAGGCACTTCTGCTTTGTTGAAACTATTGCAGAGAGTTGTTTATTCAACCATAACATCATTTTTAAGGATGTAGTTTTTAACGCGTTACATTCATTTAAATGTATTGAACATTTTGCCCATCTAACACACTGACTGACATTTATGTCCTCTCCTAAAACGATTCTATTACTGTACATTAGGGGTGGGAAAAAAATATTGATTGGCAATATATCGCAATACTTTTTCTTCTGATATGATATCAATTTTCAATTTCTTAGTATTGTTTTTTTTGCCCCCAATAAGTCATGTTTTGGGCTGTAAATCCAGAATGACTTCCACACATTGAAATAAAAAGTTAATTAAAAATATGTATACATATATGTGTGTGTGTGTGTACATATATGTGTGTGTATATGTACGTATATGTAAATATGTACATACATATAAATATGTACTGCACATATATAACTTGTAGTTTAAGCTGCATTTTAAATTTCTCAGTGATCTATGTAGAATATTGCAATATATTGCAATATCGAAATATAGCAAATATAGCAATCTATTGTATCGTGACGTCCTTGTCAATACCTAACCCTACTGTACATGGAGAAAATCTATTCTTTTTAATGAAATATTAGAAATTAGAGCTGTTTTGATTCAGAGATCAAACGTTAATGTCTCCTGTATAGCAGAGTGAGTATCTATAGTTTTCTTAACCTCTGCTCACATGACTTACATTTTTTCTATATATTTTCATTAAGAAAGACACCAGACTGAAGGTGAAAAGTTAAACAACTGGAGCGCCTGTAGAACAGCTCTGGGTGCATCGTTGAATCTGCATTGATCAGGTGATTGATTGGATATCAGCGACACTGATCTGGCTGTGTAGTTTAAGTGAGTTGCTCTCCCTGAACATTTGCTGGTGTGTTTTATTCTCTGAAACGTTACTTCCACATCTCCCCACTAGAGGTAGACCCAGGCTCATTGGAGCAGCTCTGAGGGTCCTCCTCCACCCACTCCTCCTCACCCACCCAGCCCCGGAGCAGGTGCCCATGTCTGGGCCTGTCTGGCCCCTCACCCCCTTATCTGATTAATACTACTAATCCTGGAGGTGTTCCTGCCTGCCAGAGAGGCCGGCCACCAGACGGGCCACTTTCTTGCTCATGGGTTACGCTTTGAGCTCCTGTTCCTCACACAATCATTGTACACCATGCTGTTTTCACATCCACCTCCCTTTAATTGTGCCCTTTTTGTGTTATTATTGTTTTCTCCAGCCAATCCACTGGAGCATCACTACTACGACGAGAAACTCCATTTCTGTGAAGGTAAGTTCCCAAAAAGAGGAACTCGTAGCTGCTTTATTCTCGTGTGTTTGGTCTCTAACCGACCAGTGGAGGACCATCTTCTGGAAGTCTGATTTTCACCCAGCACTGGAGCACAAACAGCGTTATCAGGAGACAAACACTCATCCCCCTCCTCTCTCCTGACCCTCATTTACATGCGTCTGTTTACCTCGTCTTCCCTTAATATCCTTAATGGCTCATTTCAGTTAAGTTGAAACTGTAAAATAAACACACAGAGTGCTCCATGTTTTCCTTTTCCTTCCTCTCTCTCTGAACTTCATGTATGTGCATGGGCAGAAGCAGATGCACAAATTCAATTAGCTGTTTTTTTTTATTCCTCCTTCATATCCTTCCCTCCCTCTGTTTAACCACTAGAGATGGAGGGGAAATTAAAACGAAGGGGCCTTGGTGTGGTACGTACGTGCTGAGATATGTGCTGCTGCTAACTGTGAGGTTGCATTTGGGAGATAACTCAAGAGCGCCAAAAAAAAAGTCCTCACGATTAAAATATTTGCATCTCCTCGAGGACCAGTTTGTGTGTGTGTGTGTGTGTGTGTGTGTGTGTGTGTGTTTTTTTTCTTTCAGTAGAATATTTTCACTCATTTTTAGTGCAGCCACATCAATCTGTAAGCAGCAGATTTCAGGCTTTTGCTGCTTTGGGGACATGGGAGTCAGTAATATAAAACATATATTGTATGGAGAAGGTTTTACACTGAGTTTTAAACATAAATTAAATGAGTGACATCTCGACTGGCACTAAAAGCAACGTAATGCAGACGTCAGAGGTTCACGAACTGATATGGTTCGGATTTTACGTTTATTTTATTTAATATGTGAATGATTAATGTCTAAATAATACCACAGGGAATCTTTGGGGAACCTTAAGGGAACACTTCACCCACAAAATGACCATCTATCAATCCATTGTTCACCCTGTGTCACCTTGAATTCTTGACAAATAAATGAGACTCGATCGTTCTGCACAAGTTTGATGCAGTTTTACCTTTGTGAAACGCAGCTCCCGTTTACCTCAATTCATCAAGACTTTCCACAGTTTTTTATTCGTTCCTCATCATGGAGGCCTGTGAAGGAAAAAACAGCTTTCCTCAAGAATTCAAACTAACCTGGGGTGAATAATTAATACACGGATGCTTATTTTTGGGGTGGATCAGTAAGACATAAAAATGGCTTAAGATCATTTTAATCTAGGATAATAATCCATTATTAGTCCCAGAAATGGGGAAATTTGGAACTAAAGTTGAAGTCAGTCGTAAAGTCTTGAATGAATCTGATGCTTCATCAACAAGTCATCAAGTTTTAAGTTAATTTTATTTTATTATCATGTGAGTTTTGTCTGTATTTTATGGTCAGTTTTGTGAGTGAGATGGGAATTGTAAAGCAGCCTTGGTACATGCTACATACAGTACGTGTCCCTATAGAAAGTATACTTCAGATAAATATGAAAACACTTTCAGTCAGTCTTTACAGTCACTGAGTCTAAATTTAACAGTGGACGACTGACTATGTCATCCTGAATTAATGCTAGTGTTGCAATAAGCGCATATTTTATATTTACACAGTTGTTTACCTGTTGATTATCTTTGCTCAGTGAACAACATAAATTGCTAAAGGTGACATCTTCAAGCTGCTTGTTTTGGTCGATCAGCAAAGAAACCAAAAAGTGTTGGAGAAGAAAATGTTTGGACTTTTTGCTCGATGAAAATTAACTATTAATTATCAGAAAAGTTTAAGTTTTTGTTGATAATCTAATCGATTACCCGGGCTCGGCGTTGCTTTGCCTGCCTGCTTCATGTACCTGCATCTCCTTTATTCCACCTGACCGTCTTGTCACCACCCTTTGTTCCTCATGTCTCAGCTCAGATATAAAGTTCAGCCCTTTTACCCTGCTCCGGTTCTTGGTGCCACATTCTTCTGAATTCCCATGAGGGTGTTTTTTTTTTCTTAAAGAAAAACATTTCTTTCTGTTAAAAAGTTCAAGTCACATGATCTTTCTTGTGTTTTTCCTCCGCAGCTCGAGGCTATTCGTGGACCCCCAGGAACCGCCGACCGGAGAAGCTTCGTGATTCGCTGAAGGAGTTGGAGGTGCCGCCTCCTCTTCCCCCCCCCCACCCCCCCACCCGTCTTCTTCCTCTCTCTGGGGATTTTCGGAGTTTTCCCTTTCCGAAACGGCCGATTGATTAACAAATAGGGGCATTCTCTCTCTTTTTTTCACTCTCGCTGTCGTCCTCGTTTGTTCTCCCCTCTCCCTCTCCTCTCTCGTCACCTCTCTTTGGGCCGAGCTCTGTCATCAAGGGGGATATTTGAGGGGATCAGGGGGCTGCAGGCTGCCTTTCCTCCCTCCTTCCTTCCCTTCCTCTCCCCTCATTCATCCCCTCAGTACTTGTGGCAGTACAGACCTAGCTTTGTCTGTCTGTGGCTGTTACACACTCTCCCCACCCATCCACCTCCCTCCTCTCACCCGTAACCATTGTCTGAAACTAGAAACACCCCAGCTCACCTCCACGCCTCCTCCTCCTTCACCTCCTCCACCTCCTCTCTCCTCCCATCCAATCACCCCAGCTGGGTTAGGAATGTGGCAGGAATGACTGACCTTACAATCAGTGCTTACCTGCATCCTCTTTCAGCTCTGCAAGCAGGAACTGCTGCCTCCTGTGGTGATGAGAGTTTATTAATTAATGCAAGAGTGAACTTTTTGAGGTCGACGGCTGCTGGTCATACAGGGACGTTTGTCGCTGTTTTGCATGGAGGCTTCAAAAGTCAAAATAGAGGGGGAGAAAAAATATCATCAGTCTGTTGAGCAGGAAAATAAATCATTCACTGTTTATTTAAATTGCTTACTCCAGCGGTGGATTTATGTCACTGTTCATTTGATAACTGGTAAATAAACTGGACGTGTGGAGCAGCTTTCTGTTCATCCGACCACCCAAAGTACTTCAGCTTTACATATCATGTTCACCCATTCACACACTGATGGTGGGCCATCACATGTTCATTCACTAACATACTACAGCGTGTAGTCACACACTCTAGGATCCTTCATGACCCGAGAATATGCGCCAACATTTCTGGTTTGTAAGAAGTAATCCCAGCTGGTTTTAGTTATACGACACAGAACAGAGCAAAAAAATCAAATAAAATTATTATTAATTATTATATTATTATATTATATTATATTATCAATAATATTATTGTGGTGATCATGACAAATCACAACACTGTCAATAGTAAAAAATATAAATACATAAGCATAAATAAAGTATGGTAGAAATATAGGAAGTAATATTTACAGTTTGTTCAGGAAAGCACAGCATGGTCAGGTATTGATTTATTGTACGGGTCATTCGTTTAGATCGTCGTTTATTATACGTTTTATATCATTTTAGATATATACAGAGTTATTGCACAGCTGACGAGACGTGAGTTGTTGATGCTTGTAGTTATTGCACATGTATTTCACACAGCAGAGTGATGAACCAGTGATATTTGTAGAGATGAATTTACAAACAAACAGCGTATGCAAACGTTACAGCTGCTGCAGAAGTAAAGAACATATCCTGCTTCAGACTGTCGTTTACCTAATATGAAATATACTGAACTGAAGCATGTTCTTCTTATTTGAACCCAGTTCTGTGCTGCTCTCAGCTTCAGGTCTGTGGTTCCTCATTGTTCTGGATGTTTCTGGGTTCACCTCCGTTTCTTCTGTCTTTATCTGTCACGCTTCATTCAGGAGCTGCTGCAGACCAACACCTGTGTTCACAGCAGATGGAGGAACAAGCACTGCTGCCAGGTACGCACACACACACACACACACACACACACACACACACACACACTTCAGGTAGCAGAAGGTGAACCACGGTCCGCTCAGACCAGGCCTCAGATAAAGAGCTTCGCTGGGCTGCAACCAGTCAGCAGCTCAAACAATCTCATCATAATTCAGGGTTCCCATATATCCTTGAAAACCTGGAAAGTTATTGACCAATTTTGCAGTCAAGAAAAATGAGAAAAAAAGTCAAATGTCCTGGAAACCATTGAGTTATCCTGGAAAATTATTAATCCCCACCAATGCCTTGTGAGCAAATGCATAAATAATTTCCAAGATAGCTGTGTTTCCAGAACATTTGACTTTTTTTCTTATTTTCCATGTGTTTTCCATGACTGGAAAATTGATCAATAACTTTACAGGTTTTCCAGGATGCGTGGATACTTTATGACGCTGAATCTCGTGTTGCTTGTCTGAGTAAAATGTGAAGCATCTTCTTTGAATCTGAGTATAGTCTGATAGTTATCGTATATATCTGTATAGTGTACTGTGTGACACATTTTATCCTTAGACCATCACTTCAGTCAAAAACCATATAGTATTTTAACAACTCATGCTTCCATAATATTTCAGACTAAACTAGACTAAAGAAAACATCCAAAATATACATTTATGTCTTCATTTTACTGTAGATTTCTTCTAAATTCACCAGAAAATAACATTTCCTATGTATCATGCAATTTCAGAACATTTTTATCACTTTTTTTCCTTGAGCTTCAGCTACTTTTACGACTGAATCTCTGTCAACTGCGGTCTTTTATTTTTGTTTGTTTACCTCTCAGGTGTTGCTGAGCAACGGAGTCCTGGTGACCTTGACCCTAAATGGACCTCAGCTTGATCAAGTTTACGTCGATCGTACTTTAGTGGGCCGCCTGCCCGCTAACACTGTGGCTGATGGTTAGTAAATAATGGTCTTTGGTAGTCAGTGTACTTCTTGTTTTTACCTTTTAATCCGTCATTGATGCCGCATTAAAGCCTTTAGACGTTTTTACTGGTTTCTCTGGTGCTGCTGATGCTAATTAGAGCTGTTGCATAACCATCACGCCTGTTACGGCCGTAAAGAAAAGCTTTCTCCTGTTTTGTTGCACCGTTTGCATTCGCTGAGTGAAATTATAGTGTGTGTGCGACTCAAATGCTCCAGAGGTTTGCAGTCATTTAAGCAGATTTAAGGACACAAGCATTGATTGTTTCCAGGCCACCTATCTCAGAAAAACAAACATTTGCATTCAAATATTGAGTATTTATAGTATATACCTTCACATCGGGCAAAAAAAACCCTTTAATTGGTTAAAAACATGCTAAAAAGCAGCAGAGGACAGATTCATCTGACATGCAATAGATTTATTTAACCTTAATTGAGATTTTGAATCTCATTTGCTCCTGGTCAAGATGGTAACAAATAACGTTTCCACATAAAAACACAAACGTCAGACTTGAAAATTAAAATAATAAAAAGTTATAATCAGCATAAAAAACAAAATATTTCATATAAAACAGACTTAAAAGAAACAGCAAGGTACAGCATCAAAACTAGTCTCTCTCTCTCTCTTTCTCTCTTACACTAACACTAATTCTCATGTTGCTTGCCTGAGTAAAAGCAATACTATGAACTATGAATCTAGATGTTGTACTGTGTTACCTTACGCCACTTTAGCACACTATACAGTACAGGAAATGACACCATCTATCTTTAGACCCTCGCTTCAGACAAAGAAAAACTTTAATTGGTCATGCAAAACAAAACTTTCACTTGACCAAAAACATGCAAAAAAAACTTCAACTTGGTCAAAACATGCAAAACAAAACTTTCACTTGACCAAAAACATGCAAAAAAAACTTCAACTTGGTCATAAACATGCAAAACAGAACTTTTACTTGGTTATTATAATGCAAAACAAAACTTTTGCTTGGCAAAAACATGCAAAACAAAACTTTCACTTGGTCATTATAATGCAAAAAAACTTTAACTTGGTCATAAACATGCAAAAAGATTTATTAATAAGATTTATTTTTTATTTAAGTTTGATATTTTGATCTCATTTGCAAAGGCCTCTCACATAAAAACACAAGCAACAAAACAATAAACAGTTAAAATCAGCTTAAAAAACAGACACCAGGCTTGTCATTCAGTGTACAAATAAACCATCAGCCACACAGAACAGGTGCCACAGGTGAGCGAGGCGGCTCCGCCGGCTAATTGCGGGCAAATCCTTTTGTGCTCTGTGTGTCCAGGGGCCTTCCCTTAAGAGCATCCATCAGTGTTTTTCCCTCCATCGCATCTTCCTCCAGGGAATACCCCTCCCACCTCCTCCTCCTCCTCCTCTCGCTTTGCAGACCTGGCAGGAGAAAACGCCGTGGACACCGGCCCAAATCTGCTAATTATTTCTTTCTTTCTGTATCAATTATTTGTTGGTAACACCGCCCTCCCTGCTTCCGTCCGGGTCTCCAGACACCTGATAAAGCCCCTGTAGTGTGCACACACACACACACACACACACACACACACACACACGCATGCATATGTAATTACAGACTTTTCCTTTTTTATAAAGCCCAACAAGCACTTACTGTACGTCCACACACATGCACACCCAGGTACGCGTACAGCCGCCGGCCTCCCGCTGTGCTCCATTCAAAGCCTCAGAGGCTGTAATTATTGGCGTAATGGCTGTGAGAGGGTGGTTTCCGGGGATTGTTAGTGTGTGTGGTGGAGGGGGGGTGGAGGTTAGAGGCTGTTCTCACATCTGTCACTTGTTAAATTAGCCTGAGACAATTAGAGCACAGAGCCCGGCCAGATCACACCGTCCACCAACGTATAATTACTGAAACAGTTTGCAATGACAATCAGGTTTTGGCCGAGTGTGTGCGACGCTGTGACATAAGCTAGACTCAAGTGTCTCGCTGTCGCCTCGATGCATTTCTGCCAGGTCATTAATTGAAAATCAGTCTAATATCAGGCATCACTATCTGATCCAGTAGTGAAAGACGCAAATCTCAGTTTCATAGAGGGAAAACGTGTCTGACCAACTGTCCAAAACTAAAAAAAATATTGAATTAATTTTAATTTTCATTAAATTTCTCGTATTTGTACTAGAAAGCGCTGGCACTGTTGTTTATAGATCATCCCAGAATAAAACGTTGGCACTAAAAATACATCGTATATATCAGTGTTTTAACCACTCTTTCAAACTTGATTAGGTTTAGGCAACAAAAGTACTTGTTTATGTCTAGTAAAAGGTTATGGGGTAAAGTAAGAACATCAAAAACCAGCTGCCTTCAAAAGCTGTGTTTGTATCTACCAGTCATTTCAGTTTGAGTCAAATCTTCAAGAAGAGACGAAAATGTCATTAATTATCTTGTTTTTCTGGTTTTCTTTCAGACTAGAGGACAGAAAACATCCAAAATACACATTTATGTGTTTATTTTATTCTTTTTTGTCTATTCTTCACTAAAAGTGAGCATTAACATTATCATACGATGCACGTGTGGTGCCTTCAAAGTATTCTAATAATCCACATTTAGGCTGTTTTCTCAAAATTAGATTGTTCTCAGACTCCATATAGCATGATTTATACAACATTTTATTCACGAAACAGATAAAATAGTTTGGATTTTGACAGTTTTTTATTTGTAGAGGGATAAAAAAAGATTCTGAACTTGGTTTTATTCAGTGTTTTTAGTGTATGTCAGTAATCATCTGTGGAAGTTTCACTCTGACCTCTTTTAGTTGACAGTTGCACATTCACCTGCCTCTTATTTAAACGTAAGTCACTGCGTAACGACATAGAATTTGTTTTCATTTTCAGAGCAGGATTTGACAACTTTGTAAAGCAGAAAGGTTACAATATGTGAACGCTGAAGAAAATCCTCTTTCTGATTTACATGGATTCGGCTGAATGCGAGGCCTGCTGCGTTTTTGTGGTGACGAGGCGACGGCAGCCAGATCCAGTTTTATTTCACCATGTGACAAAGCTGGCTTACCGTCCGCCGTCTCTTAAAGTTTGTACGCCGGTTACCTTCAGCTCTGATTGCATCATACCGAGCAGTACATTACATATATTTTACACCATCACAGTCTTACTGTCTGTCTTTGGCCGGTGGCCGGGCCAAGCTGCGCATATACTCCACGATTAAGCATCCTTAAGTGATTTTTTTCATCGGCGGTTTCATTTACGCATGTTTAAATGTGCTTTGGTTAAGCCCATCGGCCTCTTGTGTCAACATGCTGCTGAGGAGATGGCATTAAATGGATTTAGGGGACTGAGTGTGTGTTTTTGTGTGTGAAAGAGGCCATGTGTGTGTTCTGTTTTACTCTTGTGGGTGTAACTGCGAATACATAATGATGGTTGCATGGTTGCAGGCTGTGTTTGTGTGATGAATGCATATCTGTGTATATGTGTATACATATATATATATTTCTGTTCAGGAATGACATGAAATAACTGGAATTTAGCATCTCAATCAAAAAATAACAGTTAAAAAATGATTATATTCTAGCATGAAAGATGTCATTTTGATTAAAGAGCTTGTGCATACTGGTGGATTAACCATTACAGAAACATTAAAAATATTTTTGTAATCATTAATATTGTTAATTTAGAGCAGTGGTGGTAAACACCTGACATTGGGTGGTGGAATAATAAATTTATTGTGCTGTATATTTGTGTGTGTCAACTTGGGGGGTCATGACGTCAGTTCTTAATGCCAAACCAGCCACCTGGTCCCAGATTGAGCCACAGCCTGGTTTCACAGCCCCTCCTTCATTTGGGAATAAATGGGATTAAATTTAATCCCGTTTATAGACACCCATAGAGATCAATACTAAACTGCATTTAACTTTATTTGTCTGTAATCTATTGGAAAGACGCTTACTATTGCATTAGCGGCTGTCCCGGGAAGACGAGGCACCCTTAATGGTGCCGTTTTGTGGCGCTTTAAAGTGAATTATTTTTTTTTTTTATAATCCAACGAGAGGACAGACTAACTGACCTGATTTAAGATGCTGGCGTTTCTGCACTTTCAGTGCGACGTCTCCTCTTCCACTCGTGATTATTTGCATATTAATTTAAAATTTTCACACAACAGGATGATTTGAAGTGTAATCATACCCGCTCGTTTATAAATACACACACGCCGTGGTTAATTGGCGGTTAGATTTCTAAATCTCGGGGTACAGCCTCACTCGTTCAACTCCAAGCAGGATATCTGAGAGACATGTGTAACAACCCCCCTCCCCCTCCTTCCTTTCCATTTAATTGGTTTCATAAACAGATTAATTTGAAGGAGAGGGGGGCTTAATTGCTAATCAGCGTTTCCATGCAGCTCCTGAAGAGTTGAACAGGATCAAGTGTGTTCTTCCACCACAAAAAAGGCCTTTAGAGCCGGCGGTGAAGCTGACAGGAGGAAAGAGATGCAAAGAATACAGGAGGAAGTAGGAAGGAGGAGAGAGGAAAGGAAAAGAAGGAACGAAGGAGAGGAGAGACTGAGAAAGACTGAAGCTTCTGTCCTCCCTCTATAAACTAATCAAAACAAGCAGTATCATATATGTATGTAATGTATACATTCAGTGACGTCTATTATTGATGTCATCCCCAGCGGTGCTGAGCGACCGGCTGATCCTGCTCTCCTTCCTGGACCAGAGTCAGGTGGCTGCAGTCTACCTGAACCAGAGGAACCAGGACTCCCCAGAGTCCAGCAGGCGGACCGATAAACTCTCGCCCTCTGAAATCAAGGTGATGCATGGATGCTATGTGCATGTTTGTTTTTAGGTTTAGTTTGGAGTCAAGATGAGAAAGTAGAGAGAAAGAAGAAGAAGTCCCTGTCCAGCTCCTTCCTTCCTTCATCCCAAAATGTTTCTACTTTTTCTAAATGACATCGAATGAAACAAAAAGTCGTACAACTCAGTCCTGATTTTTCAGTAGGCGGCGAGCAGGAATTATATTCATAAAACATAAGAAACAAGGCAGAATATTGTTTCTATAACATGAACTTTTAGTTTTAGTATATCTGTTTGAATCAAGTCTCTGGTGGAAAGTAACTAAGTACATTTACTCAGGTACTGCTCTAAGTCATAAGTACTTTACTGGAGTATTTCCATTTTTATGCTACTTTATACTTTCACTCCATTACATCCCAGAGGGAAATGTTTCAGTACTTTTTACTGAATTGTATTTATTTTACAGCTGTTGTTACTTTGATTTTACTGAACATACAATCAACTTATTAATTATGATGCATCGTCACATTTTAAATTTATTTATTTATTTTAAATCTGAATTTAAATAATGAACTTATTATCTTGTGTACATATGAAAAATAATCTCCATAATCATTTTTCTTGTAATACTCTTGTACTTTTAGAATAGAATAGATAATAGTTTTTTTGTTTTTCTAAAAATAAGCTTTATTTATTACTCAAGGATAATTATGACCTTTTACTTAACAGTGACAGTATTTTACAGTGTTGTATTATTACTCTAACTCAAGTAAAGGATCTGAGTACTTTTTCTATCACTTACACTTACTGTGTCTTTGCCTCATTATTCATATTTTCCCCATTAAAGGCACTTAAACAACAACTACCAGTACTACTACTGGCTTTTTGGCTGTTAAATAAACTAGTATTATATACAAACAAGGACTTCAGATTCAACACCTGTAATTTGGGAGCACACAGCAGTCCTGGAAGAAGTACTCAGACCAAACTGTAAAAATACTCTATTACAATTCAAAGTAGAAGTAGACAGCAAAATGGAAATATTCAAGGAAAGTACTTGTACGAAAATTGTAATTAAGTACAGTACTTGAGTGAATGTACTTAGTTACTTTCCATCACGGCTGGTCTGGTCATTAAACCAGTTATCAGAATCTTTCCATGTGTATTTTTAACACCTGTAGATCCATTTAGGCTTAATTGGTAAACAATGTTCCTGGTGCAGACTGGGTTCACTGTGGTCGCCATGGGAACACATATCTGTCTATTAATCCGTCATAAAGGTGAGTACTGTCCACTAGCAGCTAGCAGCTAACTGCTAACTGCTGGCATTATCACATTACTGCCAGACCCTCTTGTTAAGGTGTGTGCGTGTGTGTGTGTGTGTGTGTGCGCGTGCGTGCATGCCGGTGTGTTTAAAAGCAATCGTTGCCGCCGTGCGTCCGTCTCCAGAAGCAGAGTCCTGATAAGACACCCCCCCAATATTGTACACCCCACACCTCAGTCAATGCATGTGCATGCAACCTGCAACATGCACACGTGTGCACGCCAACTACCCATCCCCCCACAGCAAACACACACACACACACACACACACACACACAGACACACACACACACACACACACACACACACACACACACACATCGCCCTGGTCCAGTGGGCTAAGCTGGAGAAGGGAGAGTGTTGGAGGGTGGGGGGGTAAACTAATCCGGCCCACAGAAAGTGGTTTTTGATTATTGCTGACCAGCAAACGGCAGCAGAAAAAAAATAGAAGAGATGGTAGGAGTGGTGGAGGAGGTGTGGGGGGTGGTTGTGGTGTGTTATTAACCCAGTGATTTTCAGATTTGTCTTTTCCATTTCCAGTCTGTCAGTGATCTCCCGTTCAGCTGTTTGGGGGCAACTCTTTGTTCCCTTTATCATCAGATGTTCTTCCATCATTTTAATTCATCTCTGTATTTTGTGTCCAAAGCCCCCCCCCCCACACCACCTCCACCACCTCCACCACCACCACCTCCACCTCCCCTCTCGGGGGCCAGAAGGGCAGACATGGACCACTGAACCTCCAGCTCTGTCGATTCACTCGTTTCTGCATGTTCCAGTGCTTTTAAATCATTGTTTTTCCACAGCGCGGTGTGTTTGTTGTGCTAATTTCTAGGTTCATACCTTTATGGTTATTTTCTTCATACTGTCTGTCTGAATATACCTCTGTTTATCATCTTTTAGTACGTTTCAACTTAATTGCGTTGCCAGGCAACAGCTTGGGTCCATGTTTGCTTCCTGTCAGTTGCTAACAGGAAATAAACTGGGACACAGAGTGTTTTAATTTTGCAGATTATTGACGTCACTGATGGACAGAAATCCTGACGGATTGTTTCAAATGCTCAGTTTCTGAATATGTGAGGATTTCTCTGTATGTTTTGATACTTTAATGGTATTTATGTAGCACTCAACCCTGCTTTATAGCAAAAATAAAACAGGAAAATCTCACTTTTTTTTATAAAATGGGACCTTTAAATACACATTTTGAATATTTTTCCACACAATGTCATATGTGTGTTTATGTTAGTGGCTTTATTGTGTTAGCTGCAGTTTCACCTGCTTTAAAAGTGCTTTTAGATTGTTTAATAGTGTGCATTGTGTACTTGTGTATTTGTGTTGCATACATGCACTCATTCATTCATGTATGTGTGTTTTTGTGCCCCTCCACCCTCCCAAAGTACCACGAGAGCTCATTACTGTGCGTCTCTTTGTTGCGGCCCGTAGAGCGTGGCGGACCTTCCCAAAAATATGCACATCACTAAAACAACAAGCCTGACAGAACCAAACACACACACACACACATATTAATAATGGAAGATAAAAAAACAACCTTAGACATCAAGAAAAACAAGACAGGGGAAGGACATGAGTGATATTTGGGGCTACAGATGTGGGAGCTTCACGGCCCTCAGGTGTGAATCGCTAAAGACTTGCCCTTCTTCTTTAATATGTGTTTTAACTGTGTGTTTCCAGGTGGTGTGTGTGGAGGCGAGCGGGCGGGGTCGAAGGCTCCGCCGACGCGTGGGCCTCAACCGTCTCCAGGACGTGGCGCTCTGCTGGTGGGACCCGGACGAGCCCGACGAGGAGCTGTGGCCCTGGAGTCCCATCAAAACACACAGGAACAACATGGTGCTACTGGGCTGCTCGCCTGCCGAAGGCCTCAAGGTGAGACACGTGGCAACGCCAGAGTAAAGGTTGTTACTGGGGCTTTTTAGCCTTTATTTGACAGAGGTAGTGTTAGTCATGGAAGGGGGAGAGATGGCAGCAAGTCCCCAGGATTCAGCCTCTTTATTTGGTGTGTCCGCTCAGGAGGGAGACTTGTGTCGACACTCGTGGGAATAACTTGAGTTACTGTAGACACAGTAATGTAACGCATTACTGGAGTAATCACTTCATTTCCTGTGTTTGATCATTCGTCACGACTTTGGAGCTGCTCGAGCTCATGGACGAGGAGACAGAACATAATATTGGGGCTTCTGGGAGCTTGTTGCTCTTTCTGATATCTGATATCAATATCTGATCGATGCTGTGAAGGCCTCTAAGGGTTGTTATTCTTCTGGCAGGAGACAATAATTTTAATATGAATCAAGCTTTTTTAAATCAGCTCACATTATAAGCACAAAACTTAAGAGCTAAATCCAGCTAATTATAATTATTAAATAAACCAGTAAATAAAGAAAAGAGAAAACTTAAATTCAAGGGATTTCTGCTAGAGTTTCAGTGCAGTTTGAAGCCTTAAACTCTGTAAACAAATCATAACTCCAGCTGTTTATTTTATTTTGTGCGCACGCTCACATCGAGAGAACGCACACACACAAAGGCAACAAAGCTGCTGTTGTGGTTGGAGACCTGTGTCGTCGTCGTGGATGGGATTGGAGACGGTGTGTTAGTCACCTCAAGGGTGGCGCCTCTGTGTTGCACCTCCATGCATCATCATATGAAACGAGCCGGAGAGGCTGAGCTGTGGTGCAGCGTGAAGGAGAACGCCTACACATCCTCACACATCCTCACACATCCTCACACATCCTCATGGCCTCTGGCGAAACCCTTCCCGCGACCCGATTCAGTGCAGGATCATCCTGGTGCCAAGAGCAGATGAAAGATCCCAAATTACCAAACTGGGCTTAACTCTTTTTTTCTCGTACGGTGTTCCTCGGTATGCATAATGTGAAAATATTTCACCACAGCAGAGAGAGAGAGAGAGGAAAGATGAGCGTTACCAATTGCATGCTAGGAAAACAAGAGAAGGGGGGGAAACACATGAATATTGAAATAAGCAAAGCAGATGCTGTTTGCTGCTTTTACTGGAACGCTCTTCACATTTATCACACTCCTTCACCTAGTTTATCCTCCTTGTCTCCTTCCACCCCCCTCCTTCCCTCCTTCCCTCCTTCCATCCTCCTTCCTTCCTCCACGCTTCAAGAACATTAAAGTCTCTTCGTGGGGCTGCGGCATCGCGCTCTAATGAAAGCGTTTGTTGTCATTTTTCAGATGCGCGGTGTGAAATTAAGCGAGCAGTTTATGTAAGAGCCGTGGCGGGAATCAAACGCCGGGCACACATCGGGAGACGCCAGCTACTTCAATCACTTCAAGCTCATATATATGTTCCTTTTGTTCAGTTCGCTATCTGCCGCGCTAAGCCAATTTTCTAGCCAGTCTCTCGGCATTTAAAAAAAAGTCTTATTTCTTTCCCTATGTGGTCTTAATTCGTATGCCTTCCCCCCCACCACCACCTTCATCCTCCTCCTCCTCCTCCTCACGCTGATAAGTGGAGCCACGGCATGCAGGGGGGGTGGAGGAGAGAAAAACACATAACATAGTTGGTTTTTATGCATCCAGTTAACATTTTTAATCATCCTTCCTTCATGCTTCCCTCCCTTCACCCCCTCCACAAACACAAACACATTTCCTGGAATTTAATAATCTTAATGAAAAGAACCAGATGAATATTTTCTCTCATATTTGATGTTTTTTTTTTGTTGTGGTTGTATGTGTTTGTGAACATATCCTATCCTGTTATCTGTCACCAAACAGTTTCTCTGCAGTCGTTTGATCTGCATTTGTTGTCTTTTAATTATTAGGGATTCGGCAGTGTGCTGCACAACATTTTTTTTTCTGGAAAACCTGCACAGATTGTTCCTGAAAGACGACCTTAACCGGAGTAATTTATACAGAAACTGAATAAAGCACTCTATACTTCCTGGCTGAAGTAAGTGTTGCCTGTAAAACACAAGAAAGCTGCAGTCTCAGTATATCTTCAGTTTAAAAGTGCTGAATTAAGCTCAACTGTTTTGTACAAAAATAATCACACAGTTTCATCTTTCTGTGCAAAACTTAAGTTCAGTGGTAGCAGTTATGGCAGTTAAGGTGTGAGGAGTATTGTGTACTGTGTTCAGGCATTTTCTCACATCTGTACCTCAACACTAACCCCTGATTCACACACCTAAAACTTCCCAGACCCGTCCCACCTCCACCGCCACCACCGCCGCTGTTGCCGCCTCCCCCCTACACCCCAGACTCTCCTCCGAGTCCCTCCGTCTCTCTCCGCCCGTCTTTCTCTGCTCCGTGAGCTGGAAAATTGGCTTCAAAAGGCCACTGCTGTGAACAAGGGCCAGCCACACAGTTGGGCCCGTCCGCTTTATCTTTCACGCCACGGAGGAGGGGGAAAAAAGGTGGCGGCAAGAGAGAGAGAGACAAGAAGAATGGCGAAGAATAGTTTTGACCAGTCACTGAAACCAATAACCAGGAGAAAGCTACTTACCGGAGGCCTCTCTCCCTCCTTCTCTGCTCTCTTTGCATCTTTCTCTCACTTCCACTCTCACTCCTTCTCATCGTCTTTTGTGCATTTTTCTGTCGACGTCCCTCTCTTTCTTTCTGTCTCTCTTGCACATCCTTTCAGTCACTTTGCTCACTCCCTCTCTTGACCTTAATCATCTATTTTCTATTTCATGCTCTCAGAAGCAGTGGATACAGTACGTCACTGTGCACAGTACACTTTGCAGAACAAACAAATCATTGAAAATAAAATGTCCTCTCATGCTCTTATATTTAACGTCCATGACAGAGTTCATATGTTAATCAGCTGCAGATAAATCTCTGTCATCGTTCGCCTCATGCTTACGTTGGCACGAGCGTTTGCAGTTTTATGCCGGGCCTCTAATCTGCTGATCAGCTGCGTTGCCTTCAGGTACGTTTTTGCTTGCCTTCGCTCGGCCCACTGAATATAAAAGAGGTACAGCGTGGCCTTAAACACGACCCAGAGTCAAAATGCTACTGCGACTGTAAAAGAGTGCGAGGTGCAGTTTTTGCTTGAGATGTATCCCTCCCTTTTAAATATCGTACTCCAACTAAACATTCAGGATCCGTTGAGTTTAGTTAACATCAGGTAAAAATATTAGCTGCATGAAAATAGAGTTTTTGTCTCAAATTAAACTTTGTCAGACTTACTGTTTAGTCAATACATCAATGTACCTATTCAATGAAACTTAGGTAGCCTGCTGGGCAGCGCTTTATATACATACAAATAAGAGGCTTCACAGAAAAGAAAAAAAATGTAAGATACAACAGCGACAACACATCAAGTATGTGAGACTACAACAGGAACCACGTTAATCCAGTGGTTGTAGGATTGATTTTTAAGTGTTTAATATATTCATCTATTGCACATCTCTCCATCCTAGAAAAGGGAGCCCTCCTCTGTTGATTTATATAAATTATTTTTCCCTATTGAAAGGGTTTTTTTTAGTTTTCCCTCAGTCATTTGAGTGTGGATTGAGGCAAATTTGTAATTTATAACACTGGGCTATACAAATGAAATTGACTTGACTTAAAAACTTGTCTGTTTGGGCTGATCCAGGTCATGCTGTGTTTACTCTTCACTGTCTCCTTCCTTGTTTCCTCAGAGGGTCACCTTTCAGGGGAGGCTGAGCTGAATCAGCTGCACCTCATCCCTGGTGGCGTGCTGGCACAGCGGGCACTATGGGCACGAGATGAAAAGCTGAGAGGATGGGATGTGAGGGAGGTGGGGGGTCAGGGTTTGTGGACTGGAAGTAGGTCTTGTGATTTCTGTGGGATGCCTCGACGGACGCTCGCCTTCCTCGTGTTTGTGTCACTTTGTCCCTGCAGAAATGCAGCCGTCCAGAGAAGCGCAGCCTCCTGAGGATCCCCGGCTCTGGTCGTGGTTTGAGCCCCTCAAATAAACACACAGCACCCACCCCCTGGGGAGCAGCAGGAGCTCGCTCTGGGGGATTATAGGGAGGAAAAACAGCTTTCAGGAGGACAGTCATCTGCTTCTCTCCTGCTGTAGACCACAAAAAACCTTCCTCTAAGTCCCTTTTTGGCAATGCCTGCCAAAAAACAGGGCTGGGCAGCTTTGGGAAAGGAGAGGAAGGAAAGGAAAGGAAAGGAAAGGAAAGGAAGCTGATCCTCCTTTCTGTCTACATGGCAAAAAGAAATGGGCTCATTTAGCCAAAGCTGCCATGGTTAATGCAGGGCTCTGATAGAGGCTTTGGTGAGGTGAAATCCCTCCTATGAAGCAGCCGGGCTGCTGTTCAGTGACGTCTCCTGTCCACCCACTGTTCCCCAGTTCCTTGTAGGTGTTTTATCGACGGTACCACCCACGACACGGCCTTTCTCCATCGCTGAGCTCTGGATTTGACCACTGGTCTAATAACTCCAGGCTTTCTTTTGTGTGTCGTCCTCTTTCTGTTGTCAAACACAGACTTGTTTCTTGTTAGTCAATGTGTCTGGTGTTGGCTCCTCATGCAGGTAAACAGAGGAGGTTGTTTATCGCCGGGTGCCAAACAGTGGCATGCTCAGGGAGAAGATGTTATTGACCTTGAGTTACAGTGGTGCTCTTATCATTAGCTGTGTTGATTGACAGTCTGGTGTTTATGAGCAATGTGGAAGGCTCTATTTCCTCCACCTGTGGGGCGTTCAGGTTTTCTGCAATGGTGTGACTCATTTATGTGTCACTGTCATTTCTTCCTTATCCTCCTTTTATTCAGAAACAGGTTTGTTCATCAACAGTATTGCTGGCACAAGACAGCAGCTTCCAGGTTTGACATCAGGTTGTTGTGTTGTTGAAATACCAGCTGAATCCTCCCTATTACAGTATCAGGACTGAAGGTGAATACAGGCAGAATAAAAACAAAACTGTCCACAGACTTCATCTAAGTTGTTGAAAGTCAATATAATTCTTAAATCTTAGTCCTCCTCTCTAACTAGGATGTTATTTTTCACCGTTGGATCAGTATATTTTTGTGGTATTAAAATCGATCTGTCCTTGTCTCTAAAGGTCCTCGGCTCTCTCCGGACCGAAGGCAGCCCCCTGGACTGCCGCTTCAGTCTGCTCCAGCCCTACCAGCTGCTAACAGTGGAGCTACCTGCAGGACCCCATGGACTCAGAGACGAGTGCTGGGTCGACGCCTGTGTGTACGAATGCGCTCGAGGTTGCCTCCACCGCCTGTCCGCCATCCGCATCCCACTACCCTCCCGTCCCGTCTCTTGCTCACGCCACCCCTGTGAGACCTCGCTGCTCCTGGGCCTCAGCAACGCCTCCTTGGTGCTGTACGACCAGCGGAGGGGGGTCTCTCTCCTGGCCTCCTGCCCCGTGCCGCCCACCCTGCTCGCCTGGCACCCTGCTGGGGCCCTGGTCGTGGTGGGGGGGGAGCAGGGGGAGCTGATGAGCTTTGATGTGGGCTTGGCACCTGTGAGCGTGGCGCTGGTAGCAGAGGAGGTAGCGCCAGCTGCCACGCTGAGGCTAGCTCAGCACCTGCGCTGCAGCGGAGGACTGGAGGGACTGCAGTGGACGGGGGGCCTGGAAGCAGATCTGCTGATGCTGGCCTTTCATGGGGGACCGCTAGCAGCCTTGAGATTCAGACTAGGTGAGTGAAATTAGAGTCAAACTCACTAATGTCAAGAAGAGAAAACAAACATTTAGTCTGACAGTCTTAACACACTGGTGCATTACAGATTAACAGCCTTTTATTGTGAAAGGTAAGGACAGACAGAGTGAGTTTGGTCTAGTCCAGGGATGGGCAATTCATTTCCCCAAGGGGCCACATGACAGACTGAAACTGTTGTGGACCAAAAACTGAGCTCAGTTCTGCTCAATATGAATTGCATAAAAAGCAGTAAAGTGTGTGGTTTCAATAAGAGTAGATGCCACAATTAGGCTTTGGTAATGTGGAGCAGGTATTTAAATGTAGGCCAACATGATGTCACTACTTAATCAACAACCACATTTCTGCAGTATTTCAAAAAACATAAAGCTTTATACAAAAATAGTCTGTTTCCCCTCTGCGTCAGTCCTGTTCTTCTGTTGTATTTCTCTGCACAACCTTTGACTTCACCAATTAAATATTTAGATATCCATGTCTTGTTAAACTCTCTATATTCAAGTCACCGTGATTGGTTAACACCATCATTTGGGTTGGAAATGCTCAGAAAAATCTACCTTGTTGTGCAATCTAAAACAGTGTGGAAAGACTATTAGATGCCAGAAAAACAGTGAGAAAAAGCCCAAATCCAAAGTTGACGTCTTCAGATTGTTTGTTTTGTCCAGTTCAACAGTTCACATCCAAAGATATTCTATTTGTGAAGACATCTGGATTATCAAAATGGCTGTCGATTCATTTTCTGATGTTCAATAAAATCTCCATTTCACATGAGTCTCTACAAACAAAGAGATTTGTGTGAATCTCATCAAAAGAAATAACATAAACTAGTCTTGTAGCTAGTCTGTAGCGACACTTTTCTCCAATTAAATTTTACTTAAATAGTAAATAACGCACAAACCCTCCACATCTTCATCCCGTCTCCGTGACGACGGCGCCCTCCTCCCTTCCCGAGGCTCGTCCTGTGTTTCGGATCTGAACCCCCTGCTGTGTGAACGGGGTCGTCCTCTTACCTCTCCACTGCTGAGGGAAGTTAATTTGTTGACAGGCGGGGAAGGTTAGCAGGAGTCACACTCTCAGAGGTCATTCAATAATCGCCCCAGGGCATGAACACCCCCCCCCCATCCCCCCACAGGTGCATTCTGGGATGCATTTTTCCGATAAATCGTTTACAGTGGCTGCGCAGTCCCTCGGGGCCCCCAGATAAAGTTTGCCAATCAAAATTTTTTTTTACGAAGCAGCCGCCGCCTCACCGTCGAACAGGTGCATGCACAAACACACACTCTTTAATTGTGACTTTGGAAAGACGATGCGAGCGAAGTTTGAAAGCAGGAGTGTGTGGGTGGATGGAGGAAGTTGTGTGTCTGTGTGTGTGTGTGTGTGTGTGTGTGTGTGTGTGTGTGTGTGTGTGTGTGTGTGTGTTTCATTGTGTGTATCCAACTGTGCACACAGCGTAAGGGGAGGGTGTCTTCCAACAATAGCTTCCCCTCCTCTGATCGTCTGCCAAGGTTTTGATGAAGAAAGTCACTGCACGTCTTTTCTCCGTGATAATTCCCCCCACCACCACTACCGCACACTCTTGTGTTCTTCTATTTTGGTGCTTACACACACACACACACACACACACACACACTCCAACATTTATTTGTTTGTTTGCTCCTTCTCTGTATTGACTTGTTTCATAAGGCCCGCTACATGACAGAAGGAGTGAGTCGGGAGGAAGAAAGACTTGGCCGAGCTCCAGTCTCTCTCCTTTTTCCATAGGAGGAAAAAAAAGCCTCCCTGGTGCCCCTCCACCCTCCACCCTCCACCCACCATCCACCCTCCATCCTCCATCCTCCTGCTTGCTCCCAGTTATCTCATCTGGGCACACGTTGGCCAGGCGGCACCGGTACTGAGGAAGGTGCTGCACAACGTGCAGGGAAAATAGTGCTTTTTTATAGGGATATGAAATATTGTTGATTTTAAATGAAGAATTACATAACTGGGTGTAAAAAAATGTAATGGGGTTACAAACTAAAGCAGAGAAAACTGTCGTGGCTCTGCAGTACAACCGGTCCTTCCTAATCTGATAAACAGGACACTTTAAATCAAGTCTATGCACAGCAACAGTTTGAGTTTAAATCAACCAGCATTTTTTATATTTATTTATTGAGAAAATCACAATCAACAAAAACATATGGAATAAAATTCTCTTTTCAAATATAAGTAAAAAAAAAAAAGACAAAACAGGACTACTAAAACTAGGACTAATACTGAGGGACAAATCTGAAAAGTCCAGACATAATAATGGGACAAAGCAAAAATATATAAAGAAATATAGTTTGGCAATTTATAATGAAATAATTTTTTTGTGTGTCTGTAAAACACAAGCTGTTTTTGAGGTATTCTTTTAACACGTACCATGTTGCTGACTAATGGATAAGTTGATTTAATCAACAGTTCTGTGAGTTTCAAACACTTTGTCTTCACATGTGTTCAGCAGAGGTCTCAAATCATTCACCAAGAAAAACTGACCACAACATAACACAATAATTTCTTGTTTAAGGTGAATTTAATGCTCAGCTTTCATTATTATCCTTTGAGTTGAACTCTGTCAGTGATTTTGTCTCTGAAGTTGTTTCCTCAGGGTGTTGACGGTGCTGTTGTTGTTTGTCTGACAGAGTGGACAGGTGTGGGAGAGAAGTGACTTGTCCTCGTCGCCACAATGATCCACTGTCTCGGCTTAGAGCTGACGTTAACACCCAACACACACACACACACACACACACACACACATTCAGCAGATGTATTAGCCACATTAGCCAACTCTTAAGGGGATTTGGGGGCTTGCTAATTGCAAGCTTGTCATTTTAATTGCTTGAAAACCTCCCACCACACACACACACACACACACACACACACACACACACAAAACTTTAATTAATTAGACAGGAGTTGGTGGTGACTTTGGGTGCCTGCATTCTGGCCTGTTGATGGTACTGCTGTCAGTGATCACTCACACTGTCTAGAACCACCGAGCATCTGATAGAACTTTAAACTATGACTTTAAACCACAACTTTAAACTGCAAATTTAAGCCGTAACTTTAAGCTGCAACTTTAAACTGCAACTTTAAACTGGGACTTTAAGCTGCGACTTTAAACTGCAACTTTAAACTGCAACTTTAAACTACGACTTTAAGCTACGACTTTAAGCTACGACTTTAAACTACAACTTTAAACTACAAATTTAAGCTGTAACTTTAAACTCTGGCTTTAAACTGCGACTTTATGCTGTGACTTTAAACTGCAACTTTAAACTACGACTTTAAGCTATGACTTTAAGCTGCTAAACTTTTAACTTGAATTCACAGAGTAAAGTAAAACTAGTCATCATTTAAAGAAACATGCATTTGAGTTTCCACCTTTATTTCCTGTGTGTGTGTGTGTGTGTGCGTGTGTGTGTGTGTGTGTGTGCATGCACTCTTTAAAGACACAAACACACTTTGGCCTTTACCACAGAATGAGACACCTCTACTCCCGGGAAGCACACAAAAACTGTCCTTTCATTATTCAGCAGAGTCCTCAAACAAAAGCCTCATCGATCACCTGTGGTCAAAAGGCAGAGACAGTCGTGACGCTTCTCTCATACATACTGTATGCTCAGTGTTTAAAATAGAGTGTGTGTTAAAATAGGTCGTGGTGAGGAGACACACACACACACATCAGGGATTAAACTGATGATTGATTGATGAGTCAATGTCAGTCAATCTGATGCTGCTTCAGTGTTTAGACCGATCCACTGAAGCTTGAATAAGAGCTTCAGGAATGAATGAACACTCTAAAAGTGCACTGTACTCCACTCTTTTAATGTAAGCTTTAAATACTGTGTTTAAAACTCACATAGTATTAAAGTAGTACTACTAATTCACATCTATTCAAAAGGTATTAATGGGAGGGTATGGGAGGGAACTTTATCCAGCACAAAACAGTGAAATAAAATTTAATGTGGTTTTCAGCTCCTTTATCGTGTCTGTTCATATCCGAAGAGTAGAAGTTATCTTTTTATTTGTCGATCTTCCAACGAACCACTCAGAAATGAGCCGCTCTCTAACTGTCACAGAGGTGAATGAGAAGCAGGTGTGTTTGATTCTGCTGTTGCTTCATTTCTTGTGTTATAAATGGACTAAATGTCAAACTGTGTGGATGTGACAGGAGCTCTGACTGGAGGCCAGATGGGTCATGGGGAGCTGCTGCACCAGCGGCTGCGCTGTGGTCAGGTCAGGGAGGCGCTGGGCGTCCTGGAGGCCATGGACTGGAGCATCATGGGAGACGAGTGCCACCGAGGCCTGAGCTCCATCATCAACCACCTGCTGAGGCTGGAGCTGAACGCAGAGAGAGAGGGTGGGTGTCTGGGTCCAGCGCTTTGAGTTTTACTGATAGCTCTGTGAAGAATCAAACCTCAGGAGTCAACTATAAGAAAAGCTGGTTTATTTAGATTTTTCTGTCTGTGCAACAGTAGACTGGATCCTAGTGAAAAAGACACAAAGGCTAAGCAGTGTATCCTAAAGGTGTGACCTTCCACAACCATTTATGTTGCACAAATTATAAAAATATTCACCTTCATTTGTCTTTGAGAATAAGATGTCATTCAAGGGAAGGAGTTAAAGGTTAAAGTGACTACAAGGAACTTTTACTTTGTGCTGGAGGTTTGTGTTTCTGAGCACCTGAGTCCTTTTAGAAAACCTCTAATTTTACTGCAGCAGGGTCTGATGGGTCTATCAGGACCGAGCCAGTCCTGGTTCTGGTTCTCCTGTACCTCCCCTCCCTTCAGCAATACAGTCTGGGCCTCCAGCAGTGAGGTGAATCTCTGCTCCTGGTCTAGAGCTGAACGATTTCCCTGTAACTTTATTTGGATTTTTCGTGCAGCATTAAGAATAACTGAAATAAGAAGGTCATGTACAGTGTTGTTTATACCCTATTTTACTAAATTACTCACTACTGAAAGTAATTTGTTACACTACTAGTTAGATTACTTTTGGATTACTCTTTACCATCACCTGAAATGCCAGATAATTTCAAAATAAAGCTCCTTATTGTAAATAAACGCAGGACAGACACCAGATCTCTGGTCATATAGAGGCGTTAGTGTTACATTGAGGCTGTTCTGTGGTTAAAAGTTCCTTGTAGTAACTTTGATATCTGTCAAGAATGAAATTAATATGCAGAGAATTTAACTGAGATCGCAATGTTATCTTCAAAAGTAAAAAGAGAGAAGTCACTGAGACCCTGTGAGTTTTTGTATTTATTGTGTTTCTGGTCTGTCTGTAGCTCAACTGGAAGCAGCTCTGGCTGTGTTTTACGCCCCGGCTGCTCCTCTTTCTGATGTCGTGATACTCGAGTACCGGGAGCCAATCACCAAGCACGCCCGTCGCTTTTTTCACCACCTTCTCAGGTAACAACACTAACTCTGCACTGTTGCTGAGGGGGATATTTGTGTTGCATAACGCCTCAGGAAGTGGGTCAAAGGTCAAGGTGGTCTATATCAATGCTTCCACATGAACAGTATGATCCTCCTGGGCACCGAATCAGAATAACGTCCCAAAAACAGAAATGTGAAGATGACGTTTAGCGCCGCTCACTGTTGCTATTTTTAAAAAATGCTATAAAGGAAACAGCTTTTGAATTTCACCGATGCAGCTTTGAGTCATTCACGAGGCAAAGCGCCTCACGCGCACCTGTTTAGACTGTTGTTTCATTTTCCCTTTTGCCATGAGAGCCTTTTGAAACGCCTGTTTGACTGAAATAGACCCTGTTGTTCTCACACAGCGCCGCTCGCCGCTCTCCATCCCACAATCACCTCCCGTTTGCCTCTGCCTTTTCTTTCTTCTTCCTCTGTAGCAGAGCCGGAGCCTTGTTTGGCATCCCTCCTCCTCTCCTCCTCTTATCGCCTACCTGCATTCTTTTTCTCTCCATCAACATCAAATGAAGGAAGATCCCCCACCTCCACCTCCTCCACCACCACACCTCCTCTCTCTGTTTGTTTGTTTCATGTCCAGACGGGGAAAGTTGAGGTGGTTTGTACTGACAGATACTGCTCTCTCTCTCTTTCCCAGCTTTAATTCTGGATAATAGCACAAGGACTCACTACTCTCAAATTCTCAAATCAATTATTGGTGCTTTTGTATGCAGAGGTGTGTGTGTGTCTGCAGACTACTGATCTATCCATCTGTACATTTTAATCCATGCACTTTTACAGTGATTATTGTCAGGATGTTCCTTGTTAATTCAAAGTGGCAGAAGATTTCAAAAACATTTGCCGACAGGGCTGCAACTATCGATTAATCGAGAAAATCATCGACAGATTAATTGAGAAAATTATCAACAGATTAATCGACTATGAAAATAATCATTAGTTCTGCAGATAAATCTGTTAATAGTTTTCTCTATTAATATATTGATAGTTTTCTCGTTCGGTCTATAAAATGTCATAAAATGGTCCCCAAAGCCCATCTCAAATATATAGCAATATTCCTTTAAGAACCTCAGTAAACAAGTAGAATATGTAGAAAAACATGTCAATAGAAGATTACAAACAAATTAATTTGAGAAATATATTGTACATTATTGAAATGATTGCACATGTAGATCCTGAGAGAGCCCTTTTTTTTAATCAGAAGAAACCATAAATTCTTCACATTTAAGAAGCTGGAATCAGAGAATTTTTACTTTTTTTTCTTAAAAAAGTTACTCAATTAAGAGATTATCAGAATAATTGATGAGTATAATAATCGATTGATTGTTGCCAAAGTATCAAAATGCAACACAATCATATTAATATGAATATTAATACAAGATAATAATTATTGTTATTGACTTATATCAAATCAAAAGTCTTTGTGTTACAGTGAACATAACTGCTGCTTTACAAAATTACAAAGAACCATAGAGAGTAAAAAAAAACATAAATGATTAATAATAATATTTACAGTATGATGATTCAGTTATTGCACAGTTATGAGGTATTTAAAATATGAAATTATCTGTTATTATAATATTTGATGTTATGAAAAAATAATGTGAAACAACTAAAAATGTTGTGGTATTTAGATACAGATGGATATACCTTGTCTCGAGGAGGACTTAAAGAGTTTTTAAATGAATTGTTCCTCATACTGGTGGTAAATGTTGTCATCGCTGTGAATGTCCAACCTGCCGTCGTCCAGTATCAGCTGGATCAGCTGGTTACCAAAGGATGAATCAATGAATGAATGATATTCCTTGTTTAACGTTTTAGGAGGAAGTGCATCTAACCGTCTCCTCTTTCTCCGCAGACACCAGCGCTTCGAGAAAGCCTTCCTGCTCGCCGTAGATTTAGAGGCCAGAGATTTGTTCATGGTGAGTGGCAGGTCACTTTCTCTCCTGAAAAACTGTGTCAGCTCTACCTCCACTGAGGGATGTTTTAGAGTCCGTTTAAAACCTTGAAACAGGTAAATTTTGGGTCAGTTCAGTTTCCTCATCAGTGAAAAATGTCTGAAAGTCTTAAATATTGCATTTGGCCTGCTCTAGGCAGTAATAATAACTTATAAAATGCCAGCTTCTCACTGTCTCACCATTAATTTACTTTATTTTAGTCATTTTCAACTTATAAAACTCCAACACATACAATAAATAATAAAAACAGAATAAGTAAACCACCTGTTTTGCATTTGTTATAATCTTTGTTTTTGTTCAATTCCTCATCTTACTCTTTACTTTATATATATATATTAATAGTGCAGTGCAGTACAGTCGACCACATCTCTAAATATGAGACGTGAGTTTCTAATAATATGTTGGTTGTCTCATAATAATCAGATCTAGTAATGAGCATTTACAGCTAGTTAATGTCATATGCTGCTGGAAAATAACATCATTAGAATTATAAATATTTATCGGAAACATTATCTCGACTAGTTTTCAATTTCATCTAATTCTTTTGGTCATTTAAATCACTGCTAAAAGACCCAGAAATGAATCACAACTATACACACATCCTCACCTTTAAATACATTCCCTGCATCTTAAGAATGTGCTTTTAAATAGAAAATAATATTTACTTTTTATTCTTTTAAGTTTTTATTGCATAACGAAATTGAGCTGCAACCCTTTATGTAGAGCACATTCTTAAATTGGTATTTATGTGCTTCTAGTGCAGCAGTGTTTTGAGTTAAGGGCTTTTATTGCCTTTATTTTAAAGCTGTTTTTGACCTGTTTATTTTGATTATATCTGTATATATGCAGCCCTTACGTCAGGGTTCAGGTGATCCTCCAAAACACAAAATAACCCCATTATTTATTTTTTTTTTTATCAGAGAGATCCTTTTTCTGCCATCTAGCTTCTCTGTAACACCACACAAGCTATTTTAATTGTTCAGTGACTGTTGTAATCTATTACTTTCATTTGACTTGTGTCAGGGAGCAGGTGTGATCTCAGTGTGGGCCTCTATCTTTTCACAACCTTTTCCTTCTCCTCTCCTTTAACTCGCTCTTTCTTCCACTCCACGCTGAAATGCTCTTCTATGCGTTTGACCCCCTTTTTCATGGGGGCCCCCTTTGCTCTATGCTTCAGCAACACCCTAGACATTAATACACACACACACACACACACACACACACACACACACACTCAATCACACTGATAGCACTGGTTCCAATTACCTCCCCACTAAGTAGTACTGCTGGGAAACCGAATTGAAAAGGTGGAGTCGAGCCTGTGGACCTTGAAAAGAAGGAGAGGAGGGCCAGGTGGGGGTAGCAGAGAGGTGGAGGGTGGAGGTGTGGATGGAAAGCTATATGACAAGAAAATAAATAGCGAAATGGCATCGAGAGAGAAAGGAAACGAGATGTTTCTCTGTTACTTTGGAGGCGTCCAGAGGCGAGTGAGGAGGGAAAGAAGATGAGCGAAGAGATGGAAACAAATGAGTGAATAATTCTCAGTCACAGTGATTATTATCCTATAGCAGGTGTGGCCAACCCGTGGCTCTGGGGCCACATGCGGCCCGTCTGTAGTTGGTCCTTCTAATTTTCTAAATATTTTGCATTACCTGTATGATTGATGTGTAGTGACAAAGTGGGCTTATATATATATATATATATATATATATATATATATATATATATATATATATATATATATATATATATATATGCATATACTGCACATACATGCAATGCTTGTGTAAAAGTTTTGCACTGTATGTCAAGCTAGAATTGTCTGATAGATATGACATATATATATATATATCTATAGATATATAGATATATCTATGTCTCTATAGATATGCAAAGTTTAGACGGAGGTCTATTCAAAAAGACTGTGCAGATTCAAGTTATGTTCAGTCGGGATTCTTCAGCTTTTTTCAAACTTGCCACCCTTCAGTTTTTGTCTTTTTGTTTCTAGTTAATGTAGCAGAGACAGGAAATATTTTCTCTCATAGATTTGTTCAACTTTTATTCCTTCTTTTTTGGAAGATAGGAGGATAATCCTTTTTCGTATTTCAAGTTATTGACCATGAAATCGGACACAAAGTGACACATTAAAAGAAGATAAATTTGTCCTTTATTCGTCCTTTATGAAAAATAAGAAGCAGTGACATCATTAAACTAGTCAAATATGTAGAAAAACATGTCCATATAAGTAGATAACAAAGGAGCAGTGTACCTTTAAATACATATATGCATCACTAATAACAAATATAAATCAGTAAACAATGTGTAAATGTCTAAATAAGCAACAAACCAGGTGGAAAAGTCTGCAGAGAACAGAAATGTTGATCCATATTGTGACTGTTTAGCTGGATAATATAAAACAACACCAGTGTCTTACAGACAGTGTTATTAATATAACTTTTTATTGTGTTTTTTTGAGACATTTTTGTGTCACAACATGGAAAATATCAGCCCACAGATTATTTTAGGCACAGTAAAGGGGTAAACCTCGCTGCAGATCTTGATCCTGAAGCCTGATATTGAGAAGTTGAACTGGTGCGTCACCGTCCAGCGCTTCTCCAGACTCCATGACCAAAACTACAAAACCTCCAATTATGGAGACAATTCGCTCCATTTCACTTCAGTTTGTGTCCTGGTCCTGGCGCTCTGATGCTGCACCTGATTGCCAGCAGGACATGTTTTTTTATTTCTTGTTTTAAATCAAACCACATGGATAGTGTAAGGGTGAGTGACCAGCAGCTGACGAGACAATTTTTCCAACTTAACTGCATTTCAAATTCAAAGATGAGGAACGGGAGGCAAATGTTAATTTTCCTCAAGGATTTATTACTTTTTTTTTTTTTTATAATTAATCCACAAACTTGTTTTTGTCATGAGTTCTTGAATATTATGTGACGAAAATGCAGCATTTTTCTGAGAATAAATAAGGCGGTAACCAGGTTGAGTTGCACATTTTTTGTAAAATAACAACACGGAGGCTCCGCAGTCTAGATCAAATCAGCAAACTTTATTAGTCTTTTCAACTTTGACACAGGCAGCCTTGACCTGATCCTTCTGTTCATACCTTTCACAATAAAAGCCCTAGAGGCGTACAGTATTTGCAGGCGAGTATTTTACCTGTATTCATGTTGTTTACTGTGACGTCCAAGCTTTTCTCATTCCTAAAGCTATATTTTACAAACATATTTAAGAGACAGAAATTAAGAGACAGAAAATTAAAGTACAGTATTAGAAACACAACACAAATAACTTTCTGATCCCAGATCTGTAACAAAGAACATTTTTTTCTGGCCTCAGTAACCAAGAGAGCAGTGACTCATCATCTGAAGAGAGAAGGAAAAAGAGGTCGTTGACCTTTGACCCGTCGCTCTGTCCTTCGCTCTAATTAGTTTGTGCTGTTGCTTTAACCTGCCGGTCAGCTGATGGAGTCGATGGAGGGGGTTAATGGGGGCGACCCCCAACTTCACCCGACTCTTTCTGACTTCCAAACTTCAATAACGCACCATCGACTTGATAAAACACACTCAGCCCCTGTATCAGCAGACCCCCTCAGGCCTCATTGTTTCCCAGCTGACAATAGAGGCCCTCTCCTCTAAAATAAAAGCCTTTTGTTAAAATGCAACACTTTAGTGTCGTGCTAAATTGAGGGGGAGGAGCTGGCGGTAGGGAGGTGGAGGTTGGGGGGTGGATGTGGAGGTGTAGCAGGGGGTTACCGAGTCGTTTGCATTTTTTGTTTCATAATTGGCGCCGTTCTGTGGCTCCCTAATTAGCCTTTGATAATGAGTTGATAATGTAACCAATTAGGTCAAGTTGTTTTTTCCTCCTCCTCGTTCTCCTCCTCTTTTTGGGTCTCGAGCTCTTGATGTAGCTCCTTAATTAAATCAAATTGTGTGATAGCCGAATCTGATGCCGGCTCTTTTGTTCCCCAATGAAGGCTTGTACTGTTTCTTGTTAGATACGGCAGCAGTAAGGCAAGCTGGGTTCACCTCCTATCTTTCTCCTCTATCTGACGTCAGTGCTGGAGGGGGAGGAGGAGGGGGAGGAGGAGGTATCGCACGTTTTTGGCAATAAGCCCATTGTTGTCTCTCAGATGAGTAATTAGCGCTATTAAAACGTTAAGACCTTAGCACCTATCTGATAGAAGTGATAGTCGAACAGGATAAGAGGCGTGTCAGCAAACAGAGTCTGTTTGTGAGTTTGTGTTTTCCTGTTTGCGTTTATGTCCTCTCTCCTTGTTTGATGATTATTTATGGCCGTTCAACCCGGAAACATTTTAACATCTACTTTGCATTTCTAGGACTAACCGTCTTTGTCGTTACTGGGAATGAAAACGATCATCAGGATCATCAGAGAGAGCAAAGGCTTCTCTATAGAGTCTTAATTATGCTGATAATTAACAGTCAATCAGGCTGAGACTCGTTCACCTGCATATTCACTTCTCAGATGTTGATTAATTATGTGTAATAATTTGTAGATAATGATATAATATCACAATATACAGTAGTTTTCTTGTAGTTTAATAAATAAAGTTTCTGAAATAGTGTGAGTGTTCAATATTTGACTAATTTTTACAGTTTTAAGGGAAACTTTAGATAAGTACATACAAACCTGGCTTATTATCATGACATAAGCAATATAGAAAAATGTTATGCTCAAAGGATAAATACAGATGCAACTAATGATTATTTTCAGTGTTTATTAATCTGTTTTTTATTTCCTCGATTAATCAATTAGTTGTTTGGTCAGAAAAATGGTAAAAAAAAATGTGGGTCAGTGTTTCCCAAAGTCCAGTATGACATCTTCAAATGTTTTATTTTGTCCACAACTCAAAAATATTCAGTTTACTGTCACAGAGGATGAAAGAAACCAGGAAATATTCACATTTAAGAAGCGGGAATCAGAGAAATTTGACTTATTTTTTTCTTAAAGTTTCTAACTAGTTAACTGATTATCCAACTAGTTGGTGATTAATTTAATAGTTGATAACTATTAATTGTTGCAGTGCTATAGATTTATGACAACAAAAAATATGAGAAATTAGATTTTTATACAGTATATGTGCCTTTATAAGACGTAACCCTTCACCCAAGTTGTTTTGCTTGAAAATATCATTAAGAATCAGTAAAAACAAAGAAGAATCATTGATATTATAATATGACAGATCTAATGGACTAGATCAGCCATTTATTCAGGTTTATTGCTGTTCTTCTCTACACCCAATTCAACAAGTTGTTTTTAAGACGCAGCCACAGAAAAGCTCCAGGGGGGATGGGGACATGATTAAGTTAATTAAGTGTGAAGTAATATTAAGTATTACAGTGTGATTACAGTCTAATTTGTCCTTAATACTGACCCAACTTTCTCTCAGTCATACTCACATTAAGGTCTCTGCAGATGTTTTTTTTTTTTGTGCAACATAATGCTTAAAACGTGTAAATCCAGCCTGAACGCTCTCGTTTGTACTTCCCGTTGATCCTGTTTGACGTTGACCCACAAACATTCAGACATGATCCCGTCTGTTAGCTGCTGCGTGCCAGTTAACCTAATCCCTCATTTATTTGGAGGTAGCCCAAATATTAGTCAATATCGGCCTCTTAGTGTCCACCACTCTACTCCCCTCGCCTCCCCAAAAATGGCCCACTAAAACGCCCCTCTTTATCAGGAGCTGCAACCCCTAAAGCTCTTATATAAATAAGATTAGTGTCGCGTTTGAGCGTCTGGGAATAAGAGGTGTAATATCTGATGGTTTTATATGCAGTATTATTGTTATCCCTTCTTAGTCGGGCTGATACTCCTCTCTCTCTCTCTCTCTCTCAGTTCCAGTTTGTTCATTCGTTTATTCTTCCTCTCCAGATTTGCAGCATTATGAGGAGCTAAGCTGGAATAAAGCGCCCCGGCATCAAATGTTCATATTGTTCTGTTTCTCTCTCTCTCTCCAGTGAAAACCCTTGTTGTGAAATGTCCCTGCTTCGCGTCTTTTATGTCTTGTTCACTATCATTTCACCTCCTCTACTCCTCTATTTGTTATCAATTAGGAAGCCTCCCTCATATCTAATTGAGGGGCCACGTCCTCGTCCACAGCGGCTGAATTAACCACCTCAGTCCCGGGAGCCGATTTAGGTCCTTTTGAGGCCATTTTGTTGTCGGCCATTTTCACATTTCCTCCTCACCACAGAGGGCAGGCGCCGCACTATAATTACCCAATCTGTTCCCATTCATACTCTTCAGTTTCAGCTCCTCACTCTCTCTCATTCTCCTATACTCCCCCTCTTTCCTTCCCTCTGCACCTCTTTTGGAAGCAGCACCCCCTCCACCTCCCTCTGCCTTTTCCCCACAAAAGCCGGGTTACAATATGGGGGTATTAGGGCCGGGTGCAGGCTCAGCTGGGTGCTGGCTTTAGCCAGCTGAGGGTTATCCACGGCGAGCCCTGAGTCACAGCGCTGATGTCCTGTGATGTCGCTGAGGCGGAAGACTTTTCTTAACACGCTGTACCCTTTGATGGGCCCTCAGGCCCTGAACTCAGCCTGAGGAAACCCTGAGTGGCCCCTCGTTGGGTGCCAGGAGGAGATTTTTGTTTTCCTCTTTTTCAAATTTAAAATCTTTACACTTTATAGTGTCAGTCGTTCTCACTTTTGCCCATGCTTTATCCACATTATGTGTATTTTTAAGTCCTGCTTTCCACTCAAAGCGACCAGTTGTTGACCGGCTCCACTGGAGCGACATGCTGATTGTTCTGGTGTTTCTCATTTACTTCACAGCCGTTCAAATCGGTGACCTTTCTGACACAAGACACAGTTTTATACCATCATGCTGCTGATGCTACTGAGAAACATGTAACTATAGTAGGATTTAGATCACCATTTGGAATTATTTTAGATCCTCTGATTCTTTTTTTGACACTAAACCTCCTTTACATCCTCAAATAATGTGATTTTTTTTCTAATTATACAGAATTGACTCTAATCTGACAGCTCCTATATTTCCTATATAGCATCAACAACACTCAAAAATATTTTTTTCCCATCCCCGACAGGACAATCAAGATTTTAATGGAATCTAATTTATTTGAGAATTCATTTCTAGTCATTTCTATTTTTGACCTCAGCCTTGCTTGTAGCTCAGAGCACCTTTAAAACAGTGTGTTTAATAATGAGTAGCGTGAGCTTTAAATCGGCCACCCTCAGACATCATTTAGCAATATTATCTCCCTTCACGGCCCTGCGAGACTCAAACAGGGAGATACAGAGGATACACGCTGTTTCCAATATTGTCGCAGGCTGATATAGTAATGTGCTCGGCTGGATGTGTTTCTCCGTAAAGAGAGAATAGCGGCGTTTCTGAAAGGTGAACAGTCCCTCGCCTCCTCTCCCACTTTTGAAATGTGACAGATAACATCCTCCTTAGTTCAAAAAACGAGGGTGCGAGGGAGGAGGAGGGAGGCAAGCGGGCTGATTTCAAAGTTTTTTGGAGGAACCGGCATTTCATCCAACCGGTGCTCTTTCTGATGTTGGGCTTCAAACGGCTCATTTTTTTTTTTTTGTGGTCATTTCATCCGTTTCTTCCTTCTTCCGCCAAAACGCAGCCCCCACCCCTCCAAAAAGAAGAAGAAGAAAAAAAGCTATTGTCATCGGAGCCTAGATTCATTTTAGATTAACGTTCACGTTTCTTTCTTTCTTGCATTTCCTTCAAAGGACCTCCATTATGTCGCCAGCGATAAGGGCGAGGTGGTGCTCGCCGATGTGGCCAAGAGGAGAGCTAATGAAATCGAGGCCCAGGCCGACGCAGGCAGCGGTAAGAAAATAATCATCATGTTTGACCAAAAAAGACACCAAATGTGAGCCGTTATTTCTCCTCACATCTGGAAAGGGAGGTGGACTCCTGATAACCCCAGCAGCTCGCCCACTCCGACACACTTTTTCTGGTATTTCCTCAGGCTCTCACCTTCGTCTAACAACACAAAGGAGAATTAAATCGGATCATGTCTGACGGTGTAATATACATGTAAATTTCACACAACCTGTTGTTTTTTTTTCAATATGATATCATCTATAGTGATGATCAAAAGTGAGATAGTGGAGGTTGTATAATTAGATATAAGGTGTAAAAATCAACCTTCACAGCCGTGTCATGTTTATTAATAAGGGAGCATATTAATGATAAAAATGACCAAACAATGGCCAAAGTGCTTTTCAGAAAGATTAAATATAGACATAAACAAGAGAATATACTGCAGGTGAATTAATAAAAGTATGGAGTATCTTGATTAAAAAAAAATAAAAATCTTAGTGAAACATCTTTTTCAAGAATAGTTGTTACTTTCATTTTTTCCCCAACAAGAGGAAATAAAAAAAATAAAGTGTTGAGAATAAGAGTAATTAAACAAAACACCAAAGTTTTCTGGATTAACCAGCAAGGAGAGGAACGTTTTTTTTTCTTCTGTCGTTACTTCAGGCTGTGCTGCTGCCCTTTGACAAACACTCCCGAAAGCACATACCAGAGGGGATCAAGCCGAGCTCCTGATTACACACACACACACACACACACCGACAAACACACACCAACAAACACACAATTCCTCACCAAGGCTTCGAGGGCCGACGGCTGAACAGAAAACATTCAAATGTGTGAAGGAACTAGATGAACATGTCTGATGAGTCCTTCATTGGTGATTAAAACACACCAGAAGGCATTGTGTGTGTGTGTGTGTGTGTGTGTGTGTGTGTGTGTGTGTGTGTGTGCACAGGCCGCCAAATGAGGCCAGTGAGGTATTTAACTCCACTGTATAAGGTCAGACGCCTCCGGCTGAGTGTCTGTGTGTTATTCTGTGAATGAAAATGAGCGTGTGTGACTACCAGGCCTGTTGCCTTTATTTCTTTATTTTCTTCTAATGCCATGCCTAACACGCACCACTCCTCCTCATAAGCCTCTTAATTATGTCCTAGATGATTTACCTCCATCACCTGCAGCACGTCCTATCCTTGGACGACAGGGAGGGAGGGATGAGGGGAGGAAGGAAGGAGGCAAGGAGGAAGACTTTAAATAGGAAGAAGAGGAAGGGACGAAGATTGATGAATGATATAAAAAAGGTCAAAATGAGGAAAATTGAGAATGCGTTGTGCAGTTGTTTTTGTTCCCTTTGCAGGTTTGACTGTTTCTAAGTAATTAAAAGTTAAAGTGAAAAGTCATGATGAGTTCAAACAGCCTGCTGAAACACATGTCTCTGTTTCTGAGGACGTCCACCTTAAGTCAACGTTAACCAGCGTACAGTCTGCAAAGCAGTGACGATCAAATGATCAGATTATTGATGATTTATAAAATATTGAATTACATGGTGTTTCACATCACATGTGATGTGTTGAGGTTGATCCAGCCCTGATAGGTAGGTAGGTAGATAAATAGGCAGGTAGGTAAGTAATTAGGTAGGTAGATGGGTAGGTAGATAGTTAGGTAGGTAGGTAGGTAGGTAGATAAATAGGCAGGTAGGTAAGTAATTAGGTAGGTAGATGGGTAGGTAGATAGTGAGGTAGGTAGGTAGGTAAATAGGCAGGTAGGTAAGAAGGTAGGTAGGTAGATGGGTAGGTAGATAGGTAGGTAGGTAGGTAGGTAGATAAATAGGCAGGTAGGTAAGTAATTAGGTAGGTAGATGGGTAGGTAGATAGTTAGGTAGGTAGGTAGATAAATAGGCAGGTAGGTAAGTAATTAGGTAGGTAGATGGGTAGGTAGATAGTGAGGTAGGTAGGTAGGTAGATAAATAGGCAGGTAGGTAAGTAATTAGGTAGGTAGATGGGTAGGTAGATAGTGAGGTAGGTAGGTAGGTAGGTAGATAAATAGACAGGTAGGTAAGTAATTAGGTAGGTAGATGGGTAGGTAGATAGTTAGGTAGGTAGGTAGGTAGATAAATAGGCAGGTAGGTAAGTAATTAGGTAGGTAGATGGGTAGGTAGATAGTTAGGTAGGTAGGTAGGTAGGTAGATAAATAGGCAGGTAGGTAAGTAATTGGTAGGTAGATAGATAGTTATGTAGGTAGGTGGGTGGGTAAGTAGGTAGATGGGTAGGTAGGCAGGTAGATAAATAGGTAGGTAGATAAGTAGGTAGGCAGGTAGGTAAGTAGTTATTTAGTTAGGTAGGTAGGTAGGTAGATGGGTGGGTAGGTAGGTAGGTAAGTAGATAGATAAATAGGCAGATATGTAAGTAGGTAGATGGGAAGGTAGGTAGGTAGATAGGTATGTAGATAGATAGATAGATAGATAGATAGATAGATAGATAAAAAAAATTATAAAGATGTCTCCTCAAAGCGTGTTCGTTGTTATGGGATGTGTGTATCTAACAAATAAGTATGAGCATTAGAGGCTTGAGCCCTGAGCAGGAAAGACAACAGGTATGTTTGGTTCTCATCACATGATGCATTTCTTTTTTAAAATGTATTTACAAACTGTTTTCTGCTCCCTGTTCTCTATTTGAGCACCTAAATTAAACACACTTGTCTGTCAGCGCCACCAAAGTTCCCACGCTCGCTGCTCCAGAACACACAAACTGAGGCTGAAGCCTGTTTGTTCTCAGTCATAGATACACACTGCAGCTCCACATCAAAACAGCCCTCGGAGACGTACATGTTTGTGTAAATATGTATACTGGAGGTGCTCTGCATAAATGCACTATTAATTATTATTAGCCTTTAAACAGATATTTAAAAGCGGCCCTTTTTTGTTGCAGTTGTTCCCTACAGCAGAGTCCCAACACAACATGCTGTTTCCATGTTCAAACAGTGAGCGACCTGCACCAGCTCTTATTGTGAAGGCAAATACACTCATTACTGTATGTACTGTACTGTGGAGCGATCTTTTAACACAACATTAAGCATGATGACCTCACAGCTGCTGTCATACTCTGTTCACAGCTACTAATAGAAAAGCTCTGTAATGTTTACACGTATTGTCTGCAGTCCAAGACAAGTCAAGAAGTTCAGTCACTCGTCACGTAACCTCTGTACTTAAGCAACGCCACTCCTGTACTTATTTTCTGAAACCTTACAAAGCAGTTTTCTTGCATAACCCTAATCAGGTTGCTTCCTGTGAATACGGAGGTTTCTGGACAATTGCATGAACAATTATGAATGTATCATACAGGCCGTTGTTTGAAGAAACTTCAAGGCAAGTGAATTTTAAGTAAATTCAACAGTACTGATACTTCATTGAGTTTACCGACCCTTTGAACCTGCAACAACTCCATACATAATGATCTTCATAATCAATATTTAGGCCACTGTAAAAATGGGAAATAGTAAAAAAAAAAGGTCTCTATGTACCTCAGTGTAAGGCACTATTTATATGATATGATATGTTATTTGTTTTATTTTTAACTCTCACAAGAAAATGTTAACAAAACTCTTTTCCGTCAATTGAGCTTCGTGCAGAGGTGTCTTTTTTCGTTGTTTCGTACCTGCCAACGGGAGTTGGAGCTACTGACCCCTTTTTTTTAAAAACCTTTGAGCTTTTACACGAATCTTCTCCTAAATCAGAGGGTTCAGATCCAGTACCTGGTATCTGATCAGGAGGATTCCTCCTGGTTCATTTCCTGTGGAGGTTTTCCAAGAGCGTCCAGCTGGGAGGAAACCCCAGGGTGGACCCTGCACACACTGGAGGGATTATACATCCCACCTGGCCTGTTAAACCCCAGGAAGAGCTGCAGGACACGACTGTGGATGTTTGGGCTTCTTTGCTTAACCTGCTGCCAGGTGTGGATAATTAGCAGAAGATGAAATAATAGATGGATACCAGTTCTGATGGAGCAACAGGGGGTTTGATGCCTTGCTCAAGAGAGAAAAGAGTTCATTCTTAGTCAGGATGTAACATGGTGATTAGCTTAAAAGTGCTTGTAGGTGGATTGTGTTTCCTTTGGACAGAGCCAGGCTAACTGCTCCACCCTGTTTCCAGTCTTTATGCTAAGCTAAGTTAGCCGGCTGCTGGCTGGAGCTTCATATTTAGCGTACAGACATGAGTCAGATTGATCTTCTCATCTAGAAGAGCGAATAAGCATATGTTCCAGAATAATGATTTTCCCCTTTAGAATAGAAAATGCTTCATCACTGAAGATCACCGGGTTTTTAGCTTTGCTCCTGAGGACTTGGAGCTCACCTGGATGTCTGTGGAATAGTTTATGAAAAAGATATTCCTTATATGTCCAGCAACATGTGTCACTCACATGTAGTCTTTTCAAAATAAGCTTCTGTTTTAACAGGACAAATATTTGTTAGGTTTAAGTCTCACTACTCGGTTAGGTTTAGGAAAAGATTGTGGTTCGTTTAAAATGACTCTGGATGTAACTTAAGTCTTGAAAGTCTGGTGTCTGGCTTCTCTTTTGACTTCCATTCACGATTACGTGTATTACATGTGGATTGATTTTGTGGGATATATTCAATTTTTCTCATTATAGCTACAAATGGTGTGTGGGAACATCCTGATTTAACTGCTGTGCTTTTTTTTCTTGAGGATCAGTCAATGATCTAGGCCATCGCCACCCTGGATTATTTGATTTCACTTCAAGGAAATCATAGAAACGAGTAGATTTGCATTGGAAAGACGAGACATTGGAAAGAAGCGCATATCTTATGCTGTTTTTCACTTTGAGAAATGAATCAGTAGCAAATCTAGTGGTTCTTTGAGGTCTTGGACTCAGATTGTGCAAAGACACCATATTTCTATGCACCTCTTCTCATATATATTTGTGTCCATTGTGAACGGAGATCCTGCCATCGTTTGTACGCACACATTCACTGACAGACAATAGAGGACACACATTTCAGCTTAGAAATGGTCTCTTTTCATAACGGCGTCAGAAATCGCTTATAGCTGTCTGGCTGACAAGTGTGTTGATTTGGACAGATATGGTGTTATGAGAGACAGAGTGGCGAACGAGTGCGAGGCGAAGGCGTCTTTCTCTTTTTCTGTGGAGCAGCGTTTTGCCAGGAGGGGAAGCCAAGTTGTTCAGTCTCCCCCTCACAAAGGCTGATGTGACTGCAGGGCCTTTCAACGGGCAACGAGACAAGAGCTTCATCTGAAGATCCACTTCTCCACCTCCTCTCTACTCTCCTTTCTCGCTCGTTACGGTGAAAGCCTGTTAGCGCCGCCGTGTCGAAGGAAGGCGGCGTTCGTTTCCTTTTTCCGTCTCGGTTGTTGTTCGTCGCTCCGATCGCACAACCGCCGTCCTGTGTTTCACTTCTTCTCTCGATTCAGAAACTTCACCGGCGTGACGTGTTTTATCAGAAACCTGATTGTCAAGGTGTGACGGCCACATTAGCGAAAGCCACACAGCTCATATAAAGATGACAAATAGATTACAGGACTGGAAAACGTAATGTGGACAGAAATCTGACAAAATGTGGTGCCAGTAGATGTAATAAGCCCATGTTTCTTTTATTTTATTTATTTGTTTTTACTTCCTTTGTCAGGTAAACAAAGTAGAGACTGATGGCAAATCTGGATATTCATTAAATATCAATATAATCAAAATGTAATTCTGATCGTTTGACTTAAGAAGTAGTTTAAGTATATATATACTGTAAATATATATGCGTGTATATATTAAGATTGAGTGTGCATATTTTTACAGCAGCTTTGTATGCACAGTATACCACTTTGCAATATCACTACTTTAGATATATATACGTATATATATATACGTGTATATATATATATATATATATATATATATATATAGTAACAAAGGATTATTATTATCATCTTCAGTTTGGGGCAAGAAAATGAGAAATGAGGCCCGCTGAATCCACACCATCACAAAAATATCTATAAAAAGCAGAAGTTACATATATTATCCAAAGAATGTAGAAACAAATCAGACAAGACAAAAGACTGGTGTAACTGTTTTATTTTTAGATTTAATCATAATAAATGAACAGATCCCCACATGTGATAAAATACTTGTTTGCCTAAATATTGTCTTTATTCAGACACAACTGAATAATCACATGCAGCCTATTAGTCCCACATTTAGTCAAAGATGCAGTCAGATGTAGAATAAACACAACTTTGTCTGGAGGCTTCAACTTCTTCAAGACAAAATAACACAAAAAAAAGGTGAAAAGAGGAATTAATAAGAAAGCTTCAAGTCACAGAGTGTTCACAAAAAATTAAAACATTAAAAGTCTATTCACTTTGAATGCAAACAGCTTTGCACCACAGTGCGTCACAAGATATAAAATATAAACACATAAACACACATAGACATTTGTAATCATTTTAAAACTGATAAAACCAGGTAAAAATTATAAGCAAGAGAATAAAAAGTTCCAAGAGGGTTGTGAAAACTTCTAATAGACGCCGTAAAGGAAAACTGGCCCGTTGTTTAATTTTGTTCTCAGGTAAATTAAAACTGCCAAACCTTATCGCTCTGTGTGTGTTTGTTTGTTTCTCAGAGGGTTCTCTGAGGGGCAGAAATGGTGTTTTGTTGTGTGGTTCCAGCCTCAGAGACCAGCAGACCAACAGGAACCAGACTGGACCAGGACCTCCAGACACTCCCAGCACACAGTGAGTCACAGCCATACTAATACAGTACATCAGAAAATGTATGTCCTTGTATTTTTTATACTTATTTTCTATTTAAGTGAGTATCGTGAGCTTTTGACACCAAGTCAAATTCTTTGTGTGGCAGGAAAGCTCTTCTTGATTCTTGACCTGGTATCATCATGATCATTCATCAGTCTTTGTGTTCAACATTCAAATTATTCATTATTTAAAAAAAAGTTTGAGAACAGGGGAGGGGGTAAGAGAGAAGACTGAATTTCCAAAATAAAAGACTTACATCTAGGATATTTTCTGAGATTAAAGTGACAATTTATGAGAAAAAAACACATATTTGGAAGATTATAATGTCATGGATGTTTGCAAAACTGTCTTAAAGTCGTGTTTCAGCTCCGCTAACACTAAAAACGAACCGTTACTGCACAGCGTTACCACGGTTACACGCCGACACATTTAAACGTAGCTGTAACAACACCGCTACGATATCATGTGTTTATCATGTGCACTCAGCAGCTCACGTCACTGCAGTGTTTAACTGTGATGTTGGAAGCCATGTGTTCATTAAAATAACCTCTATGTTTTTGTGGTTTTGTACTCTGCTATTTGTCTCGTATCTGCTAAATTTTAATTTTTCCCCCCTCATAAATTTGCAATTTAAATCTCATCAAGTATCTGAGTTTTTTTCGGAAATTTACTATTTTAATCTCTGAATTTACAGGTTTTTTTCTCAGAACCCCTCCCCTTTAATTGTTATTTCTGATTATTGATTTTATGATCATGTTGTGGGCGGCACGGTGGTGTAGTGGTTAGCGCTGTCGCCTCACAGCAAGAAGGTACCGGGTTCGAATCCCCACATCCCCACATTGATCCTCTGTTGTTATTATATATGAATTGTAAGAGTTGTGGCCAAATGACCCTAAAAGCCTTCGCTCCCAGTGACATTTCAAATGTCAAAGCCACATCAGTTCCGGGTCTTACGCTTCCAGCTATCCCAACGCTGAACCCGGAGCCACATTTAAAACTCCACCACGGTTCAGTCTCCACACTCAGTGTTTCAGAGTGATTGTTTAATACACTCGTCTGCATGAATGACATGTTGAAACGACGTGACTGAAAAGCATCCCTGTCTTTGTCCCAGCCTGAATCACTCACAAATATAGCCGTCCTCGCCTGTTATTGTAGGATGGAAAGTGGCCTTCCTTGTCATACTAACATATTGGAGTATTTATATGGGATTTGTGTGCATTAGATAAAAAGGCGCTCTTGTTCTTTTCATCCTCATGGGCTTTTCATGGCTGTTTGACTGTAACACTGATGACTCTCTGCACCTCCAACCCCTCCACTCTGCGTTCCTCTAAGCCCCCTCCATCCATCCCAAATCCCCTCCTATCAGCCAATTTAAACAAGCTGGGTCCAGAGAGAGAGAGATGCTCTGTCCTAAGCTCTTTTTTAAAAACAGTAAAAGGAGCGAGAGGAGGGAAAAAAAGAGTGGTAAAGAGGGTTAGGGCGATTTGGCAGCCAAAAGCCTGGTCGTACTACCTCAGGTCTTCCTCTGCATCGCTGACGGAGGCTAAGAAAGCAGATCCCCAAACCCCCCGAAAGATAATAGCCACAGTGAGAAAGAGACAAAAGCTTCTGCTTCCCCTCTTCCTCGCCTTTAGAACATTTTTTTCAAATTGAAACCCCCTCCTTTTTTTCTGTAATCTGGTCTCCGATGAAGTTTCATTGTTTCTCATGTGAAGCCAATGACAGCTTAGCTGAGATGGAGTAGGGGAGGCATTTTAGCGCCGGCGTTCTCCCGTTTTGGCTCGCTGAGAAAAGAGCAGGAGGGAAGAGGAGGGAGTCGAGCACAATGGCGGTTCGGGGGCTCCTCGCCGATTCAAAATCCAACTCGGAGAAGTGAGATGGAGAGAACGAGACAGGAATCTGGGAAGCATCCCAACGTTTCTTTTGATGGCTGCCGGCCTCTGTCGCTCGTCACGTCCTCCTCCATCAGTGGAGACTATTTTACTCTCACTTACTGATAAAAGATAAAGAGGAACTTCCATTACTTATCGCCTTTTTCATGTTTTTGTGTGTAAGTGACAAACACTTTTTTTAAAATTGTTTATTTGCAAAGCACAGGATTTGAAAGTGCTTCACAAAAACAAATTTATATATCAGCAACAGGTATGTGAGCAGCTTCAAAGTAATGTTAGGTTCAATAAAAGTTCTTGATTTCGCTGCTGACAGGCTCAGATTGTTGTTAGAAGTGTCTGATGGAAGGAGGCCTACACAGGAATAAAACGTTTTTCTGACCGCTCTCTCGATCTGATGCATGTATTGTTAAAAAGTCTCGTTGTAAAATCTGAATATTTTTGTACTTTGGCTCAAATAAATACAGATCAAATGTTGAAATCATCTAAATATTGACACTGAAAATCTTTTAGATGGCACTGAGCTGCGCTCTCTTTGCTCTGGCATAGATGTATTCCACATTTCCACTGTTGCCTTCTGGCAAAGCATCACCTCGCCACAGAAGCTTATAATAAGTCAGAGCCTGTCAAGGCCAAAACAAACACTTTTAGTGGACGTCAATGATGGCTTTGGCTTGACCTAGTGGCTCCTTAATACAGCCGTCTATAAAACTGGACCAGTTGTAGAAAATGTTATTGGTCAGTCAGTCACAAATACTTGGGAAATAAAGGTTTGAAAGGTTGAAAAATACAGATGTGATGCTCGTCTAAATCCTGTTAAATTAATCTTCTGTTCGTATGTGTTAATTTGATATTCATGAGCAGACTGTCTGGTAGTTTTCCTCAGTGCAGGAAACCAACAGACCAGAAACAAAGTCGCTTCAAGCACCATTTGTGTTGATGACAACAGTTCAGCTGTTGTTCACTGGAAAAGGACAGCGGACATGTCGTGCATGTAAATCAGCGACAGAGGAGGAAGAAACACTAAACTCTCTGCTCTCAATATCTCCTGTAAACCATCAGAAAGTGATGCATTTTGAGTTTTGACTGCTGAGCTTCTCTTTCTTACTCTTGTTCCAGTTTCATTCTGCCACAACAAAAAGTGAACAACTTCAACAAATTCACTCATGCTTTGATCAGAATTTTTTATTTTATAGACGGTTTTGAAAGTGGACATTTTTGTCCTTAACTCTTTGAGTGTCATTGACATTTACATATAACGTCAAAGTGTTTTTTCGGCAGTGGGTCACCAATCACCGTCTCCTGCAGCCTGTGAGTAATGTTGGGGCTTCTGGGAGATGTAGTCAGAGCATAAAGAGACGGTATACACCACAGAGATCAAAACAGGAAGTGGAGACGATCGAGATTAGAGAGCAAAACAGAATCTGGACAAAAAGTGGTGTTTTTTGGTGAAAGTGTCCTGTACTCTACCTCTGATAAAACAAGAATGGAACAAGGTAAAAACAAAGATATTTTTCATGATGAAATAGAGAGTCTCTTCTTTCATTTGAGCTATTCAGTGTTTTCAGAGACATAGTACAAAATATTCTGTGGGTCTATAAATATGACTCAAAATGGGCAAAATCGCTGGCACTCAAAGAGTTAATGACTCAAGAGGGTGGTAAATTTTAAATCTGGTGCTACACAAAAAATAATAATGTATCAAAATTAGTATTTTGGCGAATCTTTGATATATCCAAGACTAATTTGAAAAAAAACCAAGCCACCCAAAATTAGTTTTATGGACAATAATTCTTTTTTTTTTATTTTTTTTTTTTATAAAAAGTGATGGTGACAACAAATAATCAAACTGGCATTTAAATGATGATTGAATGTTTCTTAATTTTGAACAGTGCTGAAGTTGTTTAAGAGTTTGTTGCAGGAAAAAGCAGAAAAAAAACAATCTGTTAAGTTTTTATAGCAGTTTTTGGAAGTGGACATTTTTGTCCTTAATGACTCAAGAGGGTAGTAAATTAAACTGATGTCTGAGGGTTGAAACATACTTTGGAAAAAGAAGCAGAAGTTAAACGACTAAGTTAATTCATCAAAAAGGCTGATTGTAGCATTTCAAAGCAGAATCACTTCCATATTAGACTGTTTCAGTTGATCAGTTTTCTTTTTGGTCCTCAGTGTTGAACGGAGAGCCAGTCAGAGGAGACCTCAGGCAGAAAGCCTTGGTGTGACCGTGAACCCAGATGTGTTCAGGACTCTGCGACAAACAGGTGTGTCTGTCCATCTGTCACACCTGAATCTGTTATCTAACCTGTCTGCAGCAGGAATGTGAGTGAGCAGCATTTAACCTGGAGATTAACGGACAGATCAGATCCATCTTTGGAAGAATCTGATAAACAAGAAAAAGTTTGTTCCGGGAGTTTCACATTTCCCCCGAAGTACATTTCTGAGCTGCAGACAATTAAAGGGGCTTTAGACGAGCCTGTTCACCTGTCGTCATCATCATCATCAGCAGCAGCAGCAGCAGCAGCAGAGTGTCAGTCTGTTATATTCATCTCATCACGTTCAACTCATCAGTTTCACGGCCACGTTTTTAAGCCCTGCATCAGTTCTCCAGTGACATCCACCCTCTTTTATTCTCTAAACGTAGCCTGAGTGCTCTTCTCTCCTCTGACTAACTGGTCATTAACTGAAACTTCACTTCCTCATCTCCTCCTTCCTGCTCTCTCCATTATATTAATTCCATTTTTTCAGAGTGATTACTAGCGATTGTCTCGCTATCAAATCGCTCTGTCATTTGATAATCCGGACTGTAGGCTATTGAAGGCAATTTGCATCCGCTTTTTAAACATCTGTATGAGGCACGCCGGGGTTTTAATGTCAATCATAACCTTATTAACGCAGGGCTCAGAGCGAGAGAGATCGCCGTGATTGACAACAGTTTATATTCGTTTAAAAAGCCAGAAAAGGCAACGCGTCCGACCTACTGAGCGAGCATGTAACCTGCTCAGGCATTCGGCTGTGGTAGTGTTTATGTGCCGTCGGGCAGCCCTGTGCGATTATGCATGTCTAATGTTCTGCTTGTTGTACTTGTTTAAGGTGTCACGGATGGTTTGTATGAACGTCTGACATCTTGTGTCGTTTTATTTTCTTGTGCAGGAGGCAGCGAGGGTGACAGAGGCCCCAGGAATGTGAGTTGATTGACTGGAAATTGATTATTTTTGTCTGTTGACAGAATTAATAATGCTGTGAAAAGTTATGTAGACTCATATCCAATAGTGTGCATAGTAATGCTTCACTTAAACACCACCTCCCTTCCACCCCAACCTTCTCTATAAACATGTATTATTGCTTTAGAACACACTATGTTGTAGTTAAAAGCAGATATTTGAGTGATTATTACGGCCACTTTACTAGGTACACTTCTTAAATCCAATGCGCCAGCTCCACCACAAGTTTACATGTATTTTGTCACAAAGTCATAAAAATCCATTTCATAGCATGTTGAAGAAATTCATAAAAAAGCCAGAGTATAGTATGTCAAAAACAGTCAAAAAAGTAAAAATTTCAAACATTGAAAAAGTAATAAAAAACACTTATTATAGAATGTTGAAGGTAATCATTGTAGAATTTGTCACAAAAAGTTAAAAAAAAAGCTTTTGAGCATTTTGGAAAAAGTAAAAGAATGTAATACTATAGTCAAGTCAAGTCATAGTATAGTATGCTGAAAACAGTCAAAATTTTTAATATTGAAAAAAGTAATCAAAACGACTTATTATAGTGTGTTGAAGGATGTCATAGCATAATTTGTCACAATAGGTCATAAAAAATCCACAATTAGCATGTTGATTGAGTCGTAAAAAAGTCATAGCATAGTATGTCGAAAAACATCAAAAAAGTCAAAATTTTGAATGTTGAAAAAAGTGATCAAATTGACTTATCAGAGTGTGTTGAAGGATGTCATAGTATAATTTGTCGCAAATAACCTCAAAAAACATGTTTTCAGCACTTTTGACAAAGTAAAAAAGTCATAGTATAGTATGTCGAAAAAAGTCAAAATTTTTAATATTGAAAAAAGTAGTCAAAACGACTTATTATAGTGTGTTGAAGGATGTCATAGCATAATTTGTCACAATAGGTCAGAAAAAATCCACATTTAGTATGTTGACTTCAGTCGTAAAGAAGTCATAGTACAGTATGTCGAAAAACATCAAAAAAGTCAAAATTTTGAATGTTGAAAAAAGTAATCAAATTGACTTATCAGAGTGTGTTGAAGGATGTCATAGCATAATTTGTCGCAAATAACCTTAAAAAACACTTTTAAGCACTTTTGACAAAGTGAAAACGTCATAGTATAGTATGTCGAAAAAAGTCAAAATTTTGAATATTGAAAAAAGTAATCAAAACAACTTTTTATAGTCTGTTGAAGGATGTCATAGCATAATTTGTCGCAATAGGTCAGAAAAAATCCACAATTAGCATGCTGACTTAAGTCGTAAAAAAGTCATAGTATAGTATGTTGGAAAACATCAAAAAAGTAAAAATTTTGAATGTTGAAAAAAGTAATCAAATTGACTTATCAGAGTGTGTTGAAGGATGTCATAGCATAATTTGTCGCAAAAACTCAGAAAAAATCCACATTTAGCATGTTGACTTCAGTCGTGAAAAAGTCATAGTATAGTATGTCGAAAAACGTCAAAAAAGTAAAAATTTTGAATGTTGAAAAAAGTAATCAAATTGACTTATCAGAGTGTGTTGAAGGATGTCATAGCATAATTTGTCGCAAAAACTCAGAAAAAATCCACATTTAGCATGTTGACTTCAGTCGTGAAAAAGTCATAGTATAGTATGGAACAAAAGTCAAAATTTTGAATGTTGAAAAAAGTAATCAAATTGACTTTTCAGAGTGTGTTGAAGGATGTCATAGCATAATTTGTCGCAAAAAGTCAGAAAAAATCCACATTTAGCATGTTGACTTCAGTCGTAAAAAAGTCATAGTATAGTATGTCAAAAAACGTCAAAAAAGTCAAAATTTTGAATGTTGAAAAAAGTAATCAAATTGACTTTTCAGTGTGTTGAAGGATGTCATAGCATAATTTGTCGCAATAGGTCAGAAAAAATCCACAATTAGCATGCTGACTTGAGTCGTAAAAAAGTCATAGTATAGTATGTCGAAAAACATCAAAAAAGTCAAACTTTTGAATGTTGAAAAAAGTAATCAAATTGACTTATTATAGTGTGTTGAAGGATGTCATAGCATAATTTGTCGCTATAGGTCATAAAAAAATCCACAATTGGCATGCTGACTTGAGTCGTAAAAAAGTCATAGTATAGTATGTCGAAAAACATCAAAAAAGTCAGAATTTGGAATGTTGAAAAAAGTAATCAAATTGACTTATTATAGTGTGTTGAAGGATGTCATGGCATAATTTGTCGCAATAGGTCATAAAAAAATCCACAATTGGCATGTTGAGCTGAGTCGTAAAAAAGTCATAGTATAGTATGTCGAAAAACGTCAAAAAAGTCAAAATTTTTAATGTTGAAAAAAGTAATCAAATTGACTTATCAGAGTGTGTTGAAGGATGTCATAGTAAAATTTGTTGCAAAAAAAACACAAAAAACACTTTTTAAGCACTTTTGACAAAGTAAAAAAGTCATAGTATAGTATGTCGAAAAAAAGTCAAAATTTTGAATGTTGAAAAAAGTAATCAAATCGACTTATTATAGTGTGTTGAAGGATGTCATAGCATAATTTGTCGCAAAAACTCAGAAAAAATCCACTATTAGCATGCTGACTTGAGTCGTAAAAAAGTCATAGTATAGTATGTTGGAAAACATCAAAAAAGTCAAAATTTTGAATATTGAAAAAAGTAATCAAATTGACTTTTCAGAGTGTGTTGAAGGATGTCATAGCATAATTTGTCACAAATAACCTTAAAAAACACTTTTAAGCACTTTTGACAAAGTGAAAAAGTCATAGTATAGTATGTCGAAAAAAAGTCAAAATTTTGAATATTGAAAAAAGTAATCAAAACAACTTATTATAGTCTGTTGAAGGATGTCACAGCATAATTTGTCGCAAAAAGTCAGAAAAAATCCACATTTAGCATGTTGACTTCAGTCGTAAAAAAGTCATAGTATAGTATGTCGAAAAACATCAAAAAAGTCAGAATTTTGAATGTTGAAAAAAGTAATCAAATTGACTTATTATAGTGTGTTGAAGGATGTCATAGCATAATTTGTCGCAATATGTCATAAATTAATCCACAATTGGCATGTTGAGTTGAGTCGTAAAAAAGTCATAGTATAGTATGTCGAAAAACGTCAAAAAAGTCAAAATTTTGAATGTTGAAAAAAGTAATCAAATTGACTTTTCAGAGTGTGTTGAAGGATGTCACAGCATAATTTGTCGCAAAAAGTCAGAAAAAATCCACATTTAGCATGTTGACTTCAGTCGTAAAAAAGTCATAGTATAGTATGTCGAAAAACGTCAAAAAAGCCAAAATTTTGAATGTTGAAAAAAGTAATCAAATTGACTTTTCAGAGTGTGTTGAAGGATGTCACAGCATAATTTGTCGCAATAGGTCAGAAAAAATCCACAATTAGCATGCTGACTTGAGTCGTAAAAAAGTCATAGTATAGTATGTCGAAAAACATCAAAAAAGTCAGAATTTTGAATGTTGAAAAAAGTAATCAAATTGACTTATTATAGTGTGTTGAAGGATGTCATAGCATAATTTGTCGCAATAGGTCATAAAAAAATCCACAATTGGCATGTTGACTTCAGTCGTAAAAAAGTCATAGTATAGTATGTCGAAAAACGTCAAAAAAGCCAAAATTTTGAATGTTGAAAAAAGTAATCAAATTGACTTTTCAGAGTGTGTTGAAGGATGTCACAGCATAATTTGTCGCAATAGGTCAGAAAAAATCCACAATTAGCATGCTGACTTGAGTCGTAAAAAAGTCATAGTATAGTATGTCGAAAAACATCAAAAAAGTCAAAATTTTGAACGTTGAAAAAAGTAATCAAAACGACTTAATATAGTGTGTTGAAAGATGTCATAGCATAATTTGTCGCAATAGGTCATAAAAAAATTCACAATTGGCATGTTGAGTTGAGTCGTAAAAAAGTCATATGTCGAAAAACATCAAAAAAGTCAGAATTTTGAATGTTGAAAAAAGTAATCAAATTGACTTATTATAGTGTGTTGAAGGATGTCATAGCATAATTTGTCGCAATATGTCATAAATTAATCCACAATTGGCATGTTGAGTTGAGTCGTAAAAAAGTCATAGTATAGTATGTTGAAAAACGTCAAAAAAGTCAAAATTTTGAATGTTGAAAAAAGTAATCAAATTGACTTTTCAGAGTGTGTTGAAGGATGTCACAGCATAATTTGTCGCAAAAAGTCAGAAAAAATCCACATTTAGCATGTTGACTTCAGTCGTAAAAAAGTCATAGTATAGTATGTCGAAAAACGTCAAAAAAGCCAAAATTTTGAATGTTGAAAAAAGTAATCAAATTGACTTTTCAGAGTGTGTTGAAGGATGTCACAGCATAATTTGTCGCAATAGGTCAGAAAAAATCCACAATTAGCATGCTGACTTGAGTCGTAAAAAAGTCATAGTATAGTATGTCGAAAAACATCAAAAAAGTCAGAATTTTGAATGTTGAAAAAAGTAATCAAATTGACTTATTATAGTGTGTTGAAGGATGTCATAGCATAATTTGTCGCAATAGGTCATAAAAAAATCCACAATTGGCATGTTGACTTCAGTCGTAAAAAAGTCATAGTATAGTATGTCGAAAAACGTCAAAAAAGCCAAAATTTTGAATGTTGAAAAAAGTAATCAAATTGACTTTTCAGAGTGTGTTGAAGGATGTCACAGCATAATTTGTCGCAATAGGTCATAAAAAAATCCACAATTGGCATGTTGAGTTGAGTCGTAAAAAAGTCATAGTATAGTATGTCGAAAAACATCAAAAAAGTCAAAATTTTGAATGTTGAAAAAAGTAATCAAATTGACTTTTCAGAGTGTGTTGAAGGATGTCATAGCATAATTTGTTGCAAAAACTCAGAAAAAAACACATTTAGCATGTTGACTTAAGTCGTAAAAAAGTCATAGTATAGTATGTCGAAAAACGTCAAAAAAGTCAAAATTTTGAATGTTGAAAAAAGTAATCAAATTGACTTTTCAGAGTGTGTTGAAGGATGTCATAGCATAATTTGTCGCAAAAAGTCAGAAAAAATCCACATTTAGCATGTTGACTTCAGTCGTAAAAAAGTCATAGTATAGTATGTCGAAAAACGTCAAAAAAGTCAAAATTTTGAATGTTGAAAAAAGTAATCAAATTGACTTTTCAGAGTGTGTTGAAGGATGTCACAGCATAATTTGTCGCAAAAAGTCAGAAAAAATCCACATTTAGCATGTTGACTTCAGTCGCGAAAAAGTCATAGTATAGTATGTCGAAAAATGTCAAAAAAGTCAAAATTTTGAATGTTGAAAAAAGTAATCAATTTGACTTATTATAGTGTGTTGAAGGATGTCATAGCATAATTTGTCGCAAAAAGTCAGAAAAAATCCACATTTAGCATGTTGACTTCAGTCGTAAAAAAGTCATAGTATAGTATGTCGAAAAATGTCAAAAAAGTCAAAATTTTGAATGTTGAAAAAAGTAATCAATTTGACTTATTATAGTGTGTTGAAGGATGTCATAGCATAATTTGTCGCAATAGGTCATAAAAAAATCCACAATTGGCATGTTGAGTTGAGTTGTAAAAAAGTCATAGTATAGTATGTCGAAAAACGTCAAAAAAGTCAAAATTTTTAATGTTGAAAAAAGTAATCAAATTGACTTTTCAGAGTGTGTTGAAGGATGTCACAGCATAATTTGTCGCAAAAAGTCAGAAAAAATCCACATTTAGCATGCTGACTTGAGTCGTTAAAAAGGTCATAGTATAGTATGTCGAAAAACATCAAAAAAGTCAAAATTTTTAATGTTGAAAAAAGTAATCAAATTGACTTTTCTGAGTGTGTTGAAGGATGTCACAGCATAATTTGTCGCAAAAAGTCAGAAAAAATCCACATTTAGCATGCTGACTTGAGTCGTAAAAAAGTCATAGTATAGTATGTCGAAAAACATCAAAAAAGTCAAAATTTTGAACGTTGAAAAAAGTAATCAAAACGACTTAATATAGTGTGTTGAAGGATGTCATAGCATAATTTGTCGCAAAAACTCAGAAAAAAACACATTTAGCATGTTGACTTAAGTCGTAAAAAAGTCATAGTATAGTATGTCGAAAAACGTCAAAAAAGTCAAAATTTTGAATGTTGAAAAAAGTAATCAAATTGACTTTTCAGAGTGTGTTGAAGGATGTCACAGCATAATTTGTTGCAAAAAGTCAGAAAAAAAATCCACATTTAGCATGTTGACTTCAGTCGTAAACAAGTCATAGTATAGTATGTCGAAAAACGTCAAAAAAGTCAAACTTTTGAATGTTGAAAAAAGTAATCAAATTGACTTTTCATAGTGTGTTGAATGATGTCATAGCATAATTTGTCGCAAAAAGTCAGAAAAAATCCACATTTAACATGTTGACTTCAGTCGTAAAAAAGTCATAGTATAGTATGTCGAAAAATGTCAAAAAAGTCAAAATTTTGAATGTTGAAAAAAGTAATCAATTTGACTTAATATAGTGTGTTGAAGGATGTCATAGCATAATTTGTCGCAATAGGTCATAAAAAAATCCACAATTGGCATGTTGAGTTGAGTCGTAAAAAAGTCATAGTATAGTATGTCGAAAAACATCAAAAAAGTCAAAATTTTTAATGTTGAAAAAGGTAATCAAATTGACTTTTCAGAGTGTGTTGAAGGATGTCATAGCATAATTTGTCGCAAAAAGTCAGAAAAAATCCACATTTAGCATGCTGACTTGAGTCGTAAAAAAGTCATAGTATAGTATGTCGAAAAACGTCAAAAAAGTCAAAATTTTGAACGTTGAAAAAAGTAATCAAAACGACTTAATATAGTGTGTTGAAAGATGTCATAGCATAATTTGTCGCAATAGGTCATAAAAAAATCCACAATTGGCATGTTGAGTTGAGTCGTAAACAAGTCATAGTATAGTATGTCGAAAAACGTCAAAAAAGTCAAACTTTTGAATGTTGAAAAAAGTAATCAAATTGACTTTTCAGAGTGTGTTGAAGGATGTCACAGCATAATTTGTCGCAAAAAGTCAGAAAAAATCCACATTTAACATGTTGACTTCAGTCGTAAAAAAGTCATAGTATAGTATGTCGAAAAACGTCAAAAAAGTCAAAATTTTGAACGTTGAAAAAAGTAATCAAATTGACTTAATATAGTGTGTTGAAGGATGTCATAGCATAATTTGTCGCAAAAACTCAGAAAAAAACACATTTAGCATGTTGACTTAAGTCGTAAAAAAGTCATAGTATAGTATGTCGAAAAACGTCAAAAAAGTCAAAATTTTGAATGTTGAAAAAAGTAATCAATTTGACTTATTATAGTGTGTTGAAGGATGTCATAGCATAATTTGTCGCAAAAAGTCAGAAAAAATCCACATTTAGCATGTTGACTTCAGTCGTGAAAAAGTCATAGTATAGTATGTCGAAAAATGTCAAAAAAGTCAAAATTTTGAATGTTGAAAAAAGTAATCAATTTGACTTATTATAGTGTGTTGAAGGATGTCATAGCATAATTTGTCGCAATAGGTCATAAAAAAATCCACAATTGGCATGTTGAGTTGAGTCGTAAAAAAGTCATAGTAAAGTATGTCGAAAAACGTCAAAAAAGTCAAAATTTTGAATGTTGAAAAAAGTAATCAAATTGACTTTTCAGAGTGTGTTGAAGGATGTCACAGCATAATTTGTCGCAAAAAGTCAGAAAAAATCCACATTTAGCATGTTGACTTAAGTCGTAAACAAGTCATAGTATAGTATGTCGAAAAACATCAAAAAAGTCAAAATTTTGAATGTTGAAAAAAGTAATCAATTTGACTTATTATAGTGTGTTGAAGGATGTCATAGCATAATTTGTCGCAATAGGTCATAAAAAAATCCACAATTGGCATGTTGAGTCGTAAAAAAGTCATAGTATAGTATGTCGAAAAACGTCAAAAAAGTCAAAATTTTTAATGTTGAAAAAAGTAATCAAATTGACTTTTCAGAGTGTGTTGAAGGATGTCACAGCATAATTTGTCGCAATAGGTCATAAAAAAATCCACAATTGGCATGTTGAGTTGAGTCGTAAAAAAGTCATAGTATAGTATGTCGAAAAACATCAAAAAAGTCAAAATTTTGAATGTTGAAAAAAGTAATCAAATTGACTTTTCAGAGTGTGTTGAAGGATGTCATAGCATAATTTGTTGCAAAAACTCAGAAAAAAACACATTTAGCATGTTGACTTAAGTCGTAAAAAAGTCATAGTATAGTATGTCGAAAAACGTCAAAAAAGTCAAAATTTTGAACGTTGAAAAAAGTAATCAAAACGACTTAATATAGTGTGTTGAAAGATGTCATAGCATAATTTGTCGCAATAGGTCATAAAAAAATCCACAATTGGCATGTTGAGTTGAGTCGTAAACAAGTCATAGTATAGTATGTCGAAAAACGTCAAAAAAGTCAAACTTTTGAATGTTGAAAAAAGTAATCAAATTGACTTTTCAGAGTGTGTTGAAGGATGTCATAGCATAATTTGTCGCAAAAAGTCAGAAAAAATCCACATTTAACATGTTGACTTCAGTCGTAAAAAAGTCATAGTATAGTATGTCGAAAAATGTCAAAAAAGTCAAAATTTTGAATGTTGAAAAAAGTAATCAATTTGACTTAATATAGTGTGTTGAAGGATGTCATAGCATAATTTGTCGCAATAGGTCATAAAAAAATCCACAATTGGCATGTTGAGTTGAGTCGTAAAAAAGTCATAGTATAGTATGTCGAAAAACATCAAAAAAGTCAAAATTTTTAATGTTGAAAAAAGTAATCAAATTGACTTTTCAGAGTGTGTTGAAGGATGTCATAGCATAATTTGTCGCAAAAAGTCAGAAAAAATCCACATTTAGCATGCTGACTTGAGTCGTAAAAAAGTCATAGTATAGTATGTCGAAAAACATCAAAAAAGTCAAAATTTTGAACGTTGAAAAAAGTAATCAAAACGACTTAATATAGTGTGTTGAAAGATGTCATAGCATAATTTGTCGCAATAGGTCATAAAAAAATCCACAATTGGCATGTTGAGTTGAGTCGTAAAAAAGTCATAGTATAGTATGTCGAAAAACATCAAAAAAGTCAAAATTTTGAATGTTGAAAAAAGTAATCAAATTGACTTTTCAGAGTGTGTTGAAGGATGTCATAGCATAATTTGTTGCAAAAACTCAGAAAAAATCCACATTTAGCATGTTGACTTCAGTCGTAAAAAGTCATAGTATAGTATGTCGAAAATGTCAAAAAGTCAAAATTTTGAATGTTGAAAAAGTAATCAATTTGACTTAATATAGTGTGTTGAAGGATGTCATAGCATAATTTGTCGCAATAGGTCATAAAAAAATCCACAATTGGCATGTTGAGTTGAGTCGTAAAAAAGTCATAGTATAGTATGTCGAAAAACATCAAAAAAGTCAAAATTTTTAATGTTGAAAAAAGTAATCAAATTGACTTTTCAGAGTGTGTTGAAGGATGTCATAGCATAATTTGTCGCAAAAAGTCAGAAAAAATCCACATTTAGCATGCTGACTTGAGTCGTAAAAAAGTCATAGTATAGTATGTCGAAAAACGTCAAAAAAGTCAAAATTTTGAATATTGAAAAAAGTAATCAAATTGACTTTTCAGAGTGTGTTGAAAGATGTCATAGCATAATTTGTCGCAATAGGTCATAAAAAAATCCACAATTGGCATGTTGAGTTGAGTCGTAAAAAAGTCATAGTATAGTATGTCGAAAAACATCAAAAAAGTCAGAATTTTGAATGTTGAAAAAAGTAATCAAATTGACTTAATATAGTGTGTTGAAGGATGTCATAGCATAATTTGTCGCAAAAACTCAGAAAAAAACACATTTAGCATGTTGACTTAAGTCGTAAAAAAGTCATAGTATAGTATGTCGAAAAACGTCAAAAAAGTCAAAATTTTGAATGTTGAAAAAAGTAATCAATTTGACTTATTATAGTGTGTTGAAGGATGTCATAGCATAATTTGTCGCAAAAAGTCAGAAAAAATCCACATTTAGCATGTTGACTTCAGTCGTGAAAAAGTCATAGTATAGTATGTCGAAAAACGTCAAAAAAGTCAAAATTTTGAATGTTGAAAAAAGTAATCAATTTGACTTATTATAGTGTGTTGAAGGATGTCATAGCATAATTTGTCGCAATAGGTCATAAAAAAATCCACAATTGGCATGTTGAGTTGAGTCGTAAAAAAGTCATAGTAAAGTATGTCGAAAAACGTCAAAAAAGTCAAAATTTTGAATGTTGAAAAAAGTAATCAAATTGACTTTTCAGAGTGTGTTGAAGGATGTCATAGTAAAATTTGTCGCAAAAAGTCAGAAAAAATCCACATTTAGCATGTTGACTTCAGTCGTAAACAAGTCATAGTATAGTATGTCGAAAAACGTCAAAAAAGTCAAAATTTTGAATGTTGAAAAAAGTAATCAAATTGACTTTTCAGAGTGTGTTGAAGGATGTCACAGCATAATTTGTCGCAAAAAGTCAGAAAAAATCCACATTTAGCATGTTGACTTAAGTCATGAAAAAGTCATAGTATAGTATGTCGAAAAACGTCAAAAAAGTCAAAATTTTGAATGTTGAAAAAAGTAATCAATTTGACTTATTATAGTGTGTTGAAGGATGTCATAGCATAATTTGTCGCAAAAAGTCAGAAAAAATCCACATTTAGCATGTTGACTTCAGTCGTGAAAAAGTCATAGTATAGTATGTCGAAAAATGTCAAAAAAGTCAAAATTTTGAATGTTGAAAAAAGTAATCAATTTGACTTATTATAGTGTGTTGAAGGATGTCATAGCATAATTTGTCGCAATAGGTCATAAAAAAATCCACAATTGGCATGTTGAGTTGAGTCGTAAAAAAGTCATAGTAAAGTATGTCGAAAAACGTCAAAAAAGTCAAAATTTTTAATGTTGAAAAAAGTAATCAAATTGACTTTTCAGAGTGTGTTGAAGGATGTCACAGCATAATTTGTCGCAAAAAGTCAGAAAAAATCCACATTTAGCATGTTGACTTAAGTCGTAAACAAGTCATAGTATAGTATGTCGAAAAACATCAAAAAAGTCAAAATTTTGAATGTTGAAAAAAGTAATCAAATTGACTTTTCAGAGTGTGTTGAAGGATGTCACAGCATAATTTGTCGCAAAAAGTCAGAAAAAATCCACATTTAGCATGTTGACTTAAGTCGTAAAAAAGTCATAGTATAGTATGTCGAAAAACATCAAAAAAGTCAAAATTTTGAATGTTGAAAAAAGTAATCAATTTGACTTATTATAGTGTGTTGAAGGATGTCATAGCATAATTTGTCGCAATAGGTCATAAAAAAAATCCACAATTGGCATGTTGAGTCGTAAAAAAGTCATAGTATAGTATGTCGAAAAACGTCAAAAAAGTCAAAATTTTTAATGTTGAAAAAAGTAATCAAATTGACTTTTCAGAGTGTGTTGAAGGATGTCATAGCATAATTTGTCGCAAAAAGTCAGAAAATATCCACCATCAGCATGCTGACTTCAGTTGTAAAAAAGTCATAGTATAGTACGGTGAAAAACGTCAAAAAAAAGTCAGAATTTTGAATATTTGAAAAAAGTAATGATAATGACCTATTATAGTGTTGATGGATGTCATTGTGTAATTTTTTGTAAAAACCCATAAAACTCACTTTTTAAGCATTTTGGAAAAAGTCAAATGACCGAGGGTTTGTGACGAGAGTCACCCTCATACGTCCTCTAGTTCATGTCCTCTGATCTTCAGCTTCATACAACTCTCCACCTGCAGCTTTATTTTTCCTGGAGTCTGACGAAAAGCCACAGACGATCGCTTCCATGTCCATTGATGGAGTTTTGGTCGCTTTAACGACAACCCCGTCCACGTTGAGTGGAACTCAATTGTAATGGAAAACAAGCGAGTCGAGGCGAGTAGTGCTAAGACTGTGTAATAGAAAAGCACCAATAGTATAGTTTGTCAAGAAAACGTCAAGAAAGTTTTTTTTTTAATGTTAAGAGAAATAATCAAAACAACTCAGGAGAATCAGAAGACGAATAATCTTTACTGGTCACATCCATAACATACTGTACATAGACAAAATGAGCATTTAACCATCCTAGAAAGGAGCAGTGGGCTGCTGTACAAAGCACCAGGGGAGAAACGTCAGGGTTTAATGTCTCCTTCAAAAACATAACAACATGTAGACAGAAGGAGCAGAAGATCGAACCTACGACCCTGAGGATGAAAGCCGACCACGCTGCCCACTGTTTGTAATTTGTTACAAAGACTCCTAGAAATCCACATTTATTATAGTATGTTCAGAAAAGTCAGAAAATGTCACAGTAAAACTTAACAAAACAACTTATTATAGTATGCTGAATGGCTTCATTGTATAAGTTGTTGCAAAAAGTCATTAACTATCCACATATTAACGTGTAGAAAAAAAAAAAATCATAAAATGGTCGTAGTATAGTATGTTTAAAAAAGTTTTAAAAAGTTTAGAGAATGTTTAAAAAAAGTTGGGTCAAAATGTTGAGAAACGTAATATTCTGTGTAGTTTTATCTTTAAATCTACCACTTTAATCTCACAGAAGATCCAAGTTTCTTTTTTGGTAAATGTATGACTCGCTGATGCAAGGTCAAAGGTCAAAGGTTCTATCCCTTTCTCATGAACACAACCCTTCAGGAACGTCTTGAGGGAATTTATCAGTTTTCAACTTATTGATCAGATGAAGCTTTTTCATTTATTTATTCATTTTGGCTCTGGGAGGTTGTGATTGCAGTTTTTGATGTTATGAAGACCCAAAATATGTGAGGAATTAGTGATGCAGAAGACTTTAAAATGAATGTGTGTACATACATAGTACTAGTATGACCTTAAAGGTGAGATATCACCTTCCCTGCTTCCAGGTGTGAATATTTGAGAAACTGGTTATGGTTCAGTTTAGCAGATTAGATTGATTTTAATTATATTTCATATTCATTAAAGGAAACATTTGTGTTTTCTCTCTGTCTCTCAGGACGATGACGACATCGGGACGCTCCATGTGGTCCATTTAGGAATGGTTTGAAGAAACCAGCAGAGACACCAAACAGCAGAAACACAAAAAACATTTCACCTTTGTGTGAATATTTATATGCAAAGTAATTATGCTGTCCTATAATAGCAATACTGCTTATCATTGTACCAAACATGGTAAAAGTGGAATACTATGTGAGTGTGACCTGTAAATACATAAACTTTGTATTACTTTTGTTAGTAAATACATTATTTTTTGTACCTGTCTTAGATTATGTGTTAAATTTGGATGTGAATTCAGGTTATTTTCTGTCTAAACATCAAACAAACTAGCAGTCCAGATGTCTGATAAAATGACCACTTTTTATGACCACTTTTGTTAGTCAACCTGTCTTGGTTTATATTTAACTTTTGGATGTGAATTCAGATTATTTTGAGTCTTGAAAACAATAAAAATACTTGTATTATTCTCCCATCAGGGATGATATTGACTGTTCCAGGCTTCCTGTGTGTGTGTGTGTGTGTGTGTGTGTGTGTGTGTGTGTGTGTGTGTGTGTTGGCTGAGATTACAGGCCACAGTTTTATTCATGAATAGGAGCCAACCAGCGTCTTTAAAGCGTCGCACGGAGCCCCTTTCCTGAACAGCAGCCATAGTCGTGTCAGAGCTGTCGTCGGCTCGCTCACCGACTAATCTGACAGCGCTGTGCGAGCTCTAATCCCTCACTGTATCGTAATCTATTTACTTTGCATTCTAAGAGGATTTCCAACCAAAAAAATATACAAGAAGCGACGTTGGAAATGGACAGAAGATCAGCTAGGATGCGTTATTTTTTTTTTTTTTTTTTGCTTTGTTAGCTTTTAAAAAAAATAAATCATTGTATTTTTTGGGGGAGTCAATCCCCTGCGAGAGGGACGGGTGAAAGGAATTACATTTCTGACTGATACTAATACTTCTCTTATGTAAACATCAAAATGTTATATTTCCCTCCTGATGATACAGTCACACTGCAGAGGCAGATAAGTGGCATCTGTCAGTGCCTTTAGTGCATCTCTTGACACGTTTATAATTTACAAACCAAGGCTGCATTATCTCCTGATTGTTTGGCTTGACAGCTCGAATAAAAGCTGCAAAATTGCTTAACAGGCGAACACGAGTTCCTCCCATCTCTCTGATGGCCTACACAGTAGCCTCTTTGACATGAAATCTCCTCTTTCATAATACAGAAAACAAAGTGCAACACCAAACGCTCTCCTCAGTTACCCTTTAAGCAATTATGTCAGCTTTGTGAAATCATAAATAGTTATGCTTCATTTAAAACGTGGCCCGCAGCTTCCTGGTAAAACCATCCGAGATGACTCGCAGAGATAGGCTTATTAGTGGTATTAACATACTGAGCAACGGCCTTGTTAACATTTGGAAACGAATCAAGCCCCCGGCACGTGCTATTATCCAGGTTATCTGTTTTTATTCTTCTTTTTTTATTCTCTCCTCTGTGCAACAGCTGTGCAGCGTTTCACATCTAATGATGCCTCTGATCTGCCCTCAGGGGGATGTTTTATGTTCTTTTTTTTTCACGGATCCCTCAAAATATTATAAGACAACTACGTCAGGATGATTAAAGACAAATTTACTGAACTGAAAGCATCTTATACCAGCTTACAGTGTAAAGTTTCTCTTAGTTATCAGTTCTCAGGTCACTGAAGGAGATGTATTTTGCATTTTCATCAAGGAAAGAACTTAATTATGGTGCAGCTTATCTGTATTGAATATCTGTTTTTGCTTCCTGAAAAGGAAAAAAAAAAAAAGCCTCTGAGACAAAAGGCATTATAATTTGATACGCTATGATTAAAACAAGCTGAGTGTGAGGTCAGAGAGACTCAGCTGAGATTAAAGTCGAGATTAATGTCGTATTTTTGGTCATATATCCCCAATCCAGATGTTCTGCTGGGAGTCCAGGAGACCCGGGACCTTTTTTAAACGGCTAAACGTCGTTTTATCACACTGATGCTTCATGACTATGATGATTTTAAGAGAATTTATGGTGAGCATTTTTGATTTTTAGTCTGCCACAGAAATGTTTTTGGTATGATATGATGGATTTCTATGTGCTCGGAGATTTTGACAGTATTTTTTTTACCACCCAAAGTCTCACAGCACTGCGTATTGCACGTTTATTTGTCTTTAAATTACTTTTCAGTGTATATTTTCCAACCTGGAACCTATTTAACTTAAAAAAAACATAATATTTTATCATAATAAAGTGGCAGTGTATGGGGAAATAAATGGTTTGTTTTTGTTATTTTTACACGTAAACAACACAAACAGAAATTGCTTTTCAGATTTCTGATTTTATGTATCAGAGGTCAAAGGTCAAAGGTTTAGGCTGATGCAGACGGCGTTTCAGAGTTGCTGCCCTGTGGCTTCGTGTTTGGAGGGAAATTTGTCCGTGAAGAATAAACTAAAAGGAGGAAATGCGACGGTGAGACGGCAACCTAACGACACGTGGAGACGACGTCCTCGATGGGAAACACCGAAGCCTGCAGGCCGACAAACCTCCGTTAAGAGTTCCCACGACTGGAGGGCTTCAGAGCGGAGACAAGTTGTGACTTGGGACGAGGGTCTGCTGCTGCATCCTTTCCAGATGAGATAATACGTCAAATACCTTTCTGCTCCATCGTGGGATTTTGTAGAAAAGAAAAGAAATGTCTGTCCTCGTCTTTGTCCTCTCTTGTCTCATTTCCTATCAGCTACTTGAAAGAAAAAAGAAACGTTTCAGATCCTTTAATTTACTGTCAAATAAGTGCTTTTACTTTCAGGGAGTTTAATCCACAAACTGCAAAATGTCCTCAGAAAAGAGACCATGTGTCCACACCTGAGGAGCCGCCCCTCTCAGAGGACTAATAATAAACTGTCCAACATGAAACGTTTAAACATTAAAGATCCCGTCATCGTTAGTTTCAGCTCGTGTTCATTAGGCTCATCAGGCCTATATTCCCATTAAACATCCATCATCTGACTGTTCAAAGCCAAAGAAAAAAAACAAGTCATATTGTTTTGATTATCAGAAGATGCTTGTTTCTTGGTTATGTCTTAATGGGCGCATAAATATATATTTAGTTAAAGCAGGCTGTTAAAGCAGAGGGACTTTAGGAGTCAAATAAAAAATGTTAATTATGTTTATTAAAACAATCTACTAAGATTGTTTTCACATTTAAGGGACGTCACGTCTTTGTCAAAAAATATTAAAGTCACTATGTTCAGACGAGGCAAAGCAAGAGACAGCTGCAATATTTTACTTTAAAATCAACCAGAATAATTAATCAATCAAAAACATAGTCACCAACTTGTAATCAACTTGATTAATCGACCAATCCCTGCAGCATGTTAGCGGCTAATGTTAGCCGCTAACGTTAGCATTTACCTGCCTCACTGAGCAGCAAACATGTAGATTTATTATTTAGTATAAATATTCTCATTTACAAGGTGGTCAACTTAAAGATGTCTGAAATTTGAAATTTTAGCTGTTTTTTTTCTTAAAGGGCCAGTGTCAAAGGTTTGGGCTCCTACATGTAAATCCTAATACATCGCTCTAAAGTCACAGAAACACAAGGATTGCTATTTTCAGGTGATAATAATATCATGTTCATTAGTATTAGTCTGTTATTGATTATTGCAGACCGTTGCCATGGACGCTGTTCTCGTCTGGCGTAAGAATCACTTTATTAATCAGGATGATGTCATAGCTGGGGTTTATTTCGCTACACTGAGCCTCTCTAAAAGTTGAACACTGGCCCTTTAAATTCTGCTTCATCACATTTTTTGCAACTTTAAGTCTATTTTAAACGCCGACATGATCACATCTGTAATTCCTGACAAACTACTGATGGGTGGAGATGACCAAAGAGCCAAATCCCCCAAAAGTCAAGAAGTGCTTTAATTCCTCTCGAGTGGAGTCAGGAGAAAATGAAAGCAAGAAGCTCGACTTCAATCTGAATCATGTAAACCCACCAGGAATGCCATGAATGTGGGGAGGACTACGCTGCTCTCAGCTCCACCTGGACTAGAGGTGAGGTGGATGTTGGTGGCTTCACTGTGAACACATCAGACGAGGAAACGCTGAAAAACAAACAAGGACTACTGCAGCTAGCAGTGTAATGTGACCAGACTTGATATAAAACAAACAAGATGAGGACAAACAAGCCTTTTTCTGACGGAGCAGTGAAACCGGAGATCTGGACTCCACCCATGTCGGCGTACAGTTGACCCCTGATCAACCTCCCAGGTAAATACATCCCTCCTCTGTAGCACCTGACCGGCCTATGGGGGCATGACGACAGTCGACAGCCAATAAGAGACGAGTATTTGCTTCCTGTCCTGCATGGAAACGTCAGGAGACAGTCTCAGCATGCAGGGCTGCTATCAAAGCATCACTTTAACTCATCGAGGCCCTAAATGCTGCCTCTATCTGTCTGGTCCGTCTCTGTTTCTAGATACACATCACAGCCACTCATGCAACAACAACAAAAAGGGAAAAAAAAGCTGTCCAGCTCGGTTCCAGTTCACCTCCTGGACAAGTGTGAACAAAATGTCAACGGTTTCCAGTCCTCCCACATTCAGACGAGAGGCCAAAAGGTCAACAGGCGGTTTGAGATCGATCGAGCAGAGAGTGAAGCCCCTCGGCTCGGGTTAAAACGACACTCAAGTGATAAACCAGCCTGATAACGTGCCTTTTTTTTTATTAAGTATCAGTCGTGGACGGAGCTGCAGAGAAATCCTCTAATTTTCTCTGCACTTTTCATAATAATCTGTTTAATCTTGAGGATTTAAGTGTCAACAATGTAGAGGCTTTAATGACATGCTTAAATGAATCAGAAATAGGGTTGTCAAAAACATCTTAAAATAAAAAAGTGTGTCAAACAAAGAGAGAAACTATTTCTTAGATTATATCATGAATTTATAAACCGTTTCTACAGACCAGGTGGATTTTTGACGAGATGGAAAAACTAGTTTTGTTCTGATGAGGAAAACAAACAGAAACATGATCAATATTCATCCCATAAATTTAAGTTGAGAAGAGCGAGAACAAATAATTTGCTCATGTTATGTTTAATGCATCATGTTTACAATCCGCTTCCATATCAACAGAAGGTCTGTAATTATTTTTATTTTATTGATGATTTGCTTTAAAGATCATTCTGGAGATACCTGTTGATTTAAGGTGCATTTTTAATGCATTTCATTCTCCCTAAAAGAAAATGAAGCTTTTATATCAGTAATTTAATTAAAAACATAAATAACAACATAAAAAAAAGGAAGTATTATTAAAGAAAACGCCACAGTTTAATTGTTTAAATGTGTTTTCTTTGTTGTTTTCTTAATTTAAATTCAAACATTTCTGTGTGACTCATTAATTACTAATTACACACTATGTTCTCTTATTTTGCAGACCATCATTTTGGCACCAAAACACCTGATTTAAACCCAAAAATATACTAAAAGGAAAAGAGACTTTTGTAGACTGAAGCATTTGCATTATTTCCAGCATGTTTGATGACAAATAGGCAGCGGAGGATTTAAATACTGGCTACAAGAAACAGTTTGCTGCACAAACAGCTGCAGGATGCGAATAAAAAAAAAACTATTTGTATTACATGATGCTTTCCTCTCTTTAAACAACATCACATGCAGCTTCACTTTGTTACTGCAGCTGGTAAACAAACCCTGGAGCGAAATGATCTTTTCCTGCAGTTTTCATTCTGTTTTTGTTTTGGAGAAAACAAAACGCGTCTCCTGATTGTTAATAATCAGACAAATCTTTGGCCTCAGAGCTGCAGCACAGCGCGCAGGATTAAACAGCTCCTCTGAGCCTTTATTTTGAAGGCCTCTCATCTGTGTTTTATTCGCTCTTTTATCTCCAAAATATCTTCCAGAGCCTCCTCTCTACTTCTACCAGCTTTCATGTTTGGCTCTTGTGTCTCAGGACAGACTTTTTCTCTTTTTTAACATCCCAAACATGTTTGTTTTTGATGCAAATCCAAACAAGTCCGCTGTTCTCAGATTCTCGCTGCGCTGTTTGCGCGTCTTGGCGCAAACATGTTAAATGTCCTTTTTCTGCAGATATTTATTCAGCTGCTGCGGCCTCAATTTACATAAAGAGAGTGAAGAGGAGAGGCTGCAGCTGAAACAGGCTCAGTATTTATGTATCTACCAAATGAGACATATTCCAAAGGTAAAAAAAAAGAAGAAAAATAAGATTAAATGTCTGTCTCTCTCAGCTCAGTGGTCATCTCCTGATAAAACAGAAAAAATAGTTAATATTCATAATATAATAATATATTTTTGTAAAGCCACAATTAAGTGAAACTAAAATAGCAAAAATAAGCGTGAAATGTTTGATTCCAGCAAAAAAAAGTTGATTAATCGACTTGTCATCAACTGAAAGTTAATGACAGTTTTTCTTATAATAATGAATTGTTAAACATCTTCTGTGGTAATAGTGAGTTCTGGGAATTGCGATACACATTTTTAAATCATAAATCAATTCATAATAATCATCAGACTAACTTGAAAACAATGAAAATAATCGTTATTTACTATCATTTATATATAAATAAATATCCGTGTTAGTGTCAGTTTAAACTGGATAATTAGGATAATTAATTACCATAAAAAACAGTTTTGCGCCTCTCTGTTCTGATCTCCGTGCGGCCTTCACGGGTCCAAAACACGCTCGTTAATAACAACTTCACCAGAGACCTGACGAGATATTTCTCCCTCCTCGTCCTGTTTTTTTTTTTTTTTTTTAAATGTGTTCATTCCTTCGAGCTCTAACACGCAGACTCCATCTGACCCCCTAACCCGGCCCCACCTACGTAATTAGCGCATCAGAGGCAGCCAAATTCCTGCAGGTTCTTCTGGAGAAACCGACTCAGGAGTAATTATCACGCAATTACAGCGATGCATTCAATTACGCCTCGATCAAATATCTCCCGGCTCAATATTTATTTATTTATTTAAAAAAGAGACATCGGCCTCCCTAAAGCGAGGGGAGATGTTAGTGTTTCAATTTAAATCGGAGAGGATTAAAACTCTCTAAAATGGGAATGCGGGGCGTTCACGGCTTGTATTAATTATGGACTCATTTGCATTTACCCCCCTGTTATAATCAGAAAAAAAAACAAGCTTTTAAATAAAAGTGTGACTAATTCAAACGAGAGAAAACAGGAATGTGGAGTTGGTAATTTGCTGGTGTACATGCGTAACTAAAGAATGAATAAACTTGACTCCCTGTTGGGAATCAAAGACAGAATCCACTGTGGAAAAAAATAAAAATAAATATATGACTTAACGGATCTTTATTGGATGAACATGTATGTACGGGTGGTTTTGCCTTTAAAAGATACATTCAACATCTTACTGTCATTTTTGGAGCTATAAATCCACATCTCCTCTCCAAAAAATAAAAATGCTCTGACTCCCAGTATCAAGCCAAGTGCTGCGGTTCAAACATGTCCAATGTCACAAGAGAGGAGGTCTGCTTTGAAAATGTGTAGACGTTAGAATAATAATAATAATAATAATAATATAATATTCAGAAAACAAACTGGACAAATGCCCAGGATAGTTCTATATTTTAGTTTTAGTTTTCCCCCCTCATGACATTTCAAATTGCCAAAACATTTTCTTTTCTGAGTAAAACAACATATATAAAAGCTGAACTTTATGGCCAATTTGTTCTCTTTGGAATATTTGGAAAGATTTACATACAGGTTTTTTTTTCTTCTTTTTTGTCTCCCAAAGTGGTAATAAACAATTTTCAAATTCTGAAAAAAAGGAAACACCAACTAAACATGGTCACTGTAACTGACCCAAATACATATTTACAGATTTCAGCTCCTTGACGCAGCTGACTAAAAATCTCTGTCATCCTAAAATAATAAAACTATACAGGATTTGATTGGGGTTTGGAGGTAAAGAGGGAAAATATTCCTCCCATCCAGAGAGCTGGTGGTCAAAGGAGTTTGGTTAAAATGACTTTTTTTGTAGTTTTGAAAGGTTTTCTTAAGGTCATCCAAGAGTGAGCCCTGTTGAAACCCGTCGTCAGGATGTTTTCTCAGGATTTGAGAGACTGTTTCTCTTTTTTGAGTTTTTTTTTTTCTTCAAAAGATGTGGCGGACAAGAGAGAGGAAGTCCAACTGCTGAGCTTTCTTGTTATCTTATGGTTCATAAACTGTCTTTAAAATGCTAATCTGTAAAATAAAAAGAGGGATTGGACGAGCAGGGAGGGAGAGGAAGAAGAAAAAAGTGATCACAAGACTTGGAACCTCCAGGAGGCCTGGTCTTTGTAGTCCAAGCAGTCTGTGGTGTTAAAGTTGAGCTTCCATGAGGAGGCTGCAGTCTGCTCTTTGTAATCCAGGCAGTCGGACGAGTTGAAGGCCAGACTGGAGCCGCCGTAGGCCTGGTGGTGGTGGTGATGGTGGTGGTGGCCCGACGACTGGCTGATGTGGTGGTGCGGGTGGCCTGACATGGAGGAGGCCGTCATGGGGCTAAGCTGGTGGGGGTGGTGGTGGGAGTGCATGGGGGCCAGGTAGGAGCCGCAGTCCACGCCGCTAAAGTAAGAGCTGGACGGGGCCGGGTAGCCCTGGCCGTAGCCCGGCGTCTGGTTGTAGGACATGGGGTAGGAGGTGGCGGCGGCGGCTGAGCCCGTCATTGAACGCTGCATACAGGAGGCATTGGATGGGGGGCCAGGCTCTGGGAGCGGGGCCACTGCAGGAGCAGGAGCGTTTCCAGGGGAGATGGCGGGGCTCCAGATGGAGGAGACGGTGCTGATGGAGGTAGAGGTGCTGCTGAGCGCCGCCGGGCCCGTGTGGTTGGTGGAGGAGGACGAGGAGGAGGACGAGCCCGTGCTGGAGACGGCGGGTGGCGTGAACTGGCCGCTGCTCTCCGACCCGGTGCTCTCCCGGGCCGGGGAGGACTTCTTCTTGGGCGGCCTGGCCTTGGTGCTGCTGCCGCTCTGCTGCTGCTGCCGACACTTGGCCCTCCGGTTCTTGAACCACACCTGCAACCCAGAAGAGCAGCCAGGAGTTAGCAAACAAACAACCTCAGCGTTTTGTAGAAGAAAACAACACACTCCCAGGCCATGCTGAGAGAACATCATGGAGGAAAATTGAGGGTTATTAGCTATCGAGGTTCATTTCCACACCGGCCCCTTGGCTCGGACCAGCCAGGGGTCCAATTTCATACGTGGTAGACGGCTCTAAGATAACAGGCTATTGGGTTTCAGCACACAGGAGGAAACTCTAGAGCACCAAGAGGGTCAGATCATGTAGAGTGTTTTGTTTCACACACACATTCTGAGAATAACTCAAATTGTGTGTGAGACAGAGGCCTTGGTTTTCCCCTAATACCTTTCAAGAGTTAGTATTTGTCCAACATCAGAGTACTCCAGTGAGTATCTCTCCACCTCGTCCCCTCTTTCAGGTCAAATTACAATGAAATAATCCACTGACTCTAAAGATTTTCTAATCTGCAGTTGTTTTCACATCAATGTGTCCACACTTTGACCTGTTGGGTGTCTTCATGGAGTAAAGTGGTTAACCACTGAGGTGAGCTCAACCACAAAACAGAGCTGGATTTTATAAATAACCACAACACTGTTAAACTGTTCAACAGGAAGTCACAATTACTTCCCCCAATAACTAATCAATAAACTAACACCAGCCACAATCACACCATCATCAATCATAATCAATCTGTTATTGTCCTTTAAAAAAAAAAAGCTTAAATTACAGAGTATAACTAAGATTTTTTGTCTACTTTAACAGTGAAACACTCATTTAGCCAGGTCGCTAACAGCTAGCTAACAGTTAGCTAGCACGGTGGTTAGCTTTAAAAAACACAGGCGATGACGTCACTAACGGTCAAACATTTCAAATCGATGATATTTAAATCAAGCATTAAAACTTAATTTCTGCTCTCAAAGAGTGGAAAACACAATAAACTCTTATATTAAATATTAAGTAAAACGTTTAAAAATGTCGGTTGAAATCCTGTGTAGCATTTGTGTCAGTTAGCTAACAGCTAGCTGTCAGTAATATAACAGCACTGCTAGTTCAGTAGTATGCTAATACAGTGTCTCACTATAAAGTGACCTAACTTATCCTCCTGTGTTCATATTCTAAATGTAATAATGATAAGAATTAATCCTTTGGTTCTGCGTTTGAATAAATCCTTTCTCACCTGGACTCTGGACTCCGGCAGGTTGATTTTCAGAGCGACCTCCTCCCGCATGAAGATGTCCGGGTAGCGGGTTTTGGCGAACAGAGCCTCCAGGATGTCGAGCTGAGAGCGGGTGAAGGTGGTCCGCTCCCTCCGCTGCTTCCTGGGAGTCGCTGCAGAAAAACAAAAAATATAATGAAAAACACCAGAAACAATAAACACGACCTCAATCACAGACAATGAAAATATTTAAATATTATTCAAAACTCTGCGATTCTCTTGGCATTGTTAAGTCCATTTTTGCTGATTCATTACTGCAGAAAAAAATATTTTTACACTGATTAAACATTTACTTGTAAATTGTACCAAAGAAAAAAAGAAGACAACATGAGAAAAAACAGTATCACTTTACCTGAGTGTGTATTTATTTTAGGCTATAAAATGGGTTTTAAAAAAATCCACCCTTTTATTTAATATTGTCAATAACATAATGACATGTCAGGGTCTACCAGCCAAACACGTGCAGATATGTAGGTAATTTTCTGGAGCTCTTTACAGGTGTAAACAGGGTGCATTAAGGTGTGTAAAGGTGTGTTAAAGGCTCCTACATGGGTAGCCCACTGAGGGGTGCAGCAGGTCCATGGCAGCGCCGCTGAGCCCCAGGCCGTTGACGCCGTAGGGGGGCTGTTTGAGGTAGGACATCATGCTACAGGCGGTCACTGCTCCACCCAGCTCAGGCCAGTGGTTCGGTTTCCCCCGATGCTGCAGCTTGACGGGACAGGGGGCCGATCCAAGTCACTGCGCACAGGAGAACATGCATTATTCATCCAAAACGCGCAGGGAGCATGCATAAAAGAGCTATTTTCGTCATCAAAAATGCCTGAGAGAAACTCCTTAACGAGTTAATTTTATTACATGACTAGGTGCAAACGCGTTTTTGCCTTGATTTGTTATTTATTTTTATGAAAAGCTCGCTACAAACTGTCATTACGCACGAAAACACCGAGGAATAAATGCGCGTCACTGGCCTAAGAAACCACGTTTAGCTGTTATTTAGTGACAGTAGGATGTGAAAGCATGAATTAGTGGATGTAAACTGGTCGTTTAGGAGCACAGACGCACATTAAATCCCTTCAGTATGTTGAATTTATTTTCTGTGGGAGGATAACTGGGGTCAAACGGCTCCAACCGGACCGACGCTCCGCAGCTTCTCTGTCACATTTTCAGCCTTTTTAACTTCAAACTAAAATCACCTGAATGAAACTGATGCAACTTATTTATGATTATGACTTTGTGAGTTTTTTGCCAATAAATCACTGCCCTCTCAAAAATGCGCCTTTATGTGAAAGTTGATCATAATTACTTATATTTATTGATCAGTAGCCGTGCCTACCTGCAGAATATTTCAGATATTTTTATCCTAAATCATGTGTTGATTTTGCTTATAACATTGCTCTAAATCGTCTTATTCAATTCAATAAAAATAATAATACTCTCTGTTATATACTGTCATTTTAAACGGCGGAATATTCAGCGTGGCCTTGTAAAATAATTTATATTTTTCGGTTTGTGTAAATTTTAAAGCCAAATAGAAAAATATTTTACAAGGACTATTACTACAAGGATTATTAAATGATTTGGTGTCGTGTCACTGTGTTGTGTTTGAATAAGTTTCAGTGTAAAAGTTGAAACTCCTGAGTAAACAGTGTGAAGGCCTGCACTGACACACAGTGAAAAAAATGGTTTGATAATTTATAAAATCTCAGCTGTCTTTCTGTTTGGTCAAACTTTTCACCACAACGAACTCCTGCGGATCCACTAAATAAAACCAAATAAAACTTAATCCATATTATCATTATTATTATTATTATTATTATTATTATTGTTATTATGTCAGAGAAATAGCTGTACAATAGAATTTACTGTTTATGAAAGAAAAAGATCCAAACTTCACTGAAAAAAAGCCAAATATTTTTTTTTTCACTTCTCGATTTTAATCAGATTAAAAACACAAATAGTAAAATTATATATTTTTGGGAAAGCACAACTTTTGTTTTATCTCTTTCTGCTGTCTTAAAATGTAGCCTGTTTATTTATGATGTGATGTATTATGCAGGCCTAACCTACTGTTGGGTTTGTCTATTTCTGTCAGTAAATGCTGCTGGATTAAATATGACTTTTTGGTGAAAAAAATAAGTTTATCTGATATGTCACACAATCCTGATGGAGGAGCTTTCAATCTGTCACAGTTTGATTTTTACCACGAAGAGAAGAATCATCTCCACACCTAAAAAATTCACCCTGAAATTTGAAGCGTGAATTAAATTAGCGGCTGTGAATGACAGATTATTTTAACAAAGAGCTCCTAACTGACCAAACCAAACTGAACCGACCAAACGTGTATTCCAGCCGCTGCTTAAACCGCATTTCCAGCCAGGCCGGAGTGAAAAGGCGAGATCTCGGTGCAAATGAACTCAATTAGAATTTAGATTAGACCTCCGGGGAGAGAGCGTTTCAGAAGGGCTCTTATCAGCAAAATAAATTAACAAAAACCAAAACACGCCTCTCCAATTATCTACTAAGTGGTTCAAACGCTTTAATGGCCAATTGCTCTCAAATAAAATACTCGCAGGAATGAACTGGAATAGAAATATGAAAATTATCGACTCCGGAGGAAGTTGACTCAATTTATCCGGTTCAGGTCGTGGCTGTGGATTAATTGATAAAAAAGGAATTCACGCAAAACGTGCAGCAAATTGAAATCATGCTTTCCACTTTAATGTGAAAACTCGCACATGAAGAGTTTGCAGGGAATAAAAATACTTTTCTGCTTTTACGCATCAGTTTGGCGCAGTTCTGCTGCTCAGGAGCAGAAAGGCGCACAAACCAACAGGACTAAAACATTTAATGAGTCAAAGATGAAAAGATTACCTTGTTTTTTTTTACTCCTCTTCTCTTCTCCAGAGGTCCCGGGCCACGACAGGCGAGCAGCAGTAAAATTATCCAGCAGTGGGAAGTCTGCAGGGATCCACAACTCAAACAGCGGCAGACTCGCTCAAAAACAAACAACAGCGCGTAAAACCGAGCGGCATCACGGGGCAAAGAAACACGCGGGTATCGGTGAGCGGGTGTCACCGCGTCCTCGGTGCGGTTCCGGGTGTTTTTGCAGCCAAATAAATCAAACTCATTTGCTTTCAGGGGGCTTGTCGTTGTCTGTCAGAGTGTTAAGGTGATTTCTAATGGAGACGGATGGAGATTGATCACCTCTCTCCGCCCTGCGCCTCTATGAGCGGAGGACACCTGCGGATCCGCCTCCTGCAGCCAATAGACGCGCTTCTCCGGGCTGACGGACGGTGGAAGCGGCCTATGAGTGCAGAGGCAGTCGGGAAAAGCCCACTCCCACTGCCCCCCTTCCTCCACATCCCTGTCGGTCCCGGTCCCGAAACCAGACGAACCAAAGAGAGGATTTTAAAAAGATGGAAATGTTTCACAGGCCTGCAGGAGAAACAGAGAGCGAGTAAAACAAGAAATTTAGGAGCTATTTAAAGATTTTTTTTAATGTTTTTGCACGCGAAGCATCTCATTCTCTCAACAAACAAATCTGCAGACTTTCCCATCATCTGAAACTTATTTTCTTCTGACGAAAATCCATTTTTGTTGCTCACATGGTGCCTAAAAAGCGTCGTTTTATTTCATCAAAAGCATCAAATCAGGTGTTTAATAAAATTAAAAAAAACAACAGCTGTTTCAAGAGAAAGAAAATTTCAGGCTTAAAATGTTAAAGAGGGGGTTTAGTTTGACAAAAAGACACATTTTAGTTTATCGACACCAGCAAAGGACACGAGCCCATGTAGCTTTTTTTAATTATCAATAATAAATATATTTTTATTACTGTTGAGTCCTCAGTGGTGATATTTTGTGTTTCATGGGCTAAAAAAGGAGGAAAGAAATTTATCCATTTTGATTTTATTGTGATACACCCCTCCTCTCTCTCTTTCGCGCGCACACACACACACACACACACACACACACACACACACACACACACACACACACACACACACACACAAGTCCTCATGAATATTAATGAGGTCTAATCCCCATTTAGAATTACATTTGAGGATGGTTGACGTAAAGTTTAACAGGGATAGACCTCAAACTCACTGCGGAGGAAACGAGGAATCCGCAGATGAAAAATCTGCACCAAAAGCTGCGTCACTGAATAAAATCCTGCACTTTATATGTGGATGTTTTTTTTCAATGTGTTGTAACCCATCACACACATAAAAACAGAGTTTTCTCCTCTGTTTTTTTTGGCCCGTGTGTCTTTGAGGGTCGCGGCTAAGCTCGACTATCCTTTTTGTGCATCTCTGCAAAGAAAAACTTGTTTAAATGAGGCCTGCAGCTGAAAGCGAGCTGATGTTCAGAGAGAGAAGCTGCAGGGATGGAAATGACATTTTTACATGTTGTGTGTGAGGGGGAGAGGAGGAGGAGGAGTATCAAAGTGGAGGCCTTAAAAGACTTAAAAGTCATCGATGAGAGCACTTTGACTGAAGAACTTAGACATCAATAGTCCACCAAGTAATGTTGGAAGATGATGCTGATTATTAAAGGTGCCTGAACATACTTTAATATACATGAATGAGGTCTATCCATGTTTTTACGCACGGAGGTCAAAACCAAACGTTACAAAAAATCAGGCTGACGGTGAGAGTGAGTGGCCAACTATATGAATGAGGTGATAACACGAACAGAGGAGATGTGTGCAAAGAAGAGGTGGCGTTTTTTTGGTGGGTGGGGGGTTAATTGATTCTGTTTTGTGCTGCCTGGCTGCTGACTGGAGGTCAAACACTTTTACGCACCTTTTTATTTCCACCACATCTGAAGTCCGAGCAGTCAGAGGGCCCGAAATACCATCACCCCTCCTCTTCTCTGAACACACACACACACACACACACCGTTAAATTATGCAAAAAGGCCATTCAACAAATATGGCCCTCACAACACAAAAGAGTCGCGTTATTCTGACATTTCCACTACATTTCTTGTTTTTTTTCCCTCTCTCTCCTTTCTCGATGTGAGTAAAACCCCGAGATAAACCCCTGAACAAGTATCAAGTTATCAAGTTGCACCAACCTTTTGTAATAAGAGTATTTTGTCTAATCCCAAATTGCAGTTGAATTTTCTTAATGCTGAGCTGGTAAAGCCTGGGATTAGGCGGCGAGGAGAGGAGGGGGAAAAGTTTTGTCCCTTCAGTCGGCAGGATTGGAAGCGGGGATCTGCGGGGATGTTGTCGGTGCTTATTAAAAGGATGATGCATAAAACACAGTGCTGTAGGAGCCCCGGCGCTGCACGCAGAGACCCGGGCTCCCTCAGGTGCACTTTTTTTGGACGGCGGCGTGCAGAAGGAGGTAAAGCAGAGGCCGAGCGGCTCTCAGCACCTGTGAGGTGAGGCCAGGAGACATCAAAGCTCAGGAGATAATCCATTCAGCTGAAGGATCCTCAGCTGCACAGCAGCGCCGAGGCACCGCCGCCTTTTACGCAGCGCGTCGCCCTTATTCACTGAAAAATAAGAAACTGACTCCAAATGTTTTTTTTCTTTCATTCCTTCTGCTTCAACAGAAACATTAAAGACACCAGAGTGATGCTGCGGAGGTAAGAATGATCCGTTTCTGACATTTTATTATCTCTTAATGCTAAAAAACGATGTTAAAATATTGGTTTTATCAACTGAAATGTTTTGTTCCATTTGGCTTCAGACTGATTTTCACTAAATCTACAGTAAGGTAAGGTGAGGGGAATGACTCAAAGAGGAAGAGGCGTCAAAACTTTAGTCAAATTCAGGAGTTACAGTTAAGATTAGTGCATGAAAAAAATCTAAAAAACATTTTAAATACAATACACAAAATATTCTAATTATGTATATAAGAAGTTTACATCCATAGGTTGGATAATTTTAAAGGTTTCCACACACACACACGCGCACACACACACACGCGCGCGCACACACTTCGTCCTTCACTGCTTTTGCTTTTATTTTCCAGATTAAAGACCCCAGCGATAAACGCGCCATTATACAAAGTAAAACAAAGCGCCTCATGGGACTTGAAGTGCGTAAAGTGCGCATACAGTCGCTCCCAAACAGAGAGGAAACGAATCAGCAAATTAATGTGAAAGTACTAGAAAGGCCGGGGAGGACGTCTGCTGTCACAACCTATTTTCCTGCTTTAATCGGGGATGTGAGGCTGCCTGCAGCGATGGAGAGGAGGGTTCAAACACAGACATCCTGCGTTTTACTGCGCTCACCATTCAGAAAAGCAGGACAAATAAAAAATCAAGGCGAAATTAATCCAGTTTTTTTTTTTTTTTTAATTTCCCTCTCCATCCCTGGTTGCGGGTGACCGGCTCTCTCCAGCTCTGCCCCCGTCTCCAGAGCGCACAGGAGCGGCCCAAAGAGAGAGAGAAAGAGAGAGAGAGGGAGAAGCAGAGAAAAACATCTGCTCGGTACAAAGTGATTTCTCTAATCTTCCTCAGAGGAACCTGCTCAGCACCGACCTCAAACAAAAAAAAAAAAGCCTGAACGCCAATTTTAATTTATAAACACGCACAAGTCGCAGGGGAATTGAACAGAGCGCAGAATAATAAGCATTACTAAACGCAACGCTCGCTGGTGGATGCAGTGATAGGGGCCACTTATGTGCAGCGCTGCATGCATTTCAATAAGTTTCTGTTATATGGAAATAAAGAAAAAGGGAAAAAAATCTGGATTACGGTCTGGATCACGTGGGACTGGAGGTAAAATGGTTTGAAAGCATTACGCGTCTAAAAAGCGTAATTCTCTAAATAAACACAGATTAAAATTAAAATCACACGTCGAATTATTAAAACAATTACTATGAAAATGTGGATTAAATACAGTGAAAACAGGCCAGCGCTGCCGTGGTGGAGTATGAAATTAGTGGGACTTTATTATTGAAGACTTGGGTTATGACACTGGAATAAATAAATGTTCAACACGTAAAGGACACAACTGCACCAGATGTGGAGCTCTGGAGATGCAGGAAGCATATTTCTCTTCTTCAGAATACAATAAATAGAAACCAAAAGTTGTTGAGCAAAACGAGCAAAATGAGACTTGATGGTAGGTTCACTTATGACAAGCAGCTTCAAAGGACAAAACGGCAATAAATAATATATATATATATATTTTAGTTTTCTTGACTGCATGAATTCTGATAAAGAAAAGAGGACCAAAAGGAAGCTGTTGGTCAGAGCAGTGATGAAAATATACAACATGAGAGATTACTTTTTTGTTTTTAAACATGATCTTTCTTTTGGTAAACTGCTTTCAAGCCAAGATGATTAAAAAAAGCAATAGGAAAGTTAAGATTAATGAATATGTCTCCACCCCTTCCCCCCAACTTTAAGATATTTTACAAGCAAAAACTGTAAAATGAAATAATTAAAAGATACACAGTCAAGTAATGAAATAGCTTGAAAAGCTTGATATTATTTTTTCATTTTAAAAGTCTGACTGAAACGTCATCTTCTCAACATGATGAAAAGAAAAAACAAAAAGATAAACCCCCCCATTAAACCCAGTTTGTGCTGTACCTCGACCCCACTGGTGTCCACATTCAGACAGAAGGCAGTGCAGCTGCAGCAGTACATGCAAATATCACACAGGGTTTGCACTGCTCGTCTCACACCTATTTATATTACATACAAGTACCGTTACTGGTAACGAAAAGGAGGATTAAAATAAAAATATCCTGTAAAAGTGGGAGATTTGAGTCAGTAGAAAGTTGGTGCAAAACTCTGCCCAAAACTACAACCACCTCAGGGTTTAAATGACTGATAGAAACGTCTAGGAAAGCCTCTGTCAAATGATAATAATAATAATAGTGATACATTTCATTTATCGGCTACATTTGTTGTTTGTGTTTTCCTTTTTTCTGAAATGACAATCATTGAAGCACACACTTCTCCTCTTTCTTGGCCATCTTTCCTTTATTCTGCTCCAGCGTCCTCTCCAGGTGCTCGTCCTCCTCCTCGGCCCTGCGGAGGGCAAAGGTCAAAAGGTCAGAGCCGTCTGGGAAGCAGGGAGGAGGAGGAGAAGGAGGAGGTGGGGGGTTCACACACAAACAGGTAACACAGTCGCTGCCACAGCAACCGTCGGCGTGCCGCCTGTTGAGTGGCCTAGCGCCAGGGACCGAGCGCCGGCCTTTCACCCTGTTGGCGGGCGGCAGCGCCAATCTGGACGGGATCCCACCTGTGCAGCTGATGCTGCTGGCAGGACGGCGGCAACGAGGTGTTTTCACTGTTTCTGGGGGACGTGACGACACTCAGCGGACACTCTCGCACTAACTCACCGCAGGGGGTTGGATTTATTCCCACGCTACGTTTACGTTTTAGACGGCGGACTTGTTCTATGTCTGGTGTTGGAGGATGGAGGTAACTTACTGTTTCTCCTGGGCATCCAGGTCCCTGACCAGAGCGTCCCGTTTGTTCACCAGTATGACCAGCTCATCCAGCAGCAGCTGCTCACGTCTCTTCTGGGCCTCCGTCTTCTGCCAGTCTGCAGTGACACCAGAGGAACAAAGTGAGCCAGAGCAGGAGACGCTGGGGAACATTTTATTCTAAAAACGTCTTGGAACAGAAATATTCCTCCTCATCTATTCCACAGAAAGTGTTTTTAAACACTCTGGACCTGGAGTCCCATTAAAGGACGGCAGAGTGGAAGAAGTTCATCTACTGTGTGGAGATGGAGACCAGACTGTGTGTGTGTGTGTGTGTGCAGCGACGACATGTTGACCTGAGCAAACACACTTGAAGGATATTGTTGTTTGTATTGTCATGTTAATCTGCTACTGCATGATGCACACACAGATATAGGAAGCGTCTCCCTCTCATGGGAATATGCTGCTCATATGAAGTCCTCAAAAACACACAGGACTTAAAGATGAAAAAAAACACAGTGAGAAACATGTCTGCTCATTTGTTTGTGATTTTGAGGTTAAATTTTGGATAATAACTAAATGCAAACATCTAAAAGCCATACACACAGTTTGTTCCTCGGCTACATAAACAAACAAACAGATGACTCTCAGTTCTCCAGGGTCTTTGCAGGAAGGGGCCCCACAGGGCCCCACAGGGTCCAGGTGGGACCCCGATCCAAATCCCCTCAGCCTCTCCCTGGAGGGGAGGGGGGCTTCCCACAGGAGAGCACTCGCTCCCCCTGGGGCTCAGATATCCGGCTCCACATCCACCCCCCTGAACCCTGAACGGAGCTCCATCATTACAACAGTCTGTTTGTTTGTTTGTTTACTTCTTTTTTTTGGTGTGGTTCAAACAACAAACAAAGCATCAACTCATCATGTAAAAATCCTTCAGATACAGAAACATCTCAGCAGGTTTTCCCCTAAAAGAAAGATCAGCTCAGTGTCAGAAAGTGTCCCAAAAAAACAGTTTCATATGAAAAAAAAACATCCATCCCAGTGAGAACTTCACCCCTCTATCAATATTTAAGCACCTATTGATTTGAGAATAAAAGAAATGTTGTAAAATGTCACTCCCAAAATAAAAGTGGCTTTATTAAAAATAAATACCCAACACACACACACACACACACAGCTGTGTATTTGTGTATTGTGGGGACTTTACATTGACTTGCATTCATTTCCTAGACACTTCCCTTGACCCTAACCATATCCACTACCCATGTAATCCTAATCCTAACCCTAACCAAAGTCTAACCTTACAGTAACATTAAATGTTCTCCAAGTCTTCAGCCTGAAATCTAACAGTTTACATTATGGGGACCTGCACTTTGTCCCCATAAGTACGGTGAGTCCCCACATTGTCAGCGTGAGTCCCCACAATGTGAGTGTGTTATCAGACTTATGTCCCCATATGTTCGGCAAAACACGCCCACACACACACACACACACACACACACACTTCTCATTGAGTCAAATTGCGGCAGTCAGGCTGTGTGTGCGTGTGTGTGTGTGTGTGCGTGCGTGTGTGTGTGTGTCACCCTGGGCGCAGTGTGTTTGTCCTGAAAGGTCTGCTCTCTCTTCATTGGACCAACTCGGCCCTTTGAAGTCGACCACAGAGCGAAATGAACACAGTCCCAATATTTGGCTCTCTTCGTTCCTCTCTTCCTTCCTTCCCTCCTGGGAAGCAAATTTACTTTCCTCAGAGGCTTTCTGAGTCGACAAACACTTTCTAACAACGACAGAAAATCTGCACCAGCCAGATCTAAAATGAGAGGTCAGTTTGAGAAATCAGAGAAATTAAGGAGAGCAACGGAAAAGACGAGCACAAGAGTCACCAGATTTAGACAGGAATGTGTGTTTTCATGTCCGATATATCTCCCACAATCCCCCTCTTCCTCTCTTTCGACAAGGCCGGCCCACAAGAGGAGGGGAAAAAAAAAAAAAAAAACTTCACACAAAAACACGGAGAGGTATGTAAAAAAAAAAAATCTATTTCCCCTCCTTCTCCTTCAGAGCACATCTCAGCCAAGAAGCCAAAGTCCTGGTCCAGGGGTGGGGTGGGGGGGTTATGGAGGGCGAGCTCACGGCTGTCAATCAAACGTGGCAGAGTCCCGCCCCCCTCATTAGGAAGGTAAACAATAAGGAGAGCCGATGAGAGACGTGACCAGGCAACACCAGAGCAGGGCAGGCTGGGTAACCAGACACCCAGGAACAAACAAAACAGCCTGCAGCCACTCAGCGCCGCAGACCCGCCCCCCATCACAGAGGTTAAAGACTGTGAGCGGCTCACATGGTGGGTGCGTATTCAGATAACCCTCGGCGTGCACGCCAACGGTAACCATGTGAGTCTGCACAAGGCACACAAGAATGCGCCGGTTCAAATCCCCATGAACCCCTCCCCGCCCCAACGCTAAATTTATTCGGGAGAGCAAAACTGGTCCAAAGCCCCGTTTTCTCAAAGGAGGGACCGTCCGTCTTTCTCTCACTTCCTGTCATTCACACAGGGTTCCATCCACAGCTTCATAACATGTTAAGAGACGTTCACGTTTCTCCTCGTCCTCTCAGCCTCTTGTTCTGGTCTAAAAAGCGTCCAGAAGCTGGTTTTGGCTGCAGACCAAGTGGAGTCAAGAGACAAAAAGAAAAGTGTCACCAGAGGAAAAGAAAGAAAAGAGATAAATAATCTCAACAGGAACCAGGAGGTTTGATGCTCTGCTGCGTCACATTTTTGATTAAAAGTGTTTAAAAAAAACAAAAAAACTGACTTAAATGATTTAATTTAGTTAACTGCTCCAACTAACAAGAACTATCTGTATTTCTTCTTTCTCTGTGCTCAATTAAAACATTAAGTTCCTTCATCACACGAACATTTGACTCCAAATGTGCAGCTGAAATTCATTCCTGTTTGAGTAACATTTTCTACAAACGACAGAGTGAAACAAATACCTGTGCGCTAATTTGAATATTTACATCTTTTCAGCAGGTAGAAGCTCAGGGCTGAGCGTCGCAAACAGGAAGTGAGGTAACTAAAAGTTACGAGCGCCGATTCTAGAAGGTAGAGTTAAAACACGACAAGACGCTGATTGGTCAGAGAGAATCGTCACTAGAGGATCTTCTCGTACAAACCCGACATTTTTTAACAGCTAAAGGAGCACAGACAGTGGTCGAGATTTTACATCCACTGATCCAGACTTTTATAAAGCTACAGGCTGTAAAATCTGCACCTTCCACTTCCCATACTTTACGTCTTGGTGCAGATGTTCCTGTTTGGCTGCAGATGAAATAATTTAAACAGTGTTCGCTGATGATGATGTTGGAGCAGTTTTATGCAACGTTGCCATGGCGATCAGCTGGGAGTCTGCCCTACACTGACGACGTATTATCTGCGGTGGAAAACAGGAAATAGAAAAAAGGATCTGGTGCCAAAAAGTGAAACTCAGCACAATATATTTCTGTTTATTTTGTTGTTTTTATGGTTTCTTGATGATAATAAAAAGACACAAAGCTTTACTGTTTGATTCCAGTCAATAACTTAAAGTTTTTAATATTCTCCTGCTGATCGTGGTTCCTCCCTGCAGCTTCTAAAACCTGAAGTTAGTTTATATATAACATATATATAACTTCTAAAGATGGATCGAGATGATCCAGGAATTCTAAAACAAAACATCTGTTCCACCAGATGTTACAATAACCAGCATTTAATATCAGTTTAGCTACACCACAGGAGCCAATTAATACTTCAAGACACATCGTCTGGGGGATGATAAAGTGCTTTATCTTTGTTTTTTTTCTCCACCTGAATGAAGCAGCACAAACTGCCAGTAAATCAGAAATAATTTTCCCTAAATTTGCCCCAAAACTCCAGTCTAACAACTCGTGAAACGAAGCGACTTGTTGTCGGCGGTTCCAGTCAACTAGCAACCCTGAAAGAGTTGGCGACATCATCAAAAGTCGCCCATGTGATAGGATTGCACAGTGCACCTAATCAATCAGGGTCTGTAGCGCGCCGCCCCGATGTGTTACAAAGCCCAAATAGATTTACAAATGGTGTGTGTGTGTGTGTGTGTGTGTGTGTGGAGAGAGGGATAAGCTCCTGCATAGGATTACATATTGATTTTAAACATATGAAAAAGCTTATCATATCAAACCGTAACAGGAAAAACTCTGGGACCCGGCTATGCATAAATCCCTTTTAGATGGCGAGAGGGCGTCCACTTTAAAACACACACACAGGCCAGGACTCAGCTTTATGTGCATACATCGGTGTGAATCCGTAAGCAGATAAAGAGGGCATAGTGGATCAATTTTGTGGCGGGGAGATGAGAGTGTGGCATACAGATGGCATTTTCCTGCCTGGCATCACACCAGGGAAGTACTAGTGAGGTGGTTATCACTGAGCGCGCTCAGAAACAACATCAACCTCCAGCCGTCCACAAATGGTTTCATTCTGCACCGCTGCACGTTTCAACTGAGAAAACTTTCATTAAACATCACAATGTTGGAGAAACGTCACCTTTTTTACTCATGAACGTAGCGCTCAGAGACTAAAGGGATAGTTTGAGTATTTTATCCATAGTTGGTGTATGACCGTGGATGGAGAAGCAGACAGGTGTAGCAGCATGAGAGCGATGCAAATCTCAGACAAGTAAAACAATATCAGGTGAAGTAAATGCTATATTTAGAAGATTTTCAGCACTTTTCGACAGGGATCTGAAGCAGTTTTATCTGTCTATTCTCTCGCCAAAAGCCACCAGACTTCATTGAAAAATACTGTAATTTTACCTCACAAAAGGGGAGCTGTTGGTGAATGTGGACGTCCAGCTGATGTTGCTGCATTTAAAAATGTTTTAGATATATTATCTCTGCAGCAACACAACATCAGAAAAAGTATTCTTGTCGTTAAAAAAACCTTAAATGTTAAAGATCAACACATTTAAGTTAACTTCCTCTGTGCTTCTGCTTTCCTTTTCCAGAGGTGTTTGAAATGTGTTTTATCACAACACCAAAAATGAGTGTTAAGATCTTCTAAGTAAAAAAAAAAGTTTCAGCTTCAGAGGTGATTTCAGAGGAATCCTCTCCTTCCAACTCCTCTTTTCCACCTCAAAGCTCTTCCTTCCTCTGTGTCTGAGTGCAGCTCAAGTCAGCAATACGAATGTAAAACTGAAACATCATCAAACTTTTTCTCTGCCTTTGTTCTGGTCTGCAGCATCATGCAGAAATCGGACCAGTTAGCTTCATATCTCCAGCTTTAAACTCTCAGCAAAATCTAAAACAGTTCCACAAATACATTATTCTTTAGCTTTACGGTCAGTTTATAAAATAAATTCAACAATGTTTTAACATGTGTAGCATTGTTAGCTAGCTGAGCGTCTGAGAGGAAGTGATAAAGTTGTGTGTATGATGCGTGTGTGTGTGTCAGTGGAATCTAAGTGATGTGGGTTTTTCCCCCTCTGCTCTGACTCACAGTGCATCTCTCTCTGTCTGTGTCATCGACTGGCCAAGCAAATCAGCAATTATTCGCACGCCCGACCATCGCTCAATGGACCTGCCCAAGCACCAAATAAGAGCTGGAGAGGCGAGCGGCCGACACAACAACTCAAACACACACAGGTGTGAAAAGATGGACTCACAAACACACCTGTGAGACGTGAACATACAGATGCAGACCAGCAGATCTTCTCACAGCTCAGGACTATCTGCAGAAAGGTAGAGCCTGTGGATGTTAAGTGCCCCACTCAGAGAGGAAAATAAGGCCGCATGATGACTTAGTCAGCTGCAAATCCAACAAGTCCACATGAAGGCAGAGCGGAGCATGGCGACACACCTTTAGCCCTCACACACACACACACACACACACACACACACACACTATCTCTGCTCTCTCACCTCCACTTTAAACCACCTGCTGTTTGTGTCAAAGATCCTCCAGCATCATCTCCTTCACTTTAACTGGACGCCTTCTTCCTCACTGAATTCACTACTCTTCACCATTTTGAACAGGAGTGAGGAATTTAAACCGAATTCACCTTTTTAGACCCAGATTTGTTCCAGAACACTGGAATTAATCCAGAATAACAAACAACCAAGAAAAGACATTTTTCTGTTCAGGAATGTTTCAGGAAATAAAAATTCCTGGATAACAACAATAACTATATTTTATCATGAAAGATATCATTTTGATTAAAAAGCTTGCTTGCACATACTGGTGGATTAATACTGTTTACTTAGAGCAGCAGTGGTAAACAAAATAAGAGTAAATCTGTTGAGACAGAAGCAGATGTTCAGACACACTTCAGCTCAGTAAAACACAAAGTGAAACTCACATTCTGGCAGATGAACCAGAGAAACTGAAATCCTCGACACGCTGCAGCTCGATAAATATAAATAAATAAAATGGCTGTGTGAAGACAGAAGGAATCAAGCTGGACGCAGGCAGCGTGGCGTCGTCTGCTGCCCCCCCTCCACCTCCCTGCCTGGACCACCTTCTTTCTTGCTAATTACAATTGATTTATTATGGACCAGGTAGCTTATCAGGTGGCCAGTGAAATTACAATGGGTGTCCGAAGGCTGTGAGGAGAGGGGTGGGGGGTGTGGGGGTCAATGTCGAATGGCAAAATCAATTAGCATTGATTGGCAAAAGGTTTATTTTGCCAAAGAAGGACGCAGTCGAAGGGGATTAAACTTCCCTGGCCTCCTGACAAGTTTGATACGACACAATGGCTGCTTTTCTGGCTGCGGTATAGTTAACAAGCTTTCAATAATATAACCGAAACCTTTATTCTTCTGTGTTATTTTTTGTTAACCTGGCTGAAAGTCTCTCAATGTGGCAGCGGCTGAAGTCGAGGTCCAGCCAGGAAACAGATAGCATTGATCAAGTATCAGAGAGTGAAATCCCTCGCAAGCTCGCATCTTAATCCTCATCAAGAAGCCGACGCAGAATTCAAATCATCCTGATTCAGGCTCTTCATGAAGGCTGGCCAAAAGGCTCATGAAAACCACACAGGTGGAGGAAGACGGACCTCCAGGACCAGGAAATGTCAGCAAAAACATCACCAGATGCCCTTTGGCTTCAGGCTAGTGGATTATTAGTGATTCTGGATTCATTTAAGAGGAAGTATTTGGTTGTCTAGGTTCATCTAATGGCACTGAGATTGACACTTTTCCACTGGTTGATACCTGAGGGCACCATATTTAACCCCAACACCTCCTGACTGTCTTACCCTCGATGGCCAGCATGGCTCTCAGCTCTCTGTTCAGCAGTTCGAAGCGTCTCTCCAGATCGTGCTCTTTCTCCCTGTGGCAAGTTAGAAAAAAAAAAAACACACACAAAGTTCATCAATATGTTAATGACTAAATCATTAAGCACTTAAAGAAACCTGCAATAAACATTGATTCGGCCACTCGCCCGAACCTTCTCTGGCTTTGCATTAATCTACTGCACATAACTGATACACATGCTGCGCTCACACAGCCCTGGGTGAACGAGTGAGCATGAGGAGGGAAGAAAAGGTGGAGAAAACGTAGAAAAGAAACAGTGAGGTGAAGGATAAAAGAGCAGGAAAAGGAATATCTGTGGATATGAGTGGTGTGTGTGTGTGTGAGTGTGCAGCACAAATTAAATTCTTTCCTCTTTCAGCCATATTAAAAAATGAGCTTATTCGCTCCCTAATAGAATTTGTCCTTCACGGGCGCCTTTTCTCTTCTTCTCCTCCACAAAGAGTGAACAGAAAGGGCTAATAATCAGCCCTTCTGTCAATCGGCCACTTTAAAAGCCTCCCCTTTCCCACGATATAATGTGATTATGAATACTTCAATCTCCACTCGCACACTTTGAAATCCCGACAGCCGCAAATGAAGGAAAAAAGTCAGTGTGTGTGTGTGTGTCCACCTGTCGCAGCTGACCACATACAAAGAGACTAGTGATATGGAGTGATGATCGCCACATTTCTATTGATTCCATATCCCGTCCATGTAAATCAATGAGCGGATAGACAGAGGGGGTGAATGGAGTGGAGAGGGGTTTTAACCAGTGGCTCATTAGGCCTGCTTTGGGGGGCTAAAATATTCTTAAGCCCACCTAAATAATTTGGTGTTGTTTGATTTCCTTTATTTATTTATTTATTTATTTATTTTTTACAAAAAAGTGCAGACAAATTTAATATAAAATGGCCAGAATATGAGTTTAAATAAAGAATCATATAACCTTGCATGTTAAAAACCTAGGGACGGCCCTGGTTTTAACGTTTCTCAGCGTGAGAAAACAACAGAAAAATGTCATCCGCCTGCCTGGCTTGTTGTCAGTTTGTCGACAAACAGTACGTACAGCAGAGAGAGCTGGTTCTGTCGTCTGATCAGAGCGTTCTTCTTGTTGACCAGCATGAACCACTCCTGCATCATGGCCTCCTCCTCCTCCTTGTTGTTGCCTGGAAAAAAATACACACAAGCAGAAAAACAAGCCATAGTTACAGACATGGTCGTATAAGCTGTTCATATTTATTCCCCAGGTGTTTCGTTGCTTCCTTTTAAAGCCACAAACAGGTGTTGGAATAGAACCATCATGCATTGCAGCAGAGTGAGAGATAAAAGGTTGTTTTCTGCCATCATCTGTGTCTTTAAATGACTGAAATAAAGCACAATGTGTGAGAGCTCATGAAAGAGATCAGTGAGTCGGTGCGGAGTCAATATGTCCACCAGATATTTACACACTGTTCCCTGTGTAAACATTCATATACTTCACACCACGTCTTCGCAACGTCAATACGGCTTCAACCGGGGCGGGATTAACTCAGCGATTACCGTCGAGCGCCTTTACAGAGTGGAGCCTCTCCTCTCACTGTAGAGCAACACATATCCCACCAATCACTCAGCAGGCCTTAAAAAAAAGAAAAAACCTCCCTGACGCTTAGTGTAATACCTGCTCAGCACATGGCGAGCTAGCAGGTGCATGGTTAATGTAAGCGTCGCCCACACCTGGGGCTAAAGCTCTGTACTGTAACTCACTGACAGGGAACAATAGGATGCACACAACTGATACGACCAAGGCGCAGTGAATGGAAAGCTTTAATGTTCAGCGGCCATGTTTGACCTGGAGGAAAGACGGCGAGACGAGTCGTCTGTTTGACATCAGAGCAGTGATCAAGGCGGTGTTTGACAGCCTAATGTGTTGTGTTTATGATGGTGTTTCTGCAGAAAAACAGGCCGTTATTTTAACTAATGGTTTACTGACAAACACTAAAATGCTGGTTAGAAATCATTAAGACAAAGCCTTCACGTAACACAAATTTACAATAAATGTATGTGGTTGAAGTGAGAGGATCAGGCCTTTAAATGTATAATAATATGATGTTCTTGTGTATTACAGAATATAAAACATGATATTTGCTGCAAATATCTCCTCTGCAAATACAGGTGTTTTATGTTTTACAAATATATATCTTTATTTTTATTTCTTATTTATGTGTGCCTTTAAACTGAGAGACGAAAGAATTTCGTTATGCGTGCATAAAGACAATAAAGACTTTTGAATCTTGAGATGTACGATTTGAGTTTTTCCAGATTGGAGCTGCGACTACTAATTGATCAGTTATCAACTATTAAATTAATTGCCAAATATTTTCATACTTAATTTGAATATTTTTCATTCACAATTCACTGATTCCAGCTTCTTGAATGTGAATATTGTCTGTTTTCTTCCTTGAATATATTTAAGATGTGGCCAAAACAAGACAAAGGACGTCACATTAAGCTTCAGGAAACACATTTTTCAACGTTTCCTGACATTTTACGGACCAAACAACTAATTGATTAATGAGAAAATAAAACAAAATTACAGGATGGACCGCAGCGTGAATGCAGACATAAGACAGTATTAAAATAATAAAACAAATTTGTTTGTTTTGGTATTTGGGTTATTTTTTTCTGGTCAGTTCACTCAGCACCATTCATGTCTGGAATGGGGATATAAGCTTTGTGGCACTGGAGGCCATTTAAACAGCGACAGCAGCGCTAATCTGACACTCAGTGCTTCTGCAAAGAGAAGAAATGGATGAAAACAAGATGAAAGATCGTCTTAAGGCTTATGTCATTATCTCGTCCTGCCTTCCTCAAGAGGAAGGCTTAATAGCTGGGAAGCTGCGACAGGCATCATCACAGAATTAACACTAAGAAGACATTTCATACCACTTATTTATTAATTGGCAGCCCTCTGAAAAAAGAAAGGCGTCACTGCGCTGTGTAATGGAAGAAAAACAAGATTCTTTAACATGGGGCTTCGTCCTGCTCCATTGATGCTTTAAGATTATTCTACTCATCTATTGCTTTAAAAACAACAGATTTAGTGTCATATGGGCGCCTAAATGTGATCACAATCTGGATGAATGCTTCTGATGCTCAGGACTGGAGGAAACCAGCCACATCTCGCCGGGCCGCTGCGTCACTGCCGACAAAAAGCGGCGCGTGGATGTGTGCACGGACTCCGGTGAGTGTGTGGACATTTGTGATACTCTGAGCCAGCAGATGTATGTAATTTCATTTAGGAGGGTGAGGTGGAGAGGGGAGGGAGAGAGACAGGGAATGAAAGAAAGCTTCAGGATTTAGCCGAATCGGGGGCTCGTGGATTACTGTAGTCAACTTTGAAACGGACGACACTCGGAGGGGGGATAAAGCCGGCGCTGACAGGTCATTGTGCTGCCTCGAAGTCAAATAAAACAAGCAAATAATAATGGCAAATATTAAGCTCCTGTGACATTGTGGCGAGGCGGGCTGGAAGACGAGGGGGGATTATAAAGCTATATCCCCCACCACTAGCCAGACACCAGCCAACCACGTTTCATGAAAAGAGGGAGGGCGAGGCGAGGGAAAGGAAAGGAGGAGAGGAAAGGCAGGGAGGTCAGAGGAAAGGGGTAGGAGGGAAGGAGAAGGGAGGAGGGAGCGAGTGAGGGAGGGAATAAGGGCGAGCAGGTGAGCCGTTTCAAAGCCAAGAGAGGAAGGAGGGATGTAGGGAGGAGGACAGCTGCTCAGCATCCTCCTCCCTCCAGCTGACCCCTGACCTCCAGATAGGACCTGACGTTTCAGACCAAATCAAGTCGATTTTTACTGGATGTATTGAAGCTCTTTAATTTAAATTAAACACAACACACATTCTGCATTCAATGTGGGGTACATTTTTAGGAGTGGCATTTCAGAAAAAATAATCAGCCCAGTAAACAAGAATTTAAGTTAGTCCCTGCTGTGTTTAATGACAGTGACTGTTGCATTTACATGTCATTAATTTGTATGTAATAATGTTGTTATTTTTTGTCACAGAATGTGAATATTACACAGTGATTTTAAAAGCCCTTGACATATATCATTCACAATATTTTATTATTTTATTATTATTATATATTTTATTAGATATTTTCATATCTTCATTTATCACTTATTTTTCTTTTTTTTATTTTGGAACAAAAGTGAGAAATGGCTTCCTTTTCACAGAGCATAAGGGTGCAAATGTCTGTTTTGTCCAAAACCCAAATATACTTACAAGCAGAAATGGACTCAAACACCAATGAAATGCAAAACGACATGTTTCTCTGGCATAAAAGTTGGAATAAATAACAAAACTAAACTGTCAGCAGCAGTTTTATATCAGCAGAAGATGATGCCCTAAATTAAGGCTTTATTGCAGGGTTGGGGGTGTGAGTCCCACTGGGACAACGCTTTTTCTAAAAAGATGTCCACTTGCTGCACCATAACGAGCAGCCAATGAGCATCATATGTTAGGAGTGACAACAACAGAGAGAAAACGGCTGTTGCCGATGTTTTGTATGAGGACAAATGGTGTAAATATCCCTGGCAGGCGCCAGTGACACTGTGTCTGTGAATCCAGCCTTGGCTCTGAGAAGCTGTGGATCCATGCTGGCTCTCAGGGGGCCATCTTGGATCAAAGCATCTGGCGGTTTGGCAGGTTACATTCTGGGTCTCGCTGCTCGCCTTACATGCCATTTCTCAGAGCAAGGCACGGGATAAAATGAATAAATAAATTAAAAACTGGGCAAAATCTACTGAGACTGAAGTTTGGCATCGACACAAATGTTTGATCAGGACATCAAAGGATTAGTTGGACATGTCTGATAGAGATACTCAGGGTTTCCCTTCCTACAGGGAACTTTATCGTCATTAATATCGTGTTACCTCAACTATCAATGTTGCGGCGATGGCGACAAACACACAAGATAGAATTGACACAGACACACAGCTAAGATACAGCTGATACACACACCCTGACAACCTGCTATCTGATTGCCGTCTCTTGTTTCACTCTCTCTGTTGAACACAAAGACGTAAAGACGGCCGAGTGTGGAGGCAAACTGTTATCCTTAAGGCTGGCTAGCAGAGGGTCAGTGTGTGTCTGTATGCATCCATATTAGACAGAGAAGGAGTGAAGAAATAAAAGAGAAGGAAAGACGGGGTGAGAAGACAGCGTGAGCCTCTATAGCCAAATAAGATTAAGATAGCTATCTGGGCCACTGCTCCATTCAGTGTGGATAGGAATAATGAAACCAACCCTGAGGTGGTCAAACTGCTGCTGCTGCCCTGCTTTTTAATTAAGTAAGTAAGGTCTCACTAAGCGCATGCACGGAGTAGTTTTAGCAAGTAAATACTTTTTAAAATGGGCCAAAGCTGCCAGACACATAGTGTAGTATTTGTGTAATGTATTTGGGAATCTGTTGTATGAACGGTTTTGATCCGTCTGCAGAGACACTGATCTGCACTGCCTTGGTTGAAAGGAGTCCTAAAGTTTGCCATGGTGTTGCGGATGACAGATCTTCGGATAAATACAGGTGCAAAATTTGTGCTCTGTGCAATAAAATGACAAAACCAACACGTTATTATTATTATTATATAAATATACTGAAGAGGCTTTAAAACAGCCACCAACAGATGCACTGTTGCACCAAAGATGTAATTCATCATTATTTTAGTATTGATTGGCTGTCAGGTATTTGCTTAATTATCTCATCAAAATGTCAAAAAGTGGTGAAAGGATCATTATTTAATTCATTATTCATCATTATTCAAGCTACAGTCCAAAACCCAAATGGATTCCATTTATATAAAACAGAGAAAAGAAGACAACATGGAAATTGCAAATGATTGGCATTTTTACTTAAAACATTAGTCAATCAATACTGGGGGCAAAATATGGGTTGATACTCTGCCTTTCAACCATCAGGCCACTTAGAAACTTCAGGTATTTGTTTAAAGATTATGAAATATGATAATAAATCTAGAGAAACTTTTGGTTCTTGGATAAGAGGATATAACGAACAAAACAGAAAGAGAAAAACATTAAAAGGTGTGATCACAGCACGTTCATCTCATTTCTTATCCCACCATTTTGTCATTTAATCCAATAGCTGCTAATCCAATTTGTCTATCGGACATGTAAAAAGGCAGATAGGAGGAGGAGGAGGAGAGAGGACGCAGAGCTGAACTTCTCTCCTATGTCACTTTGTGAACTGCTGTTTATTTAGGACGAGCAGCGCCGACCACCGAGCCCGTCTCATATCAGTGGGGGATCGGAGGAGATGAAAGCCAAAGAACGCATGAAAAGAAACGTGAAAAAGGACTTCAGGAATAAAAAGAGCAGGATGAACATTGTTTCCTGTGATTAGGTGAGCGCTCGTTAAAAGGCCGTCACTGCAGCGGCGTGAATATGCATGACGGGGCCGCCCTAATCAGAGAGGTCTGTGGTGAGGACCAGAGGAGGAGGAGGGGATAAGTGGCCTACTGAAGTCTTGATTTAATTAATGTGGGTAGAGGAGGGAGAGAAATTCAGCTTTAACCATAACGCCTGCAGGATTGTGTCAAACCAGTCACATATGATGGCATTTTATTCCTGTAAAAAGCACTTTTTCCAGGGCGATGCACACTGACAGCAACAGTTGCTGTAACGCAGCAACATGATAACACTTATATATGTGGAAGAATCAACCTCCACCCGTCTCATTTCACATGATTCCTCCTGCTCTATTTGCCTCTCTACCGGAGTGGTGCTGAGGGCTATTTTTTCCCCCAGAGGAGGCTTGTTCGAGGCCTTTTTAGCCGCCCTCAATGGCACAATGGTCCCAGCGTATAGAGCAGATTCCTGCTTTATTGAACCTGTGTATAATGTCTGCTGAATGGAACACATTAACCGATTCACACTCACCTCCCTCCCTCCTTCACACCCCTCCTGATAGAAAAGTAAAATAAGAAAGAGGGAAAAAAAGGAAAAACTTCTCTCACACTGAGGCACAATGAGTGCCTTTTCCACCGGTGTCATTTGTCAACCACTGCTTGCTTTACACCCTACAAAAGAGGTGGAGGTAGAGGAGAGAGGCGGTGTGACTGGCTGCCAGGAGCATGAATTGACTCTTTCCATAATCATAAGTGGGGCTGCATATTTATTTGTCTCTAATTACAGCAAGAGTGTTGTATTGATGTTGGAAGTAGGAAAAAGGAATCTTCTAGGGTTGCAACGACTGATCCATTAGCTTCTTAAATGTGAATATTACTTTGCTTTCTTTGGTCCTCTGTGACTGTAAACTGAATATCTTTGAGTTGTGGACAAAACCTTCTATTTCTAAAACTATTTTATCATTAGAGATGTCCCGATCAAATTGTTTGGGCCCTGTCCTAATCAGATTGCTTTAATAAAGAGCATTAGCATCTTAAACACTGATTAAATATCTGACACTGAAATTGTGACCCAAGATGATCCAAATATTGAAAGGCCTGATTCAAATCTTTACATACAAGCCATTTGAGGACACATCTTGGGCTTTTTCACTATTTTCACAACTTTTGAAAACCAAACATCTAATCAACAAAATAAACAACAGATCAACAACAGTCGGCATGGCGATGAAAGAAAAAGAAACTGGCCAAAATGCAGAGCTGCTGGATTAAACACATATGTAAAGATTTTGAATGGGTCAAATTTTAATTGTTTAGCGCTTTCAACGAGCTTTCACACTTCACATCATTCATCTGTTCACACACTGATGGTGGGGTTAGGTATGTTGCTCAAGGACACGTTTTATAAAACAGAAAGTGTCTTGTTCCAGCATTTTTGGCCATTTTGAGTCATATTTCTAGACCGACAGAATATTTTGTACTATGTCTCTGAAAACACTGAATAGCTCAAATGAAAGAAGAGACTCTCTATTTCATCATGAAAAAAATGTTTGTTTTTATCTTGTTCCATTCTTGTTTTATCAGAGGTAGAGTAGAGGACACTTTCACCAAAATCACCACTTTTGTCCAGTTTTGCTCTCTAATCTCGATCGTCTCCACTTCCTGTTTTGATCTCTGTGGTGTATACCGTCTCTTTATGCTCTGACTACATCTCCCAGAAGCCCCAACATTACTCACAGGCTGCGGGAGACCATCATCGACAACCCACTGCAGAAAAAACACTTAAACGTATTTTTACGTCCATGGCACCCAAGCGTTGGATTTTAAATGACGTCAAAATATGTCAATGGAACTTAAAGAGTTAATAACTGTAACGATTACTGGTGATGTCATGAGCTCTGTTTCTATGGATGATAGGACGACCAGAGTGGACATATGCGACCATGTTAAAAACAGATGACAGAGGTGTGACCTGTTAATATGTTTCCTCTTCTCTTTTAAACACACATGGCCTCCTGGCTCTGCTCTGTGGACAGAAACACTCACCCAGCCTGCGGCAAACAGGTTTGACCTCAGAGCTAACAGCAGGCCGACCCCCAGACGCCCCTCATTCCTCCACCTTAGAGGTGAAGAGGAGGTGGGGTTCAGGCAAACAGAGCTGACATAATAGACTCACTCTCGAGATGAAATGTTCATATTGGGAGTCCTCACTTTGTCCACACAGACAGACTATCTGCTGCTGGTACAGAAGGGAAGAGTGTTTTTGTACGGATTTTTAGGAGTACGATTCAACCGCTTACAGAAGTAGTTACCACATAAATAAATGTTTAATGACTCATGATGAGTGTAAATGCAAGAAAATAATCTGTTGAATCTTTTAAATACTTCCTCAAAAAAACTTGTTTGTCTATACAAACAACAAAAAAATCAGATTATACTGCAAGAATATTGATATTAGTTAAGTAAGTTCAGTGCTGATGGAAACGTTGGGTTTCATTTCAAATATTAAAAGATATTTGGCTTACATGAGTGACTGTGTTGATGAAACAAAAAAATCAGGCATTATCCAAACTTTCAAGACTTTACAAACTGTGCATCTTTCTCTTACTAACACACACGCCTAAATATCGTGTGTTTATGGGTTCATTCATCTACTGACTATTAAATAAATGGCCTAAAACAGGGTCAGATTAGAACAAAATAAATGTCATTTCTGGAGCGTTTTTCTGTTTCTCCAGCAGAACCAGCCGAGCTGTGACAATCACACAAATACAATCCTCCTCCCCCACTCCTCAACTCGACCCCGACGCCTCCTCCCCTCCCTCCACTCCATCAAATTGTGTTTTTGCCACAAATCAATAAACATTATCAGAGAGTGGCAGACTATGGGCTGGTGGAGGCAGCCTCTGTCTGTTAAAGCCCAGACCGCCCTGTCTCTATCACAGCCTGGGTGAGGAGGCCACAGCAGAAAAGCAAACAACTCAACACACAAGGCACTTAAAGTAACCGTAAGATGGAGGCAGAAAACCCAGAGAAACACTCTGGCAGTAGAAAACAATCCAAAAGAAAAGAACAGCAGCGATGCATTAAAGTGTACGCCAATAATCTGAGCGGCACGGGCTGATTCGACCACGCCACTCAACGTCAACAAGAAATTAACAGAAAAAGTCTTTAAACGCTCCCTAACCCATTAGGCCACTGTATTGCTGCTCTATGCTTGTCAGCTCGCTTTAGCTTTAGCGTCAGACGCCCCCGCTCTCTGAGAACCATTTAACTCCAAATAAGATGATTTTCAACCTGTCCCCACTGTCCTGTCCACTCAGGGCTGGAAAAGGAAAATCAGGGAGCCTGCCACACACCATTCCTCAATTACCATCCTCATTATTGTCACCCGCGTTCATTACGACTATTATCATCCTCCCTTTCCTGCTGCACCCCCTACACTTTAGGCTAGCTCAGGCCATTGTGGCTGTGCTGTTGGATGAAGGAGAGCAGCAGAATGGCGAGGCCGGAGCACTTCAGGTAATTAATAAAGCGAGAGGGGGGGCAGAGGAGAGGAGGTGAGTGCGTACTGCCTGTGTGTGTTTTTGCTGAAACGCCTGATTGGGGAGCTCACCTGCCGATACCCCCTAAAAGGTATTTCATTAGCGAGCCTTTTTACCATACAAGCAGAGGAACAAAGCCTCTGTTACGCCTGTCTCCACTCCAACTCTACGGGGCCCTCCAGGAGGCCTGTAGCCGTGGAGGAGCAGAGAGGAGAGGCTATCCCCGTTCATAATCTCATGACAAAAGGCAAAAAGGCATCATCCTATTAACAGCGTGATCTTCACCAGCTCATGCTAGCTCCTTTCCACGGGGGGCTCTCTTTTATTATGAAGGTGAGTGGGTGATAGGGAGCAGGAAAGACGCCTCCCCATTAGCCCTGGGATGAGAGGAGGTATGGAGGGGGGAGAGGAGAGAGGAGAGACCCCATGCTAGGGTCCTGCTTGGTGCCTCCTTCTATTCTTCAGAAGGAGAAGCCTTTGCTTGGACCTTTGGGGGCTGCCTTCTACCAGGTGATACAACACAGTCTAGTAAAACATCTGCAGCTCCACCTGTTCCAACTACATCCATTAACATGTCAGGGATCAGTCTTTAAGGGAATTCTTGCTTTAAATATTGAGAAAGCTGCAGCGTTACCTGCTCTGAAGAAATGGGAATACTATTTCTTTAGTTCTTCGGTGTTTCAGTAATGTGTAAAACTGCTGCTGCTGATCTGATGTAGCATCACAGGATTGTTTATGGCTCAGCCCTACGATTACATAAATAAACTGCAGATTAATGTTGATTAATTCACTCATTTCTCTGCTGCTCATTGATAACTAAAGAGCGATCAACTCTGTGCCACCAGGACAGTGAATTAAATTTGACTGGAGCCAGATGAGTCAGATCTCCTGAATGAATTCAGCAGGTTTTAAAGTGTGTTTAAAATGGTGAAAAGCTGAGGAACCAACAGCAGAGGAAGAGCGATAAGTCTGTTTTCCTGGTTGAGTGTTTTGTCTTCAGCTCAGTGGGGGTGCAGGCCTCCAGCCTCAGGTTACAGAGGAGTCTGAGCTGTATGTGTGAATGACAGCAAATCTGGGTTTGGTGTTACAGTGTGCTGAAGAGGTGGAGCTGAACTATTCCTTTTAATTTATTCCTTGGGTGCTACCTTTATACACTTGGTTGGCTGCATTTCACGCTGCAATCCTGACAATAAAGGTGAAATCATAACATCTAACACTACTGTGTTCACCTGCCAGAGGGCATAAAACAGTGGTATAAAAAAAAAGGACATTTGTCTTAAATATGAACCCAGTCAGCAGAAAATGGGTTGACACTGGATGTTCTTGCAAAAATATAGGATCTATCAAAAGTGGTCCAAGGAAGGATTAGTACTGAGGTAGCCCCTTAATGGCCCTGGCCCGGCCCGGCTCGACAGTCTGAAACTGTGTGGCTATTGATGCAGGTGGGGTGTGAAGGCTGGTCCTGGTGCTCTGATCCAACAGACCAGAGAACAGGTTTGCCCTGCAGTGACACACTTTAATTAACACTTTACATAAACGTGGGATACTTCAGAGTCAAGGTGCTCTTACAGGACTTGCAGCTGCCTGACAACCTATTAATGCAAAGCGCACACGTTCCCCTACTCACATAAGAGTCAGAATTATCTAATTTAGAGCGAGAGAAAAAACTTTGAGGGACATTTAAAAGGTACGTTGAAGTACAGATACTGCAGAGATGCACTACTTCCAACACACACACCTCCCCTCATCCTCCTACTCCTCCTCATCGTCATCATCATTGTCCTCATTCTCCTCTGTAGCCCAGTAAAAAGCCTGCGATGACCTGGGTGTGTCGCTTATTAACCTCCCCATCAGTTCTTATCAGCCAATGAATAGCCCAGTCATCTGCCCCTCCTCCTGAATCTGAGGGGGAATTTCTCCTCATGTCAGGACTATAATTCAATCCACACACACACACACACACACACACACACACACACACACACACACTGTAACATTTTGTCAACCTTGATCCTGGTGGGCTTCCAAGACTGGCGTGGACCAGATGTTACTGAAATTATCCACAATTGAAGGAAACAACAGAAGGTGTGTGTGTGTGTGAGGGCCAGAATAAATTAATGGCTGATTTCTCCCCTTGCTTTGATGGCATTAAGAGCCCTCTTCTTCTTCTCAATGTGCTGCGTTAAATGCTTTTCTCTCCTTCTCTTTCCCTCCATCTCTCCCTTCTTTTTTCTTTTTTTTTTGACAAGCAGGGCCACCCAGCTGAAAGCAACTGATGCAAAACGCCAGAGTAATCCCTCCACCCCACCCCTCCATCCACCAACACCACCCCTCCCGCTACCTTTAGTCTTTGACACAGTAGCCATTATCTGTGGGATTTAGTTAAACCAAACCTTCATGTATTTGTTAGGCCCTGGGTTCGTTTTCTCCTCTGACTGCTCTGCTTGAGTGTGGCCGGGCTGGGGGGAGCTTTCTTTCTTTTTTACATAATCAGTACAGCAAGTAGGAGACCCCTGAAGAGGGGGAACACAATGCCATCTAGCTGGATTCTGCTCAGAACGTTAAATATCTCAAAGTGTCAGTCTGTGTGTCCTGAACTTAAAAGCTCCAGCACAGGTATTTTAATGGCACTGATTAATTCAACCAAATTCAGTAAAACAGATCATATGATGCTCTAGTACCACAGTAGTGAATTCAGTTGAAAACATGACTTGTCTCTTGATATTTTTGTTACCGCCATCAGGTCAGTGCTGCAAAAAATGCTGGAAAAACATCAACAAGAAATGTCTTACTCCCTCTGTCATTATCATCCTGAACAAATCTATGTATTTATTTAACTGAAATACACACAACCTTAAAACCTTACTTGAAAAAAAAATCTCTTACTGACCTAAATCTCATTACAGTTCTCAATAAAAAAAAAACTATTAGCTACAACCAACGAGAGAAACCCAAAAAATGTCCTTGTCATGCTGCAATAAATCCAGAAAAAAAAACATATAACCTGAAATGTAAAATGAAAGCATGAGATAAAGGTGGTGGTCATAATATATTATATATATCACTAAAGACAGTGCAGTTCAAAGCCTCTCTTTACTTCCAGACTTGTTTCTACTGTCAACTCGTTTCTATAAAACCAGACTGAACTCTGAGGCCTTCGTCTCCGCACAGTAAAAGCGGTGTTATGGAGTCGCTGTTGAAATGTGCAGATAAGCCGGGGCTCGGCGGGGCTAAGCTAAGGTTAAGCCAGGTGGTTTAGCTGCCTGAGTGTGTGTTTACACTCACACTGAGGTGTGAACCATTTGGGGAGCTTAGAGAGGCGGAGAAACACGAGTTGATTTAGTGCTGCAGTGTAAACCTCAGTACCTGTTGATGGCGTTAATTGAGGCGGCTTAAGACAAACATCAGCACACATCTGTAAGGTTTCTGGTTCGGGCCAGGAGTCAGATTTAACTAATGCTTTAAGGGAATACACACTGGTTCAGTAGGACTACATATCAAGACTCATAGTCCTGCTAACTTATTATTTAATGAGACATTTCATGATTTAAACCAAAAATATTGGTGATTTTAAATGATCATATGTGTATAAAATTCTTGCACGGTTTGGACAACATTAACATTTAAGCTTTGTTAAATAATAAAGGGCTTTTCAGATAAATATATTTGTATTTTCTATGATACCCATGTCTATAATGTCATGTTACTCCCATTGTTGTTGTACCTTATAATCTTTTTATTTTTTTTTCTTATCATGTTTTTGTCATGCATTACAATGTGATTAGAAGTGTCTCTAAGTGAAAGAAATAACGTTAAATCTATGCAAGAATAACAAACGATAACCACTTACTAATCACAACTTAATGCATTATAACAGTGATTATAGTACATTATGAAAAGATTATAATTTATTACAACTGTGGGAATCACAATGGACTATGATACTTGCAAAAACCATGTTGGTGTCCAATGAAGTATTATGATACTTGATCTTTAATCAATGAATGGTCATTCATTGTAATAAAATCCTTTATGATATATTATGATTATTGTCATAAAGCATGATATTCATAACTATAATTTTATAGTGCTATGAGCAGATTATAACACATTCTAAGTATATTTAAGATGCATGAAAAATGTAGAAATCTCACATTAAGCCTTTAGTTTAGTATTTAGCTTTAAACACACAGATCAATACACTTTTATAGATACACTTTTATGTATTTAGTTATATGACCATGGACTACCTCTGCTCAATATTACACATTCTGTCATTGCACTACCTCTTTGCACAGTCTATATTTTCACCTTTTTTTATCTATTTTATTTTTTAATCTGCATTTTTTTTTAATTTATTGCTGAGCGTTCATCATTGATGGCAAAGGAAGTATTTTATTGTGGAGGAAAATTATTTCCTTACTGTTCACATGACAATAAAACACTTTGAATGTTGAGGGAGAAGAAGAATTTCTGAATGAAAAAGTGAGTGAGAGCGGTGATAACCCCCCTCAACCTGCTGACAGACAGCTGCAATGTGTTTAGCATAAGTAGCTCCGCCTGCTCCATTAGCAAAGAGAGAGAGGGAGGGTGTGTGTGTGTGTGTGTGTGTGTGTGTGTGTGTGTGTGTGTGTGTGTGTGTGTGTGTGTGTGTGTGCTCGACCCCCCTCTGGAGTAGATGTTAGAACAAATTTGAAGGGGTGTCATATTACACGCCTCGTGACAAGAGGCAGAGGGGAGGTGAGTGATGAATTTGCTTGATGAATTAATCTGCGGACCAGTAATGGCTCCGCTAACGACATTAGTCATCCTTCTTACATCTCACTAGTAGGCCTGTCTGTCCGTTACACAATCACTTCCTTCATCATCGTCCCTCCTTGTATGTGTCTTTGCTTCAGGGCAGCGTCTTCTCCTTTTACTGCATTATCATGTTATATTTTGTTAGGGAAAAAAAACAAATATTTAGGAGATGCAGAAGAATTAAGTCTTGGGTTTGTTTAATCGACTCCTTAATGTGTTTGTAAATGTGTCAAATAAATCCCCTCACTTAGGAACAGCATCACATTACATTATGTTACTGCCACTGGCGTGAGCTTTCATTCAATACACAAATGCTAAATTGCTGTGTTTAAATAGATATTTAAATGGAAATGTAATGGGAAAGACAGCTGTTGGTATTTGTAGCCTGGAGTGCTCATTACAATGGGAAATGGGGAGGAGTATGTATGGGGGTGGAGGGTGGGGGAATGACAACGGTAGCATGGCGAGCAGCTGTGTTAGCAAGTGAATGGTGTAATTACTGGCCAAACCTCTGTCATTAACCTGCATTGTCGAGTGCCACCACATCCGTTACCATAAGAAAGCCTTGATTAATTGACTGCAAGGCTGAAATTCAATTATGCAGTTAGGTCCCGGTTTGTTAACTAATAATCAACCACATAAAAAAAACAAACAAACAAACAACAAGAAATAACAAATATCCCCAGAGCATCTGAGCTACATGACAACATTTTCTTTATAACTTTCCTCAGAGATTGAAGGAAGATGAGGCTAAAACTGGATTAAAACGTGACGGCGTCACATCAGAACAACAAACTGATGTGAAAGGTTTTGAGCTGCAGCACAAAAAGAAGAAAAAAACAAACAAACACCAATAAGACCCAGTGTTTCATTTATCAGGTTCATGTGGTTGCAGTGCATGTCCTGTAGTGTTTGTTAATGAAACTTAACAAACTCTCAGGGAGAGAGGCACCTCCCAACAACCACCTCCACCTCCACCCTATCGTTGGCAGGCTGAGGGCAGGAGGAGTTCCCTGCCTGGTTGCTACAAGTTTAACTGACTCAGAAAAAGCATTTAAATTTATTAAGAGTGGCTAAAATTAAGCAAAACATCAGGAGGGAAGAATTCAAAGTAGCCCACCATAATTCCTGCTGTAGTCTCCAAACGTCTGCAGGACATGGCGAGCAGCTACACCCCCTTCCCCTCCACCCTCCCTCCCTCCCGTTGACTCCATCCGCCCGACTCGTTTTATCTGAAGATTCTCAGACAATGCCGAGAGGATCCCGTTCCCTAATCTTCCTAAAAATCCCCCTTTCATCCCCACTGTTAAAGAATGTATGAAAGGCCGACACCGAGCTGGAGAGAAAAAGAGAAGCGGTGCACATCTGGGAGTGCGGGTGGTGTCACTGTGCTGGACTCAGGGCTTTGTAGCTGGACGCCTGTGCAGAGACCCTGCAAGTTGACTAATTAAATTGTTTTGCTGCTCAAACATTCAAATGGCCGAGGAGATTAAGGGCATAGCCGGGAATGGGACTGTGTGTGTGTGTGTGTGTTAATCTGACCCAGTTGAACCTTGGAGTCACACACACATTTTCACACAAAACAAAAAGCTCAAATCCTTTGTTTTGTCCCCTCAAAGGCAAGAAAAAAGGCGATGTGTTTTAAAAGAGTGATCCCTAGATTTCTTTTCTTCCCCCCCGTCGGGAAGAACGGTGCATTTGCTCCTGAAGTGAATTCAAGATGACCACAAACACATTCCTCTGATGCAAAACCATTGATTCAAAGTGAGTGCTCTTTTCGTAACCCTGACGACGAAGACGACAAGAAGAAAATGACCACAGGCTGCTGAAAAAAGGAGATGAGTCCTCTTCAGGCCACGAGCTCGGCTTACGAAGATTACGGATAAACAACAGACGCAATCTGAACAACTTTGATCACAAATGACTCGTTGGACGAGCCTTCAGCGTAGCCTGTGTTTCTACTCAAGTTTGGCTTTATTGGGAGATTCAGAAGGAGCTTAATGTTACTTGATTTTCAGAAAAAAACCCCAAAAAACTCTGAAGCATCAACAAGAGAGTCGGAACACCTGAAAAACAAAGAGAGCGCTGATTAAAGCCAACACCAAACCTCACTCCTCCATCTTCCAGCCTGTGAACTGGGGAGGGTATTATAGTCTAAACACTTTCCCTTTCTGTCAGTACTGAAAGATTAGACTGGTTATCCCATTAAAGTTGGTAAAATGCCATTCTTGTGTCTTTAAGCTCTCGTATGGGAGGTCAAGATGAGTCCGCCTGCGCTTACAAGGCGTGCACGGATGTAATCTGCCCAAAGTTACAATAATTAATGTTAAGCTTCTTCGGCAATACGTTTGTGAAAGAACCGGCTCTGATAATATACTTAAAGCTGTTTGTGTTGCTGTGACGAGACAGGACGTGCATGTGAGCGTGAGCGGCGCTCATGAAGCCCAGCTTAAACCTTTAGTCAAACTATGAGACGCTGCTGCCACAATGCTGGATTAGGAGCACGACGGCATGGGAAAGAGAGCGAGGGGCTGGATCACATGACGCAGAGGAAACCACGTCACCATCAGGACTTCAGAGAGGATCTGTAGCCACAGAGGCTGCAAAGAGGTTTCTACTTTCTATGAATTTTATTATCTAAACAACTAAAGATCTTCAGTAAACCAACGGTGGATGAGAAACCTTTTGACTGATCTCTTCTATTTTATATTTTTCCTTTTACGTTTTTAAATGACTTCCTTAATTAATCCATCTATTTATTAATGTATTTATTTTTTAATGTATTTATTTCCATATTAATTTATTTAGATATTTATTTGCTCATTTATTTATTGGATGGAGGATTTTTTTTTTTTTTTTTTTTTTGTAAAATTTTTCATTGTTGCTTTTGCACGATCTGATGAACAGTCCTGTCCTAATCCTTACCCTAACGGTAAAAACTTTGACATTTGTCCAGGACTGTTAAGTACTTGGTGATATCAGATCATCTGTTGTTTTTAGCTTCAGTGAGGCACTTTTAACTGCGAATGTATGAAAAGTGCCATACAAATAAAGTTTGATTTCATTTGAAACATGTCAACAAACTCTTTTAGCTGCTTCTATGTTCTGCTTATCTGTAAAGTTGTCCTATATATTTAAGTTAAGTCTGTATGTCCTCATCCAACCTTTAAACAGCACATAATTTTCTTGTTCTTAGTAAGACGTTTAGGATGCCTTCTGAATTTGGATAATTCTGGCACGTTTTTATACCTTGTGCATTCATGAATTTACACTGTCCCTTCTCAAAGAAACTAAAACACAGTTTTAAAAAAGGGAAAATCAATTCGAAAGCAACCATTTGTAGATTCAGAATATGACTGTTTTTCCATAAAGCACACAGTAGCGATCTTAAATCCAAGATGATAGCAAATAAAACAAAAACGCGCCGACGATTGGCGACGTGCCTGCAGGCTGACTGACTCAGAGCCACAGGTTAAGCCGCTCTGCGATCCTCCACACAATCACACAGCAAGTGGAGGCCAGCGGCTTGTGCAGCGTGGCTGCATTGACAGTCCGTTTCGTCCCTTCCCTCAGATACTGACGTGGATAGGCTGCATGTGTTAAAGTACATTAAGCTCTTGCTGGATCCCTCCTTGTGCCATTCTCCTCTCGTCGACTCGCAGACACAAAGGCAGATTAAAAAGGAGCGCACCATAAAAACCCTGTGTCAATCTTATCGGCTTCGAGTGCAATTTTTAAACATATGTTAATCTGGGAGAGCTAAAACTCATTCTCTCCTCTCTCTGCTTGTTTATCTCTTATCAAATGCGCAGTAGGTGAGAGGCAGCTTTGCGGCATGTCTAAGTGCCATTATTTGGATAATTGCGTCCATTGTTGCAGGTTATATAGCTATTTGAAATGGGAGGTGTGTGTAAATAGGTGCAGGGGCCAGGTAGGGGGTGGTGGAGATATATTCAGAGGGGATTTTCTGCGAAGGCTACAAGATGCATTTGAATGCTCCTTCGTACCCCGAGCTGAATTATCAATAAGGAGCGTTTGATATATTTTTCTGTGCAACAATACCTTTAGAAAACCAACAATGCCCAGGTCAGGAGCATCAGCGGGAACACAATAAAAACGATTGGTATCTTAATTCGGATGAAAATTAGCATGGTGATAAAAGACATTAAAGATGCCATCAAAAGTTCAAGCTGTAGAGCACCATGTGCAAAAGGTTACAAGGAAACCAGACAGGCATGAAATAATATTCAAGTGACGGATTCAGAAATATTCTTCTCATATAATCAATAAAGTGTATAAATATTTGTTTTGCAGGAGGAGAACGTTCTTCTAATGGTGCATGTGTGAAGGACAGAGCTCCCAGTGGTGCAAGAATAACAAGTTCATTAGTCGAGGGGGGGCGCCGCAGGAATTCAAATCCCCCCCCCCCGACCCGGGCCTGGCCTCTGATTGGCTGGCTGCGTCGGCATGGCGAGACTCATTAGAGCCCAGCAGTAATTAAGAGTTGTTAGAAAGTGAATTCTCCAACCGCAGATTAGAAAATTAAACTATTTACTGATTACATATTAATAGAAGACAACAATGGCGCTTGCCATAAGCTTGGAAGGCAACCAAGGAATAAATCTGTGTACTTAATTACCATAAACAATGGGGGCATAGAAATGGAGTTTTATGCACACTCCCTCCTGTAATGTGTCTGATATCAGAAGACACTTGACAATTCTTGTTCAATTATCTCTATTATTTAATGTGCTGTGAACTGCCTCTGAGTAAATAAATTAACCACCCCAATTACTTGGGATTCATCTGGGGAGGGCCGCGGCGTAATAGAAAATGCTGCAGAAAGCTGCATTGTGCCCAAACCAGGGGAGACGAGGGGGAAGGAGGTGGGAAAGGGGTGAGAGAAAGGAGAAAGAAATAAGAGATCCACAGGGATAAAAAGGAATAAAGTGAATAAAAATTGATGCAGAGGAGCAGAGGGTTGAAAAAGAGACACGAAATAAAGAATACAGATGAAAAAGAACATCAAGTAACTTGTTAAAAAAATATTTAAGACTGCAGGCAAACATAAGTGCATTTATGAGCAGAATGAGAAACTTTAAGAGGAAGCGAGAGGAGAAAGGATGACAAAGTGAAGGCATGTGACATCAAAGAAGGGAATAGTGAGGAGCAGCAGAGCACAGTGGATCTTCCCAGGCTTTCTGCTGGTGGAGCAGAGAGATGAACAATCAGCCATGGGTCAGTCGGTCTGTCTGATCACATCTGCCCATCAGTCCTGCAGCGCTGTGCACCTCCTCAGCACCGCTGCACACTGAGCGCACAAGTTTACCTCAAGAGCTCCGAATCATGTGATCATACGGGCAGCGACGACATCCACCCTGCTCGGCCAAGTCTAGGAACTTCTGGGTGTAATATAATCCAGTGGGGCTCAAAGTGGGGTCCGGGGACACTCAGGAGCCCCATAAGGACTCCTGAGTGTCTCACAAACAGAGGAACTTCACTGTAATTCCATCCATAAGCAACACAATGACAGAATATGTGCAATATTACTTAATATTTTAGTTCACTTTTTTTTTTTTTTTTTACTGTGTCTTTACATTTTGTGTTCCTTTTATTGTTATTCCATTAGGCCGAGAGTTTATTATTTGTTGTGTTTTTTATTCTTATGTTGTTATTTGTGAGCAAGTATTAACTCATTGAGTGTCAGCTGCTTTATAAAACAGAAAGTGTCTTGTTCCAGTGTTTTTGCCCATTTTGAGTCATATTTCAAGACACAGAATATTTTGTACTATGACTCTGAAAACAAGAGAAGACTGTATTTCATCATGAAAAAAAAACATTTGTTTTTATCTTGTTCAGTTCTTGTTTTATCAGAGTAGAGGCCACTTTCACCAAAATTAGGTTGTAGGAGACCGCAATCGACAACCCTCCCAACAAAAAACACTTTTAAATGATGTCAAAAGATGTTAATGACACTCAAAGAGTTAATAATGTTTTATTTTTTTTTCTCTCTTATGAATATTTGGAAATTGTTTTCATACTTTCCATAATAAAACATCTTCCCTGGGACAAAATCTTGTCAAATGGGTGTCTGCAGTTTAATTTACATTTAAGGGTCCTTGAATCCGTTGTTTGAGATCCACTGATCCAATCAATGAAGCACATTAATACAACTCCTCAGCGTACAGCGAACACTAAAACACTGCTGACCTTAAAGTAGAAAATTAGTTTTAAGAGAAATCTCTCAACACATCAACAGCAGCTGTGATTCCTCTGTAACATCCAGCCTTCACTGCACCTCTGTGTCTTTATGAACTAATCTTTAAAATAGTGGAAAGTGGTGTCAAATATTATTTTTTCTCTCAAAAAATCAACTGTTTGTCTCAGGTTGGCAGAAGTGTTTCTATCTCTATTGTCTCATGTTTACAGGTGGGGCAGGGACAAGTTCTTCATTAATCACAGGTGTGTTTTTCGCGTAAGAGGAATGAAATCAATCATGTCCAATTCCTTTTTAAGCCAGGTGCACCTGCATATTGGTATATTGCTATTTAAACTGGAGAGTCGAGCGGTTTTCTGCTGAGGAAACCGATCTGCTCATGCCATCACGCAATCCTCCCGTCAACAAGTCCATTTGACAAAATGAGTAAATACACAATAACGTAATTAACTGGTGCGACATGGAGGAGAGACATCTGTCCAATGAGCTTTTGTGCCCAAACAAAAATAGTTATATTATAATTCACATTAAATATGACAAACGTGTTGATCAATAATGAAAACTGTGTGGATGTCTGATGTGACCCAAGTGGGCTCAGATGAAACGGGCTGTGAGCAAGAGAGGTGTATCTCACTGTCTGAATAATACAAACTTTAAATAGAAGGAAAATATGTGTGCTACTTTCTCTGGATGGGCGTAAGTACATTTATTACACAACCTGGGTGTGAAAATGACTAAAAGGCCAAATTGGTGATTGGCTTGTTGAACTATCATCAATTCAACTTTTATTGGTGTCCAAGCTCATTTAGATTTGATGAAAGTAACAGTCTGTGAAATGTCTTTAATTGCGCTGTGACTCTAAGTCCCTAAACTGAACCAGACACTTAGACATCTAATTAGATATTGGGGACACTGGCTGGCCTTCAGGAGTGTGGCTGGCAGAGTAAAATATTTGCTGGTAGCTGGTGCAGGCACCAGTCAAGATGTGATGGATCAATACCGGATGTTTTGCTTACAGCCAATCAGCCACAACTTCAATCAGACATTCTGGGTCTGGAGAAAAATATCTATCATCTATGACAGCCTATAGAAAGGTGACCTCCGTTGCCGAGGTGATAAAGGTTACTTTAGTTACCACCTGTCACCGGCGCGTCTCGCTCTGATGCCTGCAGACCTCGGCCTAAAGGCACAATCCATAACCTATTGGATGAGTCTCTGGGATAAGTGCTGCAAAATGAGATATGGAAACAGAAATGCACTTTCAGGAAGTGAGCAAGGTGCTCGGCGTCATGGGGCAACTTTTCTTTCCCTTTGAGTTTGAGGGGCATGCTTTCATTCTGTAATGAGTCACTACTTTCATTTATAAGTAGCACTGCCAAAATGTGGCTTCTGATAAATATCATATCACCCCCACATATATATATAGCGCTGCATCATCCAGCAGTCTGTGTGTTGACTTGTAGAAACCACATTTTCTCCATTTCATTCGCCACTGATGTTACAAAGGGGTGAAAAGCAACCAAGGTGAATTCTCTTTGTGATATCCTTTCATTATTTTGTCCTCGCCTTCCCTGTTGTCACCTTTTCTAGCGAATCATATTTTTCAGGAGGGGACTGCAGAGATATATATATATATATATATATATATATATATATATATATATATATATATATATATATATTTAAAACTATATAAAGAGAAATTGTTATGGCTGAAGGTGTTTGGAAGTAAATAACCTGGCGTCTTGCTGGCTAGTGGCTGATTTATCAGTGGGTGAAGAAGGAGAAGAGGGAAAAACAGCCCTTCAGATTGACACAATGGCGTTCGCTCCGACAGGGGAAGAGGGCACGGAGGCAGGGAGGGAGGCAGAAAGCGAACACAACAAACGCAGGAGAGATAGTCTCGATATCAGCGCCCAAATGGGATGGGAAGGTGAGCACAAATCCCACCGCCCCACTTTCCTTTTCTAAAAACCTGCGCTTCTATCCTCCCCATGTTGCTTTTTTAGGCTTTTGGGGGCTAAATCCACCAAGGTGGGCACTGATACATCAGAAAAAAAGCATGAGAGCTGCTATTAAATTACTACAGCAAATGCTGCCGCGACACTTGCAGAACATTTGCAAATTTTTACACTTCCTAGAACCATGTATTTTTTTTCTCCAACAGCATTCTTGGGTGAGGAACGGGATGGTTTAGGATCACAAATGGGATGCTATTCTCCAATTTCAGTTAGGGACTTAACGGAGCCAAGGCCCCTCTTTTGGCTCGGCACACTGTCTCATGTCTTAACAAGGCTTTACCCACGGCCAAATCTTAAATAAAAACCTTCAGAATCTGGCTCCGTACGCCAAACCAGATTGCACTTTGTATGCGAGGGTGTGTAAGCATTTGTGTGTGTCTGTCGTGGATTTGTGAACTGTGGCGGTGCTCATGTTGTGTTGCCTCCTGCTTTTTATTTTTTCCTCTCGCCTCCCTTTAACTCACCCCCGTCTTTCCTTATACAGCATATCAATGAAGGCCAGATATGTACTAGGGGAAGGAGGGTGTGTGTGTGTGTGTGTAGCCGTGCATGGCTGAGCGCACTGTTCAATAGTGTGGAGGCTGGCTGGCTGGCTGGGGCCGCGGCTGGCAAACGGCTGCAGCGGAGACTTCGGCTGGGGCGCCGCTATCGCACCCAGTTATCGTTTCCCCCATGAAGGGCTCCCTTATCACCCCGGCCCAGAGAGGTCTCCCTTCTTCTCCCATCCCCGAGACACACTCCTACTCTCCCTCCCCACCCTCCCTTCCCAACCTCCTCCTCCTCCCTCACCCCCACCCATCCCCTCCTTTCATATCCACCCAGCGCTCTATCGTGCAACATTCAACCGAAAAGGGAGGGTGGTGGTGGGGGCTTCAAAGATTCTCACATAAATACACACACACTCCCCGTGTGTGTGTGTGTGTGTGTGTGTGTGTGTGTGTGTGTGTGTACGCTCAATTTGCCAAAACAGTTTTTCCAGTGTAATTGGGCTTGGGGTACCTGTGTCCATGAGATAGCGCAGCCTCTTCTCCACGCGAGCTGCTCGGGCGTCTATGTGCCTCTGCTCGCTCTCCAGCGCAGACAGCTCCCCAACCACATACTGACTGGTGTCTTTGAACGCCTTCTGTCAACCAGAGAGAGGGAGAGAGAGAGAGGGAGAGAGAATGGCATCAATGAGAGAGAAGGAAGAGGAGTGCGACAGCTTTAAACAGAGACAGAGAAAAAAGGAGGGACAGAATGAGGGAGAATAGAGAGAAAAGAGGGAAGAAGCAGAGGAGAGGAAAAAAAGAGAAAGATGAATGAGCAAGAAATGAAAAGTTATGAAGCAGGAGGAGAAGGAAGTAGATGTGCACAAATCAGCCATACGTAAAAACAAAAGATAAAGTTTCACAATAAGAAATAAAAAAGCAGCTGGTGAGTAACTGTTGTTTCATCTGAGCTTTGTTTGATTTTTCTGAATTCCTGGCTCACGTCTTCAGAACCGCTTTATGGAAAAATGAGCAGCAGAACTGTGAATGAAGACGTGTTGACGTAACACTAACACTTGCAAATTAAAGGATGCTTTGTATGTAACTGCTGATCATGTTACCGATCAATCAACCAACCTGAAAACATGTATTAAAGGGACTAGGGAATTTAAAGTTGACTCCTTCTGACTACTTGATTAAAATCAAAAATAATGGATGATAATTAACGGTAGAGTTGGTTAAAGAAGCAGCATAATTTTGAAAAGCTGCAGGCGACAGCCCTCCGAATAAAGACCATCACACTTTATTAATCAATGACAGATTATTCATTCACATCTTCAAATCGGTCTCAATGTAAAAATTATTGGGATTATAATCTCTGTACTTTGCACATTCTTTATACTTTATAATGTCAACATCTTGGACACTTGAGAGAAACCCTTTTAGTCATTTTTCATATTTATGTCATTTCTTTCTATCAATGTCTCCAGACATTTATCTTATTTTACTATGTTTATTGATAAGCACCAGAATACATTAAGTTTGACACCAAACCTGATTATGAGTTTATTTCCCAGTTAGATCTCATACTGTTGACATCCAGTCCTCAGTTAATCAATATTAAAATTCACGGTGACTCCACACTGTAGTCATCTCTCACTGAGCTTCGGCCTTTCGTTGCTGTGCACTTATTACAACAAAATCTGCAAAAAGGTTTCTGAACAGTTTCTTGTTCTGAATATTTACATCAAGAGAGGCAGGAAGGAGAAACAGACTAAACCGCAAACGTCACAGAAATCATGTAACAAGTTGTCTTATATACTGTACATATATTTTTGCAGTGCAGCGTCCCTTAAAATAAACCTCACCTGCACAGATTCTGCCATTTCAGGTAAGTCTTCAAACTTCTCACACACACACCATCAGTGTATAACCACACACACTTCATAGACTCTCCATCTCTGACCCCTCTTCACCTCTGTCTCCTGACTGCTTGCTATTCTCCAGAGAGACTCCTCTGAGAGAGAAAATGTTTATTCAAATTCACTACTGAGGATGCATCCGGAAAAAAAAATATCTCCATTTTAGTGCTGATGCACTTCGTTTTTCTTAATGGGAAGGAGAACTAGTGAGCAGGAGAGTTTTTTTTCCCCTCTCATTCCACCCAGGCCAGCACTTTTTCCTGCACTCTCTCCAGCGTGCACGTGTGATTTGTGCATGTGTTGATTCCCAGCAGCGCCCTCTTTCCTCCTCCTTCGCGTGCTCTCGCTCTATCACCATATTTTTCTGTGGCAAATCAATTTTACACATGATCAGCCCACTCCCCTTGCCGCGCTCGGCCCAGCCGTAATTAAGAGGAGGGAAATTACCATATATATTATATTAATGCAAACATCATTCAGCAGGTAATTCTTGGCTGATCGGGATAATGGAAAGGTTGAACACCCATTAACCCTGGGGCCCAGGCACTGGGAGGAGGGTGTGTGTTAGTGTGTGTGTGCATGGGACTGGGGTGGAGGGTCGAGGGCTGCCTGCGAAGAGAGATTCACCCCATGGCCTCTAGCGGCACACACACTCTCACACACACACACATTCATTGAAATAATAGCACTCTTATAGACACACTCTTTGTACGCACAAGTTCAAACACAGGCCGAGAGGAGAGTGAGCACACTTGAAGGACACTTCTTCACACACCTCTGAATGACAGCTGATATCTACCATTGTCATAATTACAATCTGTTAGATCAATACTTGGGTGTCTCGGTGTGGAAGAAGAGGACAGTAGAGAGAAAGAGAGCGTGAGGATGAGAGGTGGATGAGGCGAAGCAGAGGAGCTCAGTGATGCTGACTAACAGGAGAGGAGCAATTCAGGGATGCAACCTCCCTCATCACTCTTTTATTCCACCTGATCGTATTTACAGCTGAAGGATGAAGATCACAGCACAAACTTTATATTTTCCTTCCTGCAAGTTGTTGCATGTGGGGAGAAGTTTAATGCACGGCGATTTAGGGGAAAGAAAAGGACAAACCTCCTCTTCAAACGGTCTGCGGATGTCGAGGTCCGTCGGTGAACCTCGATCCTCCTCGGCCTTCTTCAGGTCCTCAGGAACAGACTTCTGCCTCTTCACCTCTGGTGGGACGACGGAGCATGAAAGTTAAAATTAAAAGACAGATTCACAGTGAGATACTCGAAAGAAGTTGGGGGTTTTGTTTTACTTGTGTTATTGCTATTGAAAAATAGAAACCATCTGTTTATTGTAGTTGTGAGGCACACACACAATGGCTGAGGCGTAACGCTCCATTCATGGTGTTCTTTATGTATTGATAATTCATTATGTGTTCACAACTGAGCTTTCTTTACGTGGCACTTGATATCTTGGAGTCGATTTATTGACTGTTGTTCGCAGCAACAGAGGAAAGTACAGAGCTGCTTTCAAACTGTCAGTGAATGCATCACCAGTTACCTGCTCTCAGGTGTGAATGCATGAGTGCAAACACACCTCCCTGGGTAAATGCTGTATATATAATGTGTGTGTGTTTGTGTTGCAGTGACCCCCCCACCTGGTCTGCTCTCCACATACTGGCTGAAGGACTTCAGCTGTGTTTTCCTGACTGCAGAATCCTTGTTGAAGACCACTGGACTGCGCAGCCGCTCTGTCGCTCTGCGCAGCCGCTCTGCTCGCAGCTCCTCAGCGTTGTTCTGTCAAACACAGAGAGGAAATGTGCTGCTTAATGTCGCTGCTCACAGGAATACAATAGAGTGATTCAAAGGTGGTGGTCGTGTGATTGATCGAGGTGGAGGTACAGTATTTCTGGTGTAGGTCCAGTAACACAATAATGTGCGAACATCACAAATAACTGCATATCGTCACATAAAACTGACGTAACTTCAGCTCAATTCCAAACAACAGCTGTTGTAAAAAGATTAAATGAGCAGTAAGACCCCAAACAGACAAATAGAAAGTTGGTTAAACTTGAAATTACTACGGACTTTAAAGACAATGTGAGCTTTCAGCGTGTTACTTCTCCACATCTCATCCATTATTCTGTCAGCCTCTACCAGCCACTTAGATCTGCTCTCAGGCTTTTATTAGGCAGCCGTTTCAGGATTTCACAGCTGCTCTGATTACTGAGACCAAAAACACACACAGCCCACACGTAAACACACGTGTGCGCAAACAACACGCTTGCTGACAGGCCATGAGATAAATCTGGTAGAAGTTGATATGTTAGACACACACACTCTCTCTCATTCTCTGCCTCACTCATGAGAGAGACAAAAAGCAGGCAATTAACTTGACTTTCAACAAAACCCCGAGCCAGAAAATATATTCAGATTATGCAAAATGCGAAAAAAAAAAAACAGCAGCTATTGTTTTCAAAGCGAACATGTGTTAAAAAGCTGCACGCTCCCTTCTTCCACTATCAAAAACGGCGTGCAGAAATGCTTTATTACCGGGGGCCTCCGAATACGCCAAGCCGAGTGGAAAAGAAACCGACTCTGGCTAAGATTGATGCCGTGGCAACGTTAATAAGACGGCGAAACGTGTAATAAAGTCGACAATTAGGGCAAACATGTTCCACCGCTTGAGACGGAGGGAGATAGTCAAGCAGGGTGTGCAGAGAGAGGAGAACTAATAGAGACGGTGAGGGCGGGGAGCGAGCTGCAGACGGTTGTTAGTTTAGCTTCACATTATTGACTTTCAAAAACAATGCCAGCAATTAGTCTGTTCTCACTTTGTTTTGTCTATTAGTCCGTCCGCTTCTACCCGCCTCTTAAAAGCTTGTCAAATTTATGAAGTCCTACAGACAAAATGCCCAATTAAACATTTTAAAACATCCTGTAAGGCCAGAGCTTGGATGTGTGGAAGTGTGTGTATGTCAACTTAAACTTAAGGGCAACCCAGAAGAGCAGAGTTAAATGACTGAGGGGGCAGATAAGAGCCGTCTCTAAGAACTGGATAGCTTTTATTTACCTCCGAAATAAAACTAAACTTATCTTCCAGTGAAAAGTGACAATCATAAAAACACATTATTTTTGGTTTCTATCAATGTTAAAGGCTGCAACTTAAAATTTCAGCAGTCCTAAAGGACAATTTGTTATCACATGTGATTATTTTGACTGGTATTTCCTTTTGACATCATAATTTATCAATTTGTTTGCACTGAAAAGCATATTAAAATGAGGCGTGATGATAAAGGTGTGATTTTTGTGCGGATATATACACCAAACACATTTTCTGAAGCCAGGACGTCTCTGCATCCTCATTATTTACACATTTTTCCTTTAATGAAAACTGCTCCTCCTGTGATTTGAAAATTGCAGTAGATTGTATTGGGATTTCAGTGAAATTATATAAAAGTTGAGACTGTTGAGACAGATATAGCAAGAAAAAAATGTTTAAGTATGTGAACATCGCTGTCTCCACTGAAATATCCAGCTTATTGTTACAGAATTTCATTTACAGGAGTAAACTGGGTGCTCTGATTATGTCACAACATCATATAATCTACAGTAGGATGACAAAAAATATCTCTTGTCAAAGTATGTCTATTAACACCTTTCATGAAAGGAGAAGTGACAGTGTTCTGTATTACTCAACCTGGTTGCCGCTGACTAATGACGAAGACGCAGGTAAAGAAAAATTTTCTTTGTAGTTTCCATAATATTTATAGAACAATAAATTAAAAACCACTCTGAGCCTGTCAGCGGCAAAAACAAACACATTTAGAGGACAGCAGATGGATGGATCAAGAGCAGCTGCAGCCTCCCTCAGTACTTCGACTCAAAAACATACTGAAGTTACCCTTTAAAACCTAACATGTCGCCGGCGACACATCGCACATGCACAATTTGGATTACCATAATTACATAACGGTTGCGCTTTACAGCCAGTATGGTGTCATTACGGTAATTTCACTCATGCCTTTCTCCCTTGTGGTAAAAAAAAAAAAAAACGCTGCTATACAGTTTCCATTTTATGGCAGATTTTTGCACATTAGGGACAAAGACTCAAAATTGTGTAGTGAATAGTTTTCATACTTTTCAAATTTCAACTTTAACATGCAAAAAAATATTAATTTCAATTTCACTGCTTTTGTCTCCTCCAATGAATCTCTAAAATCTAATTCCCATTTGCAATAAATTGTAAATAATTGCTAGATATTATCATTTCTTCTGACTAAGAAACGTTGAGGGTTAAAGTGTCATTGAGCTGCAGTATCATCAGTGTTGGGTTCAGTTTGAGTCTCATTCCAGCCACCCTCTCATCTCTGAAGCACCCTTAGTGCCACAAGTTGAATATTAGTCCATCAAGTGACTGATTCTATGAATATTTCATGTTTGTTTACAGGAAAAGTGCAACAAACACTGATAATTGGATGTCAAAGGACTTATTGGATTAATGTTGCTGTCCTTGTCATATTTTCAGGGGAAGGATTTGTTGTTTTTTTTATACATTTTAGTCTGCTGAGTGGTGAAAAACTGCAAACCTCTGCAGGATGTACAGGGAACTGTTGGTTTAGCAAAAGAGTAAATCCCTAGAGAGACTGATTAGCACGCAGAGGCCGTCGACCCAATTATTACTTATTGTTTCACTGACATGTTCAATGGACTAGACTAAGAGTTTAACACCAGAGACAGCACATGTACAGACGTTCAACACCTTCTTCAAAACTGTGCAGTATCTTTCACACAGGCAGCAGCTGCTCACTCAGCTGATCTCTTCCACTCTGGGATAGGCAGATATTGTCCTTCCCCTCCTTCTATGCTTTTTATTCTCCCTCTGTATCTCTTATCGCAGCTATCATCGCAGTGGTGATTCAGTGCCTCTGGTGTGTGTGAGCCTGAATGTGCATGCAGGCGGCTGCGTGACTAACGTTGCAGTCTGCTGAGCGTCGCATGGCCTTATCGTGTGCTACCGAGGCTGCGCATACACACAATCGCTAATGAGTGTGTGTGTCTGTGATGTTCCTGCAGGTCGTTCCACCGCCTGAAGGACTTTTGGGATGCCCAGTCCTCCCGGGACGAGACAGTTTATCCTTTAAAGGACAGAGGAAGTCATATGACTGCAGACGCACAAACATATTTATGTTCGTAAGCATATTTGTTTTAGTAATTTGTGTTGAGCACATTCTTTTTGTGCAGCTTCACATTTATATCCCATTGTTGATGAGGTATGGAGAAACATTAGAGAAGCAGTTGAGTACAAATCATAGGTGGAAATCAAGAACCGACCCAAACCGTCCCATTCATTGGATTCAAATGCATGCCTCCATGGTTAAATTCCTTTTACTGATTAACTGATGTTGCAAGAACTCATGCACAAAGACGTCATTCTCTGCATCTACACCACTGATGAACTAGAAGTAGATATGCCACAGTTTCATACTGAAATTAAAATATTTGTACACATCTCAGCAGGTAGAGTGCCATAATACTCTGCTGTTGCTGCTTCCTGCTTAAACTGCGTATGCTCAGTGTTGAATGGTCATGTGATATTTTCAGTCAGTATTACAACATTTCCAAAACGCTTCTGAAAAGAACTGAGATCGTTTCCGTTTTAAAACGTATTAGCGTGGATGTAGCCTGAGCCTTTTGGGCTCTGAACACAAGAGGGTGTTTGTGTGAATCGATGATCAAAGACGCCCTGCGCTGCCGTAAGCACAGAGGGTTTCACTTGTACTGACAGCCACACACACACAAACACACGCTCGCCTTAGTCCACTTGACATTCAGAATCAATTAAAGCGATGTTAAGACTGGCCAACTACTTGTTGTCGACTCAATATTCACATCAGAAGATGACACATGCAGCCTTCACACAACACCTGTCTGAAAAGGTCATGTCCAATCGAAGAGGGCCGTTACATGTTATGTAGAGCATTAAGATGCCACTGTGTGTGGCTTTAGACAGACTCATATGGACACGAGGGGGATAAGTGACGGTCTCACATGAAGTGGTCCAACTGACTGATGTGTACACAGGGTCAGTCATCTGACAACAGGGGTCAATCGGGCCTGATTGATTGGACGGAGCCTTTGATGGAGTGGAGAGACAGAGGGAGATAGAAGGAGAGAAAATACAGACACCCAGTGGGTGTTTTAAGGTGGAGTTGAGTGCGTACCTCCAGTCCTTCTGTGGGGCTGACTGGGGAGGCCGAGGAGGCGGTGGGTGAGGATGAGGAGGAGGTGGAGGACGGGGATGAAGGGGAGGTGACTCTTCTTGGGCTGACCTCCACCAGCTTCTTCAGCTTCAGATCCACATGTTTACTATTTGTTCCTGGAGAGAGAGAGAGAGAGAGACAATTAGAGAAAAGATAAGTGTAAAACAAAACCACAGCATGACACAGACACTGTGCAGAGTTAAAAAGACAGGAAAGGGGAGAAAACAGTTTGCATTCATGCACACACACTCAGGAGACACCATTGATAAGGAACTTAGAGACACATGAGAGGGAGGGACATACAGTAACTGTATGATGTGAGTGACTGATAGAGATCTGGACAGACCAGGCAGCCTTAAGTCCTGTTTGTACTGCAGAGAGATGCTGAGGTACTCAGTGTGCATTGCTGGGAATATCACCATGGTAACCATGGGCCAAGATAGAGAGGGAAGCCAGAGAAAAACAGACATAGCCTTAATTGTTAAAGGGAAGACACTGCAGGTGAACAAGTTAACTCATATAAGCCACTATGAACCTTGCCCAGCTAACTACTTACATCAAGATGATTTATTAAATATGCGAAGAGACATGATGTTTTTAAATATGTGGTAATTTGCATACATTCTCCAACACAGACATTTGAACATTGGATAAAATCTGTTTTTTTTTCATTTTGTTATAAACTGACTGATATCTAGTTTCATCCCTCCATAAATAAGACAAAAGATAAACAAATCCATCTCTGCATGCTTTTGGGAATAAAATGATGTAAGTGGAAATCTCTGGCTAAAGATATGGACTGTAAGATTTTTGAAACAGTGCACCAACAACACAAACTACAACCTTAAATCAACTGAATCAAAGGTTCTTGCAGGACTGATACATTAGGCTGCATTAGGTTTACTTACATGTAATAAACTAAGTAATAAACTGTGTATTATCATCAAATTTTGTACTAAACGTGTATTTTTTGTTATCTTTAGGTCAAAACTCTCTCCAAATGAGAGTCGATGATCAACATTCATAACCTTAATATATTTGCATCAATGTTAAAATAATCTCCTTTCAATCACGTTCATTTTCTTCAAACTATTCTCTTTCAAACCTCACCCCTTCCATCCATTTCTAATTTGTTAGCTCTATTCTTTCTGCCCTCTCTCTGCCGTCCAGTGGCTGCGTACAGCTTTATTTTCCAGGGAATGGTAACCACAGCTTCCTGCCAGGCCAGACCACAGCACTGAAGAAGATGAAAGAACAGGAGGGCAACCGTTTCATGTGTTACCTCCCTCCGTGACACACACACACACATCCTGTGATGCATGCACACAGATGCCAAACGAAGACACACACTCTTCAACACAAGGATATACAGCAGGACGTGGAGGGAACGACCCGAGCGGCAGGAAAGTGACGACAAACACTGAACATTTAACTCCAGGATGAAGTGACACATCAGCTAGTTCAGTGTTAAAATCGCCGTCCATTTCCTCCACAGCTACATGAAAATTACCGCCAGCAAAGAACAAGAAAAGGAAAACACAAACAACCAGTGCAGAGATAGTACGCTTCAAAGCCACAGGAAGCATTTGTCTGTTTTCATGTTTGTTTCTTCTGGTCCTTCACTCTACTCTCACCTATCTTACATCGGCAGGAAATTTAAGAAGAAAATAAATACAAAACAAAGTAATTAGTTTACCTCTGAAGATTTGAGCAAATGCCTTCCTGAAGATATGCTTTTATTCTGGTTTGGGGAGCACTTTTCAGAGTTTATTAATTACTTCTTAAATAAGTTTTTAATGAAAGGAAAATTAAAAACCAACAGGAGCACTGTAAGTTAGTTCAGTCAGAGGAGCAAGTAAATAGAGGATAAGTCATGATGATGAACTGAAAGACAGACGGCGTGCATTCAAGTGAGAGTAGAGTTTAAAAAAAGTTTACTTCACATGACAGGTTGTGTGAGAGAAGTGACCACTGGATATGATGGAAAACAGGTAGGTGAGTTAGTTAAAAGACACCCAGGACAGTGAACCATGCAGCAGCACATAGCTAGTGATTTTACCCAGAGATGTTAGCTCAGAGCCAGGGTTAGTAAGCTCCAGGGGGACGGTGCTGGAGGTGGCTCGAGGAGAGGCCTCCAGCTGCAGAGGGTTAGTAACCAGCGAAGATGCAGATGTGGCAGCAGCAGTGTCATCATCATCATCACCTCCACCACCAAAACAGAGCTGCTCTTCCTCAGCCCTCCCCTCTTCCTCATCCCTCTCACCATCGACACCCTCTTCATGACCTCTCGCTCCATCCAAAACATCTGTGGGTGTGGAGGGAAGCAGGTATAAAAGGGAGAAAAGAAGTGAGAGGACAGGTGTTAAATGAGTGCAGAAAGGAAAGCTTGGTTAGTTTGTGTTAACGGGAAAAGACCTGAAATGTTGCTTTGGTGGAATAAAGCTAGTATGCTTCTTGTTGCTACTAACTAATAAATTATACATATAAACAGATTCATCGTCTAAAAAGGCAACAGACTGAATCTGAGAGACAAGGAGGGACTTTGATTGATTGATGTCCATCTGTCAAATGGTTCATGTGCATCGGTGCACAAATATCTGACACACAAAGTGAAAGCGAGTCCTCAGTTTAATTCCCCCTCATTCAAAGATCTGTTGCCTGCCTTTCTTGTTCAGGATAAAAGAGGCAGGCCAAACAAAAACCACAAATACATGAAAGCACATATTCCATTAAGTCTCCTGAGGGGCTCAATAGAAACAACAGCGTCTCCACATTAGGACCAAAAGGAAAAAAACAAGCAAGAAGAAACTCAAATGGAGACCTGAGCAGCTCTAGCTGCATGGATAACCCACCATGGATTAAAACAAAACAATCAGTAAACAGCGTCTGACATTGTGAGCTCCCCTCCTCTGCTATTTACTACTTGGTGGGTAGAGAGGCCGAGAACAAAGAGAGAAGGAGAGAGAATCAAAATAACAGCATTTCCTGTTTTTTTTTCCTTCTTTTTTTCTAATTTGCTAGCTGCGATGCGAAGCGTGCTCGCAAGCGCCGTTCCTGCGTGGCTGGCTGGGGCCTAATTAATGGGAGGCCATGGTGATGGAGTTTGGAAAGTTTCTTTGCGGGCAGACTGTTGGAGGGGGCAGCAGGGCTGCATTAAAGGACCGTGAATGGTGTTGAGGGGAGAGGGAGAGAGAGAGTGTGGGGGCTAGGATTAGCCGTTCTGCTCGGCAGGCCTTGTGTATCACAGCCAACAGCATTTCTCTCTTCTCCTCCTCACCACCTCCTCCTCCTCCTCTCTTGTTCCGTTCTTTCCTCCAACTCCATTTTTAATGAGATCAACAATTAGTCCAATCCAGAAAAGCTGAAAGAACAAATAAATCAAGTGCTACCCTTCCTCTTCCTCCTTTCTTTTACCTAACTAGTTGCTGCTCTCACTTCTTCTTCTTGTTTTGGAAGTTTTCATTTTCTTTTCACCTCCACGCTCAGGTTACATATCCGTCTCCCTGTCTGGTTTCTCCTGACAGATTTTCAATGATCGATTAAACCTTCCACTCATTTTCTCTCTTTCTCTGTAATGTTCTCGTCTTTGGCTAATGTTCTGTAACATTAGTTAAAAAAAATAATGTGAATTGGGCACGTTTCATCTGGTTCAGTTTAGGCAGCAGTTGGCGCTACAGGCTACAGTTGAGACATGGCTGCTAGTTAACAGAGCAGAAAAAGAAGTCGAGGATGGTACAAAGCAGGTTACCTTTGTCCACAATAAAAAACAGAAAGATCTTTCATGTCAGCTAGTATGGTTAGTAGGGGTGGGTATTGACAGGGACTTCACGATATGATATGCATTGTGATACTAGAGTCACGATACAATACATCATTGGAATATTGAGACATAATTTAAAATATTTATGAACACATATTTCCGTACAGATGCACAACTCCTGACTCAAATGAGAAAAGTAATGGAGTAGCCCATTATTAAATGTCTGTTATTTGAGAAATGTGTCATTTACTGGCTGCATTTCGGTGCCCGCTTCACTGCTGTTAAATGGATATCATCAAATCCAAATAACATCAGAAATACTCCAAATGGCTCCAAAGTGAAACGGATGAGTAAATGGTAGCATTTTATCCCAGAAATAAGATCCAACTTGTAAAAAAAATGGCACTTCCTCTTTAAGAAATTAAAAATCGATATATATCACAAGAAAAAGTATTGCGATACATTGGCATATCAATATTATTTCCCACCCCTAATGGTTAGACAACAGAAATATATATCAGGAGACACAGGAACAGCTGAAGAGCCGCAGTGTTTCCAGAATCATCACATGAGGATGTTTTATCATATTTTGCCATTTCCATACAGCTTTTCCAAAGTGATTAAAAATGTGCATGGAAATATGTTGACAGAAAAATGGCTATACATTTTTAGACTATAATTACAGTAACAGAATAATTACTTGCCTCACTCGTTCATCCCCTCTATCTCTCCTCTCTTCACCAACAGGAGGCCATGGCTCAGTTTCTCTATTTCCTGTTCGTTCACAATTTCACTGCTAATATTCTCAACTTCTCACACGCTTCTTCACCTTCTAAACTCTCACCTTTCATTAGCATGCAGAGCACTGATCTACCTGAACATAACAACTGAAAGAGGGACGTAAATGTGGAGGAATCTGAAACAAATAACTAGAGACTCCTAATAATGGTCATTATTATAATAACCCCACTTTCAAGGAAATGGAAAGCAGTGGGAAATGCACACGGCAGTATTCGCAACCCCTGTAAGCCGTTATTAGAACAGTTTGGTATTTTGAGCATAATTTGGCCGCACAATGTGTTGTGTTGATTAACAATTACTGGGTGAACGAGACGAGGGAGGAGTCGCCGGGTAAATTGTTGCTATGAATATGAGGGTGGTGCATTTTAGACCTGTGGCCGTTGTTTCTCCGAGGATTAGGAAGAACCCCTTTAGAGAGAATAATGGAAATGTGCGAGTCGTAACGTGTGGATGAAGGAAGTGGGTGTATGTCAACAGACAGGACTTTTCTTTTTTTTTATCATAGTTAATGAGCATTAGTGAAATTTAGTGTATAAATGTATATGTTTATGTGTGTGAGTGTGTGTTCAGGTGTGTGTGCTGACCTCCAGCAGGGATAGCCTTGCTGCCCTTGCCTCTCTCGGTGCTGCATGTATCCAGCAGGCTCATGTCAGACATCTTGACTCCGGATCGAGCTTCGGCGATCAGTTGCCTGGCTCGCTCTCTCAGCTGCCGTCGCCGCTCCGCATCACGCTCCTGCAAACATACAAATAGAAAAAAATTAGAATTTTAGTTTCTCTTGTAGAGGTTAGGAGATCCGGAGAAAAATGAAACACAGTTTTAAATGAAGTGTGTACAGTGGCCACACATAGTTTCTATATACTGTTTAATTATTATTCATAGGGATGCTCATTCTCAGTTGATTAGTTGACATCAAATAAGGTTTTGACAGGCTTTGTATCAGCCCATAATGATAAAAAAAAATATGCCCATATCCCCAACAATAAGACTCATATTATTAATTAAGACTACTTTAGCTAGATCAGGCACTATACCATTCATTTATAACATAATAAAACCTTCACAGACCAACTCATACAAAATACGTAATGAGATGTTTTGCTATCAAATTGATTGAACACGTCTCAGTGCAATAGTTTGTTCAGAGACACACACATACAAACTAACATCATCTTGGCACTAGACATACAGTATTGAGCCGTCACCATCAGAGTAATGGCAGAAATGCCATTTTCAGGCCGATCCAATCTGATCTTCCTGATAGCACAGAGCAGCACACACAAACAGGAAAACCTTCACGATGTCCACCGACAAACACACACTGTGAGCACATACAAATGTCCAGGACGGGTGAGTTTGATAAGCCCGTCGTCATAAGACAAACAAGGGACCCGAATAAGGTAAAAACAACAAAAGTTGCTCTGAAAAGCAATGAGAGACAGATGATTGAAAAAGTTTTCAGGCTGTTCGGTCATGATATTTTTAAGACGGACGAAGAGAGAAGTCAACTCTGGATGATTTAAGCCTTTGTGACAAAAACAACACAAGTTAGGAGGCTGACAAACTTTGTCTGTCACAACTCCACCTAAGCCCAAACGCCTACATACTGAGAACCTCCACCTTACACCTCCTCCCCCTCCCAAACATACACAATCACATACGACCCAAGGGAGGGCGAAGCTGCATTTCTCCATCGCCGCTCTCCCTCCCTGTGGTTTCCTGTTAATCAGGCTTCTCCATATTGAGGCAGGGGTTTTAGGGCTGGCCTATTGAAGCCGCCCATTTATCCATTAACAAAACAAGCAGCGCCTGCTAATGAGCTACATCTCTCTATTTCCATGTCAATTGTTTGTTTGTAGCCATTGTCAGCCTGGGACAATGGGGCTGTATTGTAAATGACAGCAACCCTAATGCACTCTGGGTATGTGTGTGAGAAAGAGAGAGAGCGCCTGAGGGGACGACCAGGGAGACAGGTAGAGAGAGAGAGAGAGAGAGAGAGAGAGAGAGAGAGAGAGAGAGAACCATTATTGCCATAGTATTGCTATAATATTATTATTATCATTTAATTCTCTTTATTTTTTTAAGTTTCATTTAATTTATTTGTATTTTAATCTACAAATTAATTGATTAATTAATTAATTGAGTCATGATGCTTTGACAACATAGGTCTCATAACATTCATGCCAAAAAAGCAAATATGATGATGATGATGATATATGAGAGAGAGAGAGATAGATAGATGGAGAGATAAAGAGAGAGAGAGACAGGTAAAAACAGAGACAGGTGAAGAGAGACAGACAAATTAATTCAGCTACGTTCTCAGGAATAAAGAATTATTATTTGTAATAAAATGGGGGTTGGTCTCCTTACAGGTTCAATCCTCTTGCTCATTTCATTTAATTTCCATCCAGACTTGTATTTAGTGTCTCTACTGGAACATGTTAACATGCTGTAACGTACACGTTAACTCTGAACCACTTTGTTTTGGTGCATTAGTGCAGGCATCGGACTACTGACTAATCAAAAATCAGCATTGCTGAATGACTTTTCCTTCTTTCCATCCTCAGTTCCTTCTTCCTTGCTATGTTTTCTGTGCAGGTGTCTCCCTACATTTATAAATGCAATATGATGACTAGTAATGTCACTGATGACCTTCTGGCTATGGACTAGTTCTGAAATCTAATCTAGCCTTTACAGATATGGATACAACTACCAATTTAAGTGTGTTATATATGTACATGTATATGTATACACACACACACATACAGCTCGGGCCCTGACACACTCCAAAACATCCCAGTGAATTATTGTTGTCGGCCATTTTGGGGACAGGAAATAGGAAATTGACTTTGCCTATCCAGAGGCTAGGATTAACGCTACAGAAAAATGCATCTGACTAGCGCCTAGCTCGGTCAGCTACAGAGCCGCTGATTAGAAAACATGAGGATGTGTTTGGAAGGAGAGACGAGGGGAGAAGCTTTTTGTAGGACAATGTGTGACATGATCGAGGATCAAGGATCAAGAAAGGCACAACAGATAACAACGTGAGGAGGAACAAACGTTTTGGTTTTTATCGTACAAAAGAAGCTACGCAAAAGCAGGGACAGGGCGTTAGTTCCACACAACAAATTAGCTGCTTTAACATCTCTTTGTCAGACCGATTGTGAGTTGATGTCTGTCACCGTCAATTACGACTCTTTGTTCAGTTGGTATGTCAGAACTTTTCGAGTTCATAGAGGCGACCATGTGGTGATGAAACGCCATCTACTGGAGAAACAAAGCTTGTTATTTCCACATTGAAAGGTAGTGATGGACACTATATGTACCTCTTTTATTTGGACAATAACAACCCGTGGATGTAAAAGCCACAGGGACGCAGCTTTGGATAAAAAACAACCAAAAAAACGAACCCAACCAGCCGCGTTGTTGCCTGATCAAAGCCAGGAGGAGAGAAAGCGTGTCAGCTGGTGGTCAGCGGGTAGCTCTGGTTCAATAATGGAGACTCGAGAGGAGAAGAGACTTTTCCTTTTTAAATGGCGACAGCAAGAACAATTGTGCACTGTGTCTTCCATTGACTGCTGGGAACCTCCAGGGGAAGAGAGGCTAAACGGTTGAGTGCGAAGCTGAGACAGAGGGCTCCTCTGTGGGCTTGGCGTCGGGGCGAGGACCTCCTCTCCGCTCTGGAAGCAGGTTGTCGCCTTGGTTGCTCTTTTCTGGGCAAGGAGAAAGAGGGAGGGAGGGCACGCACTGCTGGTCATGTACAGAGGCCTGGCGTGGGCACAGAGTGATGCCACACACACACACACACACACACACACACCATCTAAAAGGGTTTGCCAACCTCCCAGATAGCCAGCCAGTCTGGCAGCCAGTCATGCAGTTCCAGACATTTGTCATGACAGGCTAATTCACAGTCAAGAGGTGCTTTAGGTCTCTATCTTGTCCAGGCACACACACACACACACACACACACACACACACACAATCACATAGCTGTGTAATCACACACTCAAAACATTGTTTAAAAAGCCAGAACGATGATCCAGACATGATGCAGAAGCTCACTACAACCACAAACACATTTAACAGCTACACAACCTGCTTTCTACGCATATATTTTTGACCCAGCAGATTTGGTCACATTTTCAGTTGACCCATAATAAAGTTTTTTTTTGTGACAAAAACGTATCTGTTCCAATCACTCTATCGGAGAAAAATCAGAGATGTAGAAATAACTGGAAACTCAAGAGAGCCACGACATTATGTTCTTTACAAGTGTATGTAAACTTTTGACCACGACTATAATTAAGAGCTGAAGATGCTAAACTAACTTCCTGTTTAGCGGAGACTTGTCTCTATATTTAGATATTAAACAGTCTCTTTTGCCACAGCAGGACTTCACATAGATGGCATATTATCAGTTATTTAATTGCTGCAATTCTTACTTCTTATACTGTACCTTATAATTCATATTTTAACAGCTGAGTTGAACATTGGCAACATTAGTTATGACATATTATCCTTGGTTAGTAAAAAAAAAAAGGCAATAAGGTTTGAAAAGAGGATGGATGATGGAGGGTGGAGGGTGGAAGAGAAGAGGCAGTAGAGTGTTTGAGGCAGGAAGTGATGGGATTTATGGGAAATGTGGTCCTCAGTTAAAGAACAGGACTCCAATTGACTTGAATATTCGAGTGATGTAATTATACTACAGGACTGTTTAAATGAATTAATTCACCAATATAAGCAGATTACATGTAGAAATCTATGACTGTACTTTCTAAACGCCTTATCTAAACAACTAAAATTTTAGTAGAGAGAGAGCGAGAAAGAGAGAGAGAGAGAGAGAGAGAGAGAGAGAGAGAGAGCGAGCATGTGGGGGGAGGGAGGCTTATCGGCCAGCTCCAGACGGAGTGCACGGATCAATGGGCGTGCGAGGCCCACAGCGATCAATGCATTTGATAAAGAATTAAAGAAGAGCCACTGTACATGGCTATCAAAGAACCAGGACACGGCCTAATTATGATTCGACGGGTGCGTGCCCATGATAGGGGTCTGTGTGAGTGTGTTATACATGTTCAAAATATAAATATGTGAGTTGACAGCATGGTTGTGTACCTGTGTGTCGGTGTGTATACATGTACATAAGTGTGTGTCTGAATGGTCAAACTGGTGTAACGTTGTCTGTCATGGCGGGGTTATTATTAATAATAAAAATAATAATTTAAAAGTCATAAATGGAGCTGATTTATTGTATTTTTATTGCATCACTGTTTTCCTGTTCAGTACCCTGTGTGTATTTGAATAAATGCCTAAATAAATGTGCTGTTTATAGCCACAGCATTGGTCCATGCTATAAAAGTAAACAATAAACATAAATATTATTTATGAGAGTGCTGCATGTAAAAGGCACAGTGCCTTCAAATGGTGCATTTTACTGAGAATATTGTTTGTATTTGTAAGAATAAAACAAATATTGGTGTTCACAGAACAAAGGTGTGTGTATGCAATATCAAGCTGACATTTTTTGTGCAAATATGTTTGTGTGCGCTCGCTGTTGTATGAGGCTGTGTGTGTGTGTGTGTGTGTGTGTGTGTGTGTGTGTGTGTGACAAGGGCACTTGTAATGTAGGACAGGTATAACAGGTCGAGTGGAGCAGTGAGACACAAAACACAAAAGTCAGAGGAGCTCGTCACTCAGACATGGTGAGATGGGAAGGTTTTGCCCTTTAAACAGACAGGATAATTACTGGTGAGACAGAAAAGGAGGCACAAAGAAAGAGATGGAGAACATGAGCTGAACTTTGACAGAAAAACACAGGTAGCTGCACAACATCCTTTACAAGCAAAAAGGAGCAGTGGGTGAGTTTGAAGGGCTTCACTCCCAAAAAAAAAAGTGTGCCCCCTTTTGAGAAAGTCATTTTGGAAAGTTGCTGTCCCCCCAGGAAGTATTATCTGAACTATGAGGGTGGAGTTCACAGCACTCAGCAGTGTTGACTAGTCAAACATAAACCTCAAGACCACTACAACTTGTGAATAGTGTTCATTCAGACTGCATAAGTCCTGGTTGGTCAAGTGTCAACAGGATTTAGGAGTTAAGTTTACTTTAATGATACAGAAGTTTACATTTCTTGCAAACAAGAAGCAAAACATAACTTCCTTTGCTCATTGTATCAATATATAATGAAAAACAGTGTTTCCTTTATCTGTGATTTTCATTATAATCACAATTCTTCAGATGCAGGAAACGTAAATACAAATGCACAACAGGGACATTTAGCTAATGATGAAGATTTACCAGAGTTTAACAACAGTAAAACTATATCAAATTGCTCACACAGCTTGTTGAAACCACAGTGCCAGCCGTTTTATAAAACAG